>OZ022256.1:34593748-35063800 GCA_963978905.1 Trichostrongylus colubriformis | reverse complement strand
TTCCAAACCTCATAAATAATAGGTAGTCGGAGGAATCGAAAAACAGATCGTAGCTTTTTGTAGAGCAGAAAAAGCTCTATCGAAAACATCTAGAAGCTCTGTGGACAGATGAAGGGAACAATGTGAAAAACGGGGTTGAAAAAAAACGGCGGGGACTTATTCCCCAACCCAATTATATTATGATGATAAAGAACCCGGTGCTTCTGCATACTTCGAAACAGCTTTTGACCGGAATGCATTCCATACAGGCGTACAAGTTGTGCTGGCGTAGCGCTCAAAGGTGTGCCACCCCACATGTCGCCAGCATGTGTTTATGAGCATGTGTTTATGTATATGTGTATGTACATGTATATGTAACGTGCTTTATACGAGATATGTAAACGAGCGTTTGATCACTCCTCGACTCTGGATCTCATACTCATTCGAACTGCATTTCTACAAGATCGGAGCGTACTTCCTTTGTTCCTCAAGGTAGGCTTCGCTCCAAATTTGGTGAAAGCGAAGCGTTGAACTTTCAGCCGAATAAATGAAGTTTAACTTGAGATTCGAGAAGTTTATTCTCGAAGAATTCCTATATATTCGAATCAGTTTGACCCTATCAGTCACAATGTGATAAGTAATGGAAATAGATACCCTCATTTAGGATCGGCTGAATTTCTCGGCATCAACTACTATATAAGCGAAGAGGTATGTGAAGGCGAAGGACGCTCACAGTTAGAAAAAGACGCTCGTTTTGATTATCTGAAAGGCCCTTGGGAAAAGTTAGTTTCGAATTAGTCCAATTCAATTCTTAATCGCGACCTCTTGATCTATTAGTGGCCTTTTTCTTAAGTATTTGCATTTATACGTTACTGTGCACAACGTTTGAAGAATTTCTGGTGAGCGAATGTGGCTACGATATGCACCTGAAGGACTATCGGAGCTTCTTCAGTACATTCAGCAGTTTTACGGTATTCCTGTTCTCATAACAGAGAACGGCTGTGCTGATGTCATAGGAAAGGAGGTCCATACTTATCCACCCTCTGTGTCGAGATATTTTCAACTGCCCTTTCTAGAATGAAGGCGTTGATCCGCTCGCGGACAAACATCGAATTCGTTACTTAAAAGGACACATCGAGGCCGTCAAGCACGGTGAGTTCCCCCTTTGTTTCAGAAACATTGCTACGCTTGCTAATCATATAATGTTGTGTTTGTTGATAGTTGAGGTGGGTGGACGGTCTACAATTGTTCTCAGTTCTTGGGTGAAAACTGCAACAGAAATGCTCAAAGAACCAGCATTTTTATCCTTATCTGACCGAGCCTCTTGAAAAAAAAGTCGCTAAATTTGCCAGATTTGAGTTATTTCATCCCCTCTAATTATGAATTGATGATGGATTCAATCCATCACCCGTTTTAGCCACGCGAAATACCTCGTGCGTCGCTAGGGATTGCTAGGAGCAAGCTACGCCAAGGTATGGTAATCTGAACAGAAGTTGCTCAGAATGTGGTTTAGAGGAAACATTGCGCGAGTGGACCCATCTCATAAGTGCAACCCATTAGTTGTGAAGGTGAAGCCCTTTAATCCTCTGATGTGCTCCATTACCATTTTTCCGAATCTGATGACCGCGACATAATGGAACAATTGTGTTCGCTTTCATGGGCTCGATCACCTTTAGATGACCTAGTTTGAAGTAGCGTTCTTCTGCTGGCTTTCACACTCACGTATCTTCCTTCTGTGCTGACACTTAGTGCGGCGTCAGCCAGCGTAGAAGGACTACGGGAGCACTAACAAGGGAAGGACCCGAGGCCGAAGTTGCCATTCGGACTGGGGTAAATATGGTCTGATGTATTTTGGACGCCGATCTCAATTCTGCATTCCAAATTTGCAGAACGATTCTCTAAGCAAAGTAATAAGGCCGTTTTTCGACGAAAGCCGGCTCAAATACACTGCAAGCGAATGCCAGGTCCAGTAAGTGTTATATTCCTTTCCTGTGTACCTCACTATTCCTATATTCAAAATCGCAGAAAAGTCCGCGATCCACTTTTTTGATTGAGCAGACTCCCATAGCGTACTGATTGCGAAATTGACGTTATTTCGCAAAACGAATATGATATTCGCACTTCGAATGTCGAATAACGCCTCTGTGCAAATTTTTAACCACCGAGTTTTTGGCTAAACTTCGGAATATTAGGGGTGGCCACGTCGCAAGTAATATACATATTTTCTTTGAAACTTTCTATAAAGAAGCCATAAAATGAAAGAGAAAACCTAGACATATCTATTAGATGCCCATAACAAAAAATGTACGTACATAACAAGTGCCAAACAGAAGTAAGTGCATTTGCCCGGCAAAGGTCGACGAATTCTCCTTTGTTGAATGGATTGCCACCCAATAGGCCAATTTTCCAAAATACCGAAAAAAATAGAAAATTCGAAGGATATTTTCTGAAATTTGGTCAAGTTTTCAAAAAAAAAACTTGTCTTCTGGGTCATTTGACTCCCTGAACACGAAAATCACACTGGTATTGCTCGAGAACGTCTGGCTCGCGTGCCACGGGCTTCCAAACCTACCATTTAAGGACAGCATTAGGGGTAATGTGGTAATGGAGAAATCCTTACAAGAAGTCGCTCACATGGTAGTTCTGGGCCTAAGAAGGCTATCTGTGGCGAAATCCCGGTGAAAAAGCGCCCCTCCGAGCTGTAGAAACGCCGAAAAAAGCCGCGATCGCCTATCTATCCCGCCTCTTGATAAGTCGATCCCGCCTCCGGATGACATTCCCGATTGGCTGGGGTGGGAGCGGCCAAGGAGATGCAGCAGGATCGAAAGTATTGCAGCGCGCTTGAAGCTCACTCTAAAAAATAGATGCTGTCATATTCAAACATTCCCTTGTGTTTACAACTAGATCAGAGTACTCCCCCCTTGACGGACAGGTCGTCCTTCTTCACTGTCCTGTTACTAGGCATCTCGACTTTCACATTCGCTACTTCTTTTACTTTTCGTCCGACTTTCCCCCAATGCTGCTTTCAAGCGTCGACACTCATAGATATTATGCGGGGTGGGACTAGGACATTCAATAATAGCGGTTGATAAATTTTGATAAGGGTCGTAAGAGGGCAAATGTCGCCAAATCCATTTCACTTTCTGCTTCGATCCTAGAGCGTTGACATTCATACGTATTCTGCGAAGTGGAACGGAGACATTAATGGTAGATTTCCAAATTGATAACGGCAAATAAGATTTGATAGAGCACAGAGTAGTGTTCACCCCCATGGCTGTTGTAGGGAGTGGTTCAGCAACATCGATGATCGGATCAAATCTGATAATGATAAGGGCTGTAAAGAGTCACTGGCCAATAGATGGGTAATCTTATTCACCGCTAACCGCGTAGTACAACCACTGTAGTTAGAGTGTATCGCTTAGTGTCGCAGGACGAGCATATTTGGTTTGTGTTCTGATGTAACTTGCAAGAATATGTCGACAGCCAAATTGTTAAGCAATCCAAATAATTGCATGTTTCATTTGATATGGCGATCTCCATGAATGGTCTAGATGCTTTATGGATTTTTGTAGCTAAGCGAGTGTGCTAGTATCTAATCTCTAATACGCTACCACGAGCACTGAAGCGTATTGACCCCCTAGACAAGGCAAAATACCAAATAGGGGGGGGGGGTGCATGCTTGCAGAAACCACCAGTATATAAGAATCACATGCTCAGTGAATGGATAAAGAGTTACCAATCAATGCCATCTGATCCTGCCTACCGATCGCAAAACTACAGTTAACGCCGTAAGAGTGTGAAAAATCGCGCGAAAACGCGTTCTCGGGTTTTTTATCGTTTTTTTCGCCATAAATCGATTGATATTGATTATTTTTACTAAACATATATATGTTTTAGGATCAGCTAGCCGAGCTCTACAAGGAGGTACCCTAAGTTTTTATTTTCTCGAATTCGGTACTATTCCATTTTTTCACATTCTGAAAAGTTTGAGGGAAAATGATGTGGGAGAGCGGTCACGATCGATGACACCGTCGGAGCGCCGAGCAGTTTCCTACGGCCGTGCACATGAATGACGCGGGGTCGTCACGATGGCGCCACAGCATTCCCATGGCCATGCACGTCGATCGATGCGGCGGGCTAGAGCTTGAGAAGTCGACTGACAAAAGAAGAAGGCTGGAAATGAGGAAAATAAGAATTTTATAAACACCGAGGTTTTTATATGTATTCGATAGCATTTCCCCTGAGCAATCGAACGGTGTACGTTACAATGGGGAATCTGCTGCTGAAAATTAATTAAGAGATGGTTTTTTCCACAGCATATACACGGAGGCACTGTTTAGGGCCACACCGAGGAACAGGGATTCGTCTGAAATGAGTGAAACTCTGAAATTCCTACACAGCTGTGAACTTGGATCAGGGATATGAGAAGACATCGCTGCCAGTTCATCAAATTCCGAAGAAATTTTCCCTCAAACTTTTCAGAATGTGAAAAAATGGCCTAGTACCGAGTTTGAGAAAATCAAAAACTTGTGGTACCATCTTGTAGAGCTCGACGAGCTGAGGGGCGTTTCTTGAGGACGTTCCCGTGGTAGAATGGTAAATACACCATCCTATCTATTGAAGATTAGTGTAAGTCATATAGAGAAGGTAGTTGATGGTGCTGGAGGGATAAAAAGTGGGAATCGGACCTATGCGGCATATTGCATGGGGCAAGAAGGTAGTTCTACCGGTTGTCCCAAAGTTTGCTAATAGTTGATTCAGGAAAAAACAGAATGAACCATATGAATGATCAAAAGGGAAAAGGGAAAGGAACGTTAGTGAGAAATGTGAGAAGAAAGGAAAGGTGGTTCGTTTCGCCTCCTACCTCAGACGAACCACTGTGTTTTCATCAACACCGGAGGCTCATCAGTGAGTGGTGTTGATGAAAACAGAGGGGATGGGTGGAAAGGGGTTGTATCTAGTAAGAGAAAAAGAATAAGACCAAAGGTACCTATGGTTAATAAAGTTAATATGGGTGTATCCATTCCCTACGTAGCGACTGGATGCCTCCCTTCAAAAAGGAATCGGCATCGGAAAGAAAAAAATTGGGGTCACTGGAAAATCGCTGCTTAGTGAGCTAAATGAATCTTAAATCATGAGGGTCCCAGCATTTGCGAGCGATTGAATGATGAGCCTCTAGTAGCTACCATATTTGAAGCTTATGTATAACTTTTATTCAGCGTGCATAGGTACATGGGTGAAAATGTTTCACCTTGACTGTGTGACCTATACAATTCCGACATGTTCAAAGTAGGAAGGTCGCGGTCACAATCGCTGTCGCAACTTTCAACAGCCGAAGGAGGTGTACTTCATTTCCTAGATTTCTGAACACTTCTCGCTGCCTCTTGTCACATAAGGAAAAATCGACACAGCCTTTCAAAAGCTATTGAACGTTTCTCATGCTGATACAACTTTTTCGACACTTTTTTGCTTTACCACTCACCAGACGTTCGTCAGATTCTTGCCTTCTAAGAAGCGCCCTTATCAAATAAGGAAAGCCCTCGATCGAGGAAAGTTTGGAGAAACCGTTAAGTGCAGTTTTGGTACATTGTGAAATGGAAATGTCGAGGTGATCAGAATTCAACAGCAGAGAAAGATCGAAATGTTCCAAAAACCCGAAAAATGGGAACCCAGAAACACTCCTTCCCTAATAGTTCCCATGTTCTCCCTTTTTGAAACCTCGGCATAGTTGTCTATTGTTTTTCTTTTGTATGCCAACACGAGGTTAGTTGTGGAACCTTTATTGGCCTAACGTTTCGACCTTCCCGTCTTCTTCAGAGGCCCAAGATTCCACCAGCGGAGCAGCCGCTCGCGCCTCAATCACATGTGTCAAAGGGCGAATACATCTCATATTCGCCCTTACTGACACATGTGATTGAGGCGCGAGCGGCTGCTCCGCTGGTGGAATCTTGGGCCTCTGAAGAAGACGGGAAGGTCGAAACGTTAGGCCAATAAAGATTCCACAACTAACCTCGTGTTGGCATACAAAAGAAAAACAATCGACAACTCCTTCCCTGTTATCTCCTCTGCGTCAGTAGCCGATGAGGGGCAGAATCGGACGGTGAGGAACCGTGACAGCTGGCCACGAAGGTTGCCGCGCGGCAACTCGCACAGCAGATGCGAGGCAGTGTGGATCGTAGCGCAGCGAGACCATCATGACCACAAGGAGAGTTTTTCAAATGCCTCTAATGGAGTGTCTTTAAGATAAAGAGAGGAGTAGGGCTAATCTTGTAGGCTGTTCACTGATTCTTTCTTGTTTCTTCTTTTTTCATGTCGTTCACTAATTGCAAAATTTCTGTATAGCTCTGGCCAACGGATGTCATGTTATCGGTTACACCGTGTGGTCGTTGATGGACAATTTTGAGTGGGACGATGGATTTGCAGTAAGATTCGGCTTGTACAGGTATCTGCGTTTTTTCTAATGCCCTTCTACACTGTTCTGACGTACATTTTAAGGGTCGACTATGACTCTTCGGATAGAAAACGAACGATCAAGGAAAGCGGGAAATATCTGAAAGAGTTTTTCGATAGCATTAGGGACGATACTATGAGCAACGAATAATCGTGGGGAATGGATTCTTTATGATAAAGTCGAATACGTTTACATTTCTCAGCGATTACCAAAGACGGTCTTTCTGCGAACCTGGGCTTGTGATGAGCCCAGCTGGGTTTTAATACACTTTATCTGTTTTGAGATCGCCAAAACAGGTAGAGGTTACTACGGTGTGCTTCTACAGAATGAAACTCTCCCAGTGATGCTCTCTCGAAAAGATATTCCCATTCAAACCTACACAGACTACAGGAAAAATTGAGCAGCTTAGAACCTACGCTGATTTAGTGTGAAGCACGTGCATCTAGCTAGTCACCAGTTTGGCAAACGTGGGTGTAAGTAAACTAAAAGACTCGAGAGAAACTTTATCGATCGAAACTAATGCGGAATTATCGAATTAATGTCACAAATGTAGCGAAAATCGGCAGCCCAAATTCGTAGTGGACCAGATCAATAGCTTTGTGGTTTGGCACTCTCCAAGCGTGTTGCGAAATTAGTGCAGTACTTCAAAGGAAAAGTGGGTACAAGCGTTTGACGATGTGACACCTATGATTTCTATGCTGCGCCAGAAAAGCGGACGGATGAAATCGAACTTCGAGTGGCGGATCGCAAAAATTGGAGCGTTCCGGACCTTCCCCACCAAGCCGGCGTTCCGCATTCAGCCGTCAGCCGAACCACGTCCAGGAAACGGAGGAGCGTCAAACAGGGTGCATTTGGGCATCACACTTTGCAGGTATCAGTCCGGCACCGAATTGATGCCTATAGCAACGATGTTCATCGACGTCGCTCACGACTGCCGAACCTGTCCCACATACCATTCATTTTATTTTCGAGAAGCCTCGTGCATGTTTGAACGGAATGGCTTATTATATCGTTCAGCAGATTTCGCACACATCACAATGTTGTCTCTAGACCTCACATAGAACTCAAATGAGCAGGCAATATCGAGCACCAAGTAATGAGCTCTGCCCCTCCTCCTTCTTGCTGTTTTTAAACAACGAATTCCTGTGGAGAGACGAAGAAATCGTGATGCGAGTGTGCCCATCAATCTGCCATCGATTTACTGCGCAATGCACGTGAGGCCGCGTTCATATTTTGCCCGGGAGGGAGTGGCTGTGTTATCAGGCAGTGAGGCAAGTGGCACAGGGGAGGTGCAGACGACGACGCAGGCAACGAGACAGGGCGGTCAAGGGGAAGCCGCAGAGACAAGCAGCCACGCTCTGCCGCTAGCGCCGCAAAGTATGAACGCGGTCTAACGAGAAATCTAGCAATTCCACATAAGTAGGTCGAGTTTTAGATGATAACGTAAAGTTTTCTTTCAAAGAAACTAGTGCCCTTCAAACTGTTCCATAGATTAATTATTCATTATTACCGCGTAAAGGAAACCCATGAAGCACCACTTACTAACGTACATAATCGAATTAAGTGTAGTGCGAGGCAAACAACATCAAAACAAGTATTGAGCCATTTCATCAAACATTGCTCAAAGGCACACCACGCATAATCAGATTAGGTCTTACATTCTTGGGGCAAGTAGCTCCTTGGATAACTGCTCTCGCTGCACCTTTGTTGCGGCTGCACGGTGTACCATCACGGTGTCGCGTCTGCTTGAACACCACCGAGCCACACCCACCCAACCACATGACACGTAGCCTTAGACGAACGAATTTCCAACGTGGGTGCTCACAGGGGTAAGGAAGCTTGTGATAAGAGAAGATAATGCAATGAAATAGCCATTGCAATGATGAAAACAGCTCCCCATTGGAAACTGTTGGTCTAAGGCCGGGTGTGATTTGGTTGGGTGGGCGTGACTCGGCTGTGTCCAAGCGGCACAGCAGCGTTAGGGTGCACCAAGCAGCCGCTACAAAGGTGGAGCCTGAGCAGTTATAGAAGGGCCTACTCGCCTCAAGAAAGTAAGCCACTAATCTGATTATCGTGTGGTCTGTCTTTAATACAGTATGCCGTGAAGAAGTAGAAGATCAGAAGAAGAGAGGGCATATGGTAACGGAAGTGACTTGACAAAGAAGAGTGTCTCGGAGGAGAACATAGCGAAGAATAGGCATAAAAAGGTATACCCACATACATCTCAAATTTTGCTATTTGTGATGTTGATAAGAGAACGGAATTCGCCTTGTTCCCTGGTAGGATTCTTCGGTAGGGTAGCATTTTGCCACCGTTTTTGCTGGCATCTGGTCCTTGCTGGCGAGCGTGAATTTCATAACCATTTGCGTGATCGCGGAACATCCCGACTCATAAGAGGAAATTCAGTCAACAATATGTGCTACTGCTACGCCTCTCGGATCGAGGACTATCCATCGTTGTTATCATAGGCGAAATGGTTCCGTCCTTTATGGATGGTGCCGTCGTTGTCGAATTCAAATATCGAGAGGTACGATTCAGTGTTGAGTCCTGCAATCGACACACAGTAGCAAAACAGTGACGGAAGGCAAAACATACCCCGTCCACCGTTCTTTCCTCAACGTTTTACCACCAGTTCCTTCCTACCCTTTACGTTCAAAGACACAGCCCACGTTATTCTTCGTGGGTTATCGCGCCCAGTAAGGATCCCGGGGATGCTGAGGAACACGTAAGTGAAGAAAAACTCAAGAAAACCTTTCAAGAGCCTTAATAAGCACTTCCTAGCCTTCGGCTTCGACGAAATTACAGCACAAAAGTAGTTGTTTAGATAGGTTGTTACGCAATCTTCTCACACAGCCACGCTGCATTTATGGTCACAACTTCCTCTAACCTATCTAATCGCAGCCAAAACGAACCTGAAATTGCTGCCGCTGCCCTGTTGGCAAAATCGAGGATGAGTGTAGGCCATTGTGATGGCACATACCCTTCAGCTGCGGAGGGCGCTATCTGCTTATGAAAGGGACTAAAATAAGAACTATCGTGAACTGTGCCTTTAATTTGAAGGGAGGAGTACCCAGAGCCCTTTACCAAAATTCGTATGTATGAAGTTTTGAATGTAGGAAATGCAAACAAATGTGATAATAAAGTAATCCCTGAGAAAAAATCTCTGCCCAGGTTGTTGCAAGTACCCACGTCTCTCCTTCAAGTGGTAGAGAAGGGTTGCCGGTCAGTGTGGGTCAGGGAAGACGCGACTTCACGTTTCATGTTGCAAGTGCAAAGGAGGTTCCACGCTTCCGTTTCTACAGCGGACAATGACAGATACTTTTTTGCAAAAGCCTAAGAAAAGGAATGAGATTGGACAAGTGCTAAGTACATTGCATGTGCAAGAAGGGCTTTCTTGCTCAAAGATCGTCCACGGAAAATGAGTTACTTCGTTACCCATGTGTTTAAGTTGCATTAGCATAATATGGGCCGTATGTGAATTTGTACGCAAAAAAAGTGAAAATCTGGCTGAGATATAGCTCCCCGAATTCTCGGCCCCGGGAGGGCAGGATCACGAGTATAGGCCCCTTCCCGTCGTCCGCCGCAATTGGGAATGGAGAGTGCGAGTGTTTACGTTACTTTCTGTTCCCACAATGCGTCTCCGACCGCGGCGGACAACGGGGTGGGCACATGCTCGAAGACCCCGCCCACCCGAGACTTTATGGTGCTGTATGTGAGCCAAATTCACATTTCTTCGCATAAAACTTAGCATGCGGCCCACATCAGGCAATATTGGGTCATTCCATAAGTAGAGTCGTTTTTTTCAAGCAAAAATTTTTGCCATAAAGTCACAAGCTTTCGCAACACATTATGTATCATTCAAAAGGAAATTTTCTGCCCTACAAAATGACATGTTTAGTTTCTCAGTTTGTTAGAAGTGGGCCGACATTTAGGCTGGCGAAGAGATAGGTGTAGCCGACTAAAATTGGCCAAACCGGCAATCAATTGAAACGCAATATTTTACTTGAGGAAAACTAACCAATCATGTCTTCCGTGCTTAGCTCCGGCCTCTCCTGCAAGTTTCATCAGTCGGTTGCTTGAAAAGTCACGTCGCTCTTTTTCCACATTTAGTTCTTCCGCCACAACTCGGTGATTTCAGACAATCGTTCGAACCAAGGCAAGAAAACTTTCTCAACCAATCAGTTGAAAGAGTGGTGAAATGTTAAGAAAGGGTGTGGGTAGGAACAGTGAAATACCACTGACCGGATTCCTTAACTTTCTCATAGGAAAAGTAAATTGTGAAAAATGTCAGCTAGACCCCTATCACATGGTATTAAAACTCAATCTGAATCGCAGCCAAAAGAAACTAGAAAGATGTTTTCGATATAGCAGAAAATGTTCTCCGAGGTGGCTCATAAAACAACTCTGAGCAAGGAGTTTGTAAGAAGAAGTTACATTTTGATGAAGTGTGGGTGCTTTTGAAAAAAGACTTTAGAAAAAGAACGACACGACTTATTGATCAACTAAATAGTGGAAATTGTAGAAGAGGTCAGGACTAAGCACGCGACACTTGACTGGTTGATTTTCCTGAAGTGAAATATAGTGTTAATCGATTGCCGGTTTGGTCAAATTTTGTCGGCTGGACCTACCTCTTCGCCAGCCTAAATGTCGGCCCCATTCTAACAAACTGAGAAACTAAACATGTCATTTTGTAGAGCAGGAAAACTTCTTTCGAATGATGTATGAAATGCTGCAGAAACTTGTGATTTCATAGGAAAAATTTATGCTTGAAAAAAAACGACACTACTTACGGAATGACCCAATACAATAAATATACGGGCAACAGAAAAACTAATTTGGCCGTAGACGATTCTTTCAAAACACTTCACTCACCCGGGCTTTCTTTCCCACCCCAGCCTAGTCTGAGACTCCCATCCTCGTGGCCATGTTTGTCACGTTCTCACGTGTTTGAGAGCGATAGTGCGCTATACGCTATCTTTTAGTTATAGAGCGTGAAGTCGCGTCTTCGCCACCCTCCCTCTCTCCTCTCGATGCGCATCGACCCAACTTGCCTTTTGCAGAGCGAGCTATATCCTTAATTTCCCTTGACTTCGGATGCGGGCGTGTACTGGCTTTTACGTTTCATATGGGGGTAAAAACACAGAAAAAGAGGTGTCACAAACCTTCTTTATTTGGCTCCCTTCGGAGATTTGAGTGTCGTGGCTGCGCAGAAGAGTCCCTCGAACTCTTTCGTACCTAAGCCAGTAATGAAGCACCATGTTAGCCACCGATAAATTCAACAGCACCTACTTTGTTCGACATGGAAGTAATAGAATTTTGTGGAAGGCTCGGCGGTACTTCTGACTATAAGCGATGTATATCAAGGGATTCAATGAACTGCTGAGCAGCGAAAGCCACTGGAAAAATGGTCGAAGGACCTGGAAGGGAAACCATTAGTGAATTGAATTCAGCATCATGGATTTCGAATGAGATTCTTGGTCATTAACATCAGTTTTTTGCACCCAAGCGACGTAGTTAAAGACGGTGTTAGGGGTGATGTGGGTGATAAGAAATCCCAAAAGGAGCCATTTAGTGAAAAAGTACGGGTCTGAAAGGCCTATGCATGGCGAAATCCCCCGCGGAAGGCGCCCCCTTGAGCTGTGACGGAGGCGGCCTCGTCAGGGCAAGTCGCCTTGATTTAGGGCAGCCCGCCTCCAGGCGACGTGATTAGTGGTTGGTCACGGTGAGGTTGGTCAAGGAAACCGGCAGGATTGAAGGTATCGCAGCGCGCTTTCTCACTTTTAGCTTGAAGCTCACCACATGGGAATAAATGCTGTCGCATTTCCGAACATCCCTTCATGTTTACGTCTTGGTAATGCCAATGGAAAACCTATGTGGACTACCCGCTTCTTGACGGAAAGGTCGTCCGCGCCTAGAACCAACGGTAGGAAGGGGTCCTATTTCTCGGGTTTTCGGCCATTGCCATCCGTTTTTTCATCACTGTCCTGTTACCAGGCATCTCGGCTTTCATATTCACTACATCTTTTACTTTTCGTCCGAATTTCCCCTAAAGCTGCCTTTAAGTTCTTAACCATTCACTAGGCCTGACCTTGTTTCTAAGTCAGGGTTCCCAGCAAATTAAGGTTATAAACGGGTTAAAGGAATCGTCCACGGAAAATGATTTTTGTGTTACCCATATGTTTATGTTGTATTTGCCTAACGTTGGCCTCATGCAAAATTTCACGCGAAAAAATGTGAATCTGGCTAAGATACAGCACCACAAAGTGCGGTCCAGGTGAGCGGGGCCTCCGTGTAAAAGCCTCGTCCCGTCGTCCACCGTGGTCGGAGACGCGTTGTAGGAACAGAAGGTTACGTAAACAGTCCCACTCTCCGTTCCCAACGGCGGCGGACGACGGGACGAGGCTTTTACACGGAGGCCCCGCCCACCTGGACCACACTGTGGTGCCCTATCTCAGCCAGATTCACATTTATTCACGTAAAATTTTGCATGAGGTCAACATTAGGCAAATACAACATAAATATATGGGTAACACAAAAACTCATTTTCCGTGGACGATTCCTTTAAGCATACATATACTATGACTGAAAGGTAATATATAGAAAGGCCACAATGACTGAGCCGTAATTGCTGTCACTTTGTCTTCACATATGACATGTTTTACAAGAAGTTTGTCTTACTGTAAGAAAAATCATACAGAAATTAGGGAAAGTAAGTTCTCACTCTCTACTACGCGAATGACTGGGAAGGGGCACCTTATTGAATGCCGAAAGTCATGCCTTCAACTTGTCAGTCATGCCACGCGCAGATAATATTAACGTTCAACATTGATGTTAACGTATGCTACCGGTCAACATTAAACAGGTCTCTCCCCTCCCTTCCCTTCCCACACAAATTCAGTTTAGTTTACTATTGTTGATATCTTGGAACAATAAAGGATGGCAGGAGTATTTCTGGAACGACTTATCTGAGACACTCTTTACAAATGATCATGCGATGCCATTTCCAGTGAAACTTGTAAAGGGAAATACGCGTGAGCGGATGTCAAAATATTTCAGCGTGACGCACGGAGGGTAACAGAGTTAGCGCAAGATAGGAGGCAGCTTGGCTCTTCGTTCGTTCTTTCCTAATGAATTGAGCAGCTTTGCAAATAATTACTTATGGGCTCCTGCTTCGTGCACAAGTTCTCCAAATCCTCGCAAAAGTGTTTCCGAAGTGACCTATGGAATAGCCACGCAAAAACTACTGAGGTGATGAAGAACTATATGATTCTAGATAAAAGAAGCTTTGTAGACTACATACTGATTATAAAAATCTTTTTGAACAGCGAAAATGATTCATCATCTTTCACAAGGTATTCCCCGAAGCCTAGGGCGGCATCCATATCTGCTCACCAATCGTTTCTCCACAAAAACAGAAACGCAAAAAAACACAAAGTGAATCAAAAGATTGAGGAGTGTTTGGTTTCATCAATACAAGGGCTTGCCACTTTTTGAAATGTGATGGGATCCCATGTTCATTGAAGAGAAGCTCTAAAGTTATAAATTGATATGTGTGTACGACTTCATTCCTCAGCTACACCTGGTTTTTATGGTGAGCTTTCCATACTGGATTACGGGAAAAAAATGATTGCATTCCGCGAGAATGCAGAACACTGCGAAGCAGCTAGGGTATGGCTGAAACAATCAGCATAGTAAAGGCAATCGGCAGCAATATCGACCGCTTGACAAAGCCTCCTTGTACTAGGAAGGAAGGAGGCATCAACGTGAATCTCACAAATGTTGTTAACGATCAGTTCCAATAAACTATTCATAAAATGCCCTTGGATTTCAATACGATCCTTTGGCTTAAACACAACGTCCAAGACGGAAAAGGAAAACGTCGGTCGTGGGTCGCAGGCGATCGTCGCGCAAACCGTCCACTGCTTTCGTAGAAATGGTCTTGAAGAACTCTGGCTAGTTTGTTGTTAAGCCTTCCAAGATTCACGATCTTATTTATTCGAGGCTAACGTTTCGGCGTCTTCGCCTTCTTCAGAGCCTGAAAAGTCGAAAAAAAACTTGAGACCTAATTCAATCCAAGACTTTCACAATCCCGAGAACTTTTCAACAGAGTACTAAACCAGCTCTCGGTATCGATCGATCGAAGGGTGGCATGGGCTCACCTTGGTATTTGCGACCGGGGCGCGAGATGGACCACCAGCAGGACAACTTTTTTAGTAGACTGAGGAGCAGTACCTCCACCTCTACGACCTCAACCTCGTGTAGTAGGTCAAAACTTACAGAGGCCAAGGAAGGGCGCGAGGTCACGGGTTATGGCCACACATTCCTCTTTCCTGTTTATTTTAGGATCTTTTGCTGTAATCCAAAATGCCTCCAGTGTTTTTCGCGCGGTGGTTTCGGGTTCGAGTGCCAGGATGGTGACTGAGACTGCAAATTCGGTATCTCCATGGCACTGAACACGATGCATATCCAAGGGAGTCTGGGTCTTTGACCTCATAAGACCCTCCAGGTGTTCCTTAACTCGCGTGCGGAGGGGACGCCCTGTTTCACCCACATATTCACTGCCGCAGGCCTTCCAAGATCGTGAATCTTGGAAGGCTTAACAACAAACTAGCCAGAGTATCTATCAATGCCAAGATTAAAAGAGAGTCGAACATGGAACGGTCTTGAAGAAATTGATTCAAATGTGGGGAGTAGCGCAGGTTTTGCTCTTTACACACTTCAGAGGATTGGTCGAGCAGCTCAAGATCAGGACAGCCTGGAGTGGCTTTGTTGAGAGACAATGCGGGTAAGTTTCGAAATTCCACAAATCCGATGAAATCCGAGTCAAAACTGATCAGAAGAACTACCTTCCTTCTCATGGTTCTTATCGCAGAACTTTGTCAGGCAATCAGTTCGTTTGTCGCACCCTGTATATGAGCGGTTCTGTGTATTTACCTATTTTTCACCGAGTTATTGAAAACTATATCGCATTAGTTCTAGGCGTGTGAGAACTAGTACTTGTTTCTTGGTTTCAAATGCTTTTTGAGTGGACTATCCCTTACGGCATGGGAGCCAAAAATTGCAAAACATGAGTGCTGTGCTGTCTCCAATTGTTCCGAAGCCAATTTTCATGAGCAATACGCATATTGTCGAAATGATGGAAGATGCACCTCCATACGAAGTGACTTGTGCCTAGTTTTTAAATTTCCCCGTTGTGGTATTTAATTGGCAACGGATGCCGTTTTCCGTTCATAGGACCTTACCTCTAAATTGTACAATTTTGCTGGACAAGCGTGAGGCCGCTTTTGTGCCGGCGACAGGGCGTAGCTGCGCATCTCTGCTACGCTCTGTCTCCTCCTGTACCACTCGGTCTCGTTACCTGCGTCGTCTTTGCATTTCCTCCACGCCACTCTACCTGCCAGTAAACGCAGCCCGCCCTGATAGCGCGAAGTATGAAAACAGTCCTAGGCTTACCTGAGAAGCGAACATGAATACGTAAGAATTGTTGTCGGCGAAGAAGAAGAAATACGTATAGATGCCTGAAAAGACAATAGTCCAATCGGGCAGTAGAGCTTTACAACATTTCCCAAAATTTCCTGAGCTCATCCAATTCACCATTCCTTCAAAAATTGCTAGGGTTATGTGGAAGCAAAGATACGGCCTTATTCTAATTGCTTGATGAGAAAATGTTCCGCAACGTAAGTACGACGAGGTAGCGAATACATACTGCGACGAACAATGATGCAGGTACCTACAAGTTGTGCAAAAACTCTCAAGCAGAATGTTTCTATAAAACTCTCCAACCATATAGTGTAACGGATCTGGGCGCGCATTCGCACACCCTATCAAATTTCAGCCTGAAATCGCCAAACAAATATATTTATTTTTTGTTCAAAAGTGTCTTTCGCGCGAATTGAAACACTAGATTGGCAAGATCCTTTGCATTTTAGTGTACTTATTTTCAACATAGATCTTGCACATGAAAGGTCACACATTCTCCGTCAAACAGAAGTCAGAGCCATTTGGTACTCTTGCTAGAGCCATTTGGTGGTGGCTCTACCATACACGAGTGTTGCGAGGAATTCGCACTGGACTTCATGAAAACCAGATCTTGGTGTCGATAATGACGAACACGCACGATGCATGACAACTCGGTGGTACAAGACGATGATCCTTTCGAAAACAAAACAAAGTTCAGTGATCTTCTTGTGTCCACACCATGAACTTCATCGTTTGATACATCTCCTTAAAAAGTGAAGCCCGTTCTTCCGTAGGTGATCGACAGCCATCCAGGCCATCGCTGTTGAGCTACTTCCATTAGGAGGAGACTTCCTCAAGAAAAAATCGTACAATCTTCTGGACAGAGAAGATACTCCACTCTAATCTGCTCGGTTCCATATCCTGGCAAAATTAGCCAGCACCGGTTTTCGCACTGTTCCCCGGCCAATAACGAAGCCTTCCTCATTTCCAACCAACAAATGAACTTGCACTTCTTTAGCACCCAATAAACAGTTCTCTGGCAACTTTGACCTTGGGAATGATCATTATTTTGGTTATGAACCAGCTAAATTGGATTCCTCCATTCAAATGCCGCATATGTAGCTATCGAAAACCGAAGTAGAGCCTTTGCTACTCTTCCACTTCTTCCTTGTTCCATACGCTGCAGGCTTCCCATTGAAACCACTTAAAAGGCGCAGCACCAGCCCAATTTTCGCGCAATCCGATAACTGGACAATGCCAGCCTTCCTTCTTGACTGGGTCCCCTTTCGCGTTACCTGACAAGAAAAATCACTTCAACACTGAAACATTTTCATCGATTACCTATGACGGGCGAAGACAAAACGAGATGGTTGTACCAGGTTGTCCAATAATTCTTGTCCGAAAATTTCACCATTTTTAATTTTTTTTCAACTTTATTGAAAAACAAGCCTTATCAACAATATAATCACCACAGTTATCGACAACAGTGGTCCATCGATTGGGCAGGTCGCCGATGCCTTTCGCCCAGAGCTCTGGGTTCTGAGAGTCGAAGAAGTCAGCGATCGCCTTCGCAAGCAAGTCATAATCAACGAATTTTCTCTTGGCCAGGAAGGATTCATGAGGATGGGTAAGGTGATAGTCAGAAGGGACAGTGTCTGAAGAGTATGGCGGGTGGGGCAGCACATCCCAGCCGGGCTCCCAAAGCTTGGCCTGGGTACTTTTCGCGGAATGGGAGCGGGCGTCGTCATGAAGAAGGGTGACCGCGGACTTTTCCGGCACTTTTCTCGAACATCGACGGCGAGCTGCTGGAGCTGGTGGGTGCATACGGCAGCGGTGACTGTCTCGTCTTGTAACAGCACCTCGCGGGAAAGCATTTCTTCCGCGTCCCAGAACCAGCACAGTCCCAAGCGTGGTTTGTCTTCTGTGTCAATCTCGCGCTGCTGAAGCTGTTGAACCAGCGACGCACGGTCTCGTAGCTCTCACATCCCTTGCTCATTGCAGCGTTGATGGAGAGGCAAGCTTCGGTTGATTTGGTGCCGCAAGACAACCCATAGTAGATGACACCGCGAATTGGGTGGGTATCGACAACGGGCATTGTAGCTCTCTCCACGGGATCTGGTGGGTAAATATATATTTTTCTAGGAAGCTTAGGGAACATTCTACCATATTCCTACACTTGCCTGATATTATAACACTTCTAGGGGAAATTATAGAATTTTGAAAATTTTCGGACAGGAATTACTGGACAGCCCGGTATCATTTTGCACTGCATTATCGTGAGGGCGGAATTTCTCGAAAAATGGAGATTCCTTCTAAGATTTCAAGCTGAATTTGGTGTGGATGCGCACTCACATTTGCTACACTTTGCAGTTGAAGAGTTTTTTCAAAACATCTCGCTATGAGAGATATTGAGCAAATTATATGTGGCTGTATTTTTATACGCCGCAAATTACACAAAAGATATGGTACCAGCAAGAGTGAATGCAGATATATCAGGAATTGAGAGCTTTGCAAGCGACTGACTTGCCTGTCAGGACCAAACATTCGCTCAGGGAACTGTTTGTTCCAGCACCACCCTTTCCTACTCCGTTCGTCCAAATCCTCCTACTCCCTTTCGATAGCCGATCGATCGAGATACATGCGCCTGTTCTAATTTCACCGTTGGGTAAGGTGAGCCGAAAAGTTATAATCTATCCAACTAAGCAAACTTGGCACCTTCTTTCTTAGTGGCAATGCCCCCTCCTATTCTCCCGTCAAGAAAAGACTCTTGACGATCTACTCGTTGTGAGTTATGACTGACCAGGTGCATTGCCTTGATTTTCATAAGTATCCGTGTTCGACTCTCTACTAATCTTGGCATCATGTTTCCTTATATGTATTTGTCCTTGAAGCCGCAAGCAAAAAGGATATTAACTTTATTCGACTAACGTTCTGGCTTTGTCTTCGTCAAAGCCTGGAAAGCCAAAGATAAATGTGATTTATCCCCAGACACTAGTTCAAGCTTACAAAACAGTTCCATCTAGACCAGAAGAGCTTAGAAAAGAGTCGCAAACGACAGCCACAGTGGGACTAACGCGTAAGCACAACCGGCTGTCGCTTAGACCACAGCTATTCTGACATTAATGGGTGGCTTCAGATGACCCGACCCATCGGCATGAAGCCTGTGGCATTTTTAGCGGCTAGTTCGTTTGTTACGGCTACGCACTTATATTTCCTATTCATTTCAGGATATTTTGTGCCAATCCAGTGCGTCCAAATTCTTCTGGTCCAGATGAAACACCATCGCCTTCATGCCAATGGGTTGGGTCATCTGAAGCCACCCACTAATGTCAGAATAGCGTGGTCAAAGCGACAGCCGGTTCTGCTTAGAGGTTAGTTCCACTGTAGTTGTAGTTTACGACTCCTCTCTCGACTCCTTTGGTCTAGGTAGAAGCGTTTTTCAGTTTGAAATAGTGTTTCAGGGATAAATTGCATTGATCTTCGGCTTTACAGGCTCAGACGAAGATGATAAGGCCGAAAAGTTAACCGAAGCCGAGTTAAACATCAACTTGGATGCCTTAATTTTGGTGAAACTGAGCTGGAGAAAAGGAAATGTTGGTCCGCATCCTAATACCGTCAACGGTCTGTATTAGCATTTTGCAAGAGATTTATATATTTTCCTTGTTTATGATAGTCCCGCAATTTTTCTTTCGGCTAAGATAGAGTTGACTATGAGAAGTGGCCCCGAGCGACATTGGCTTGATTTATTCTAGCCGAAGCACTCAGGCAGTGGCGAAATTAGCTTAGTTCTGCGCTGGGCCCATTAGCGCCATCCCTTCCAATCCCGCTTGCTGAAAGTGTTGTGTTTTTCACAAAGTTCGTTTTGGAGAACAGTGATACCATCCGAGGTGCCTCAAAAAATGTGCCCATTCCAGCGATGAATGATTGTTCAGAGTGAAATGTCTGTCCGAAAAAACACTGATCACATTCTGTGCTGAATGAACACCATGACTGGTAGTGACTCCTCAGGGAAGTGATCCTCGATGGATGAAGGTTTCACAAGAGCTATGATTCATGTGCAGCCAAGAAGAAAAAGAGATGGACAATTATAAGAACAGCCTAACTGCAGACAACCATCACTGCTGTTCCATACCTCACGCTGAAAAGCCTCTTGAGGATGCGTGCAAGATCACACCGCGGGAGGCTTGGTTGATTCTGAATTGAAATAAAAGTGCCAAGAGGTGTAGCCAAGAAGGAAGGAGGATAGATTACGGTCACAAACCGTCGAGTTGGAATCCTATCCTTCCCATCGACCTCTTTGGTGGACGTGTTTACCGACCCACGCACTCGTTGAGGTATCGATCAGAGAAGTTCGAACCTGGTGTGCAGTGGCCATGTGATGCGAGTGGCTGTTTGCAGTGGTGGAAGCTTCGCGTGGCCATGTAGGTCTTGGTATGGGACGTGCCCAATTCATTGCTCACTGTGCCTTTGGGATTGTAGGGAGTTCCGGTATGCCTTTTGGGGTTATAAGAAGGATCAGCCCTCTTATAGAGGGATCCACTGCAGAGGTTGCTCTGCATTGTGGATTAATTTAATTCTTCTGACATTTGTTTGAGTGATAGCGACTCCTGTCTTTATGATGTTCTTATAATCCCGAAAGTGGCAACTCACCATACAAAGGTAGCCAACACAGTGCGAACACCACAATGACCGTCAGCATCATCGTCGCTACTCGGAGCTTGATGCGCTCATCACGAATCTTAAAAACGTTGCAATTTGTCGAGATTATGCTATATTTGCTTGCGAAAAAGCTTGAGCAAAGGGGAGAAAATAATCCCTCTATTATTTTTGTGACTCTCTTTGAAATCATTACATATATAACAACATAAACAAGTGACCTAAAAAGCCGGGGTACCAAAAGAACTTCCCTCGACATTATGCACGTAGAATCTGGGAGGGGAAAAAGTTACGGTAGCACTTTCCATTCTGTCACAAAATCTGGTAAATCTTACATTTGCGAAGTATGTGAGAAGTGTTCAGTCACAACATGTGTAATAAATAGTCTTCTACTGAGTTGAGTGAAAATTTTCGCTGAATTTCTGTAGCGCTGCCTCTTTCTCACTGTCTTTCAAAAATGTTTGAAAAATAAAAAACCATGTGAAGTTCTGAAGCGAATGTGTTGGTTGTACGCCGGTCTCGTTCGCGTTGGAGCCCGGGCAATACATGTCAAGGAGGAGAACCGGAGGCCATTTCCAGGAGCCAGTTTTTTGATCGTATGCGCAGAAAGTGGAAGAATTTAACCAAATTCATCAATGGTCCTAGACCCATATATACCCATGGGAATTTTCGAAGCTGACACAATAAGCTTTTACAACTCGACAATGTATGGCGATCCATCTGTAGTTTTCGATGCCCTCAAAACCAGCGATTAACAAAAACGTAAATAATATAGAAAAGGCGAATTCACCTCCACGCAATTTCAAGTGTCAAGGATAAAGAACATAATAGAACAGATTCCAATTTTTCCTTTCGTAAAACCTCGGCATCGATACAAGCTTGAATCTTTTTCTGTCATGCCAACGAGGTTCTTGGATGGAATATTTACTGACGGCCCGACGTTTCGAACAGATCGTCTTCCTCAAAGGCCCAGTACACCACCATCAAGCGGATCAACGAACAACACTAGATGTTTCGCTAACAACATCCAACCCGGAGTGGCGTTGATCAGCCTTGCGGTAGGGAACTGCGCCTTAGAGGAAGACGCTCTGGTCGATACTTCAGCCTGTCAATAAATATCTCACTTAAAGACACCAGAATGGGGTGATTTTGGCTTACGGTAGAACAGACGTAGTGTGGGCGGGTTTAAGTGGCCGCCATTGCACAAACTAGCCAACTTGACGCCTAGGCATGGTGCCAAAAGAAGATGTTTCTATTATAAATTTGTTTTTTCCTTTACTTTTACTTTGTTCTTTCTTATATTGTTTCTAGATGTACTTACATGAATGCTAATGTAGTTGAGAATGGCCATCTACTGTGCTGGGAGTCAGGTGCTACAACTAACGTTGGCGCACGGCCCGTCTCCTACAGCGGACAACTCGGAATGGATGCGCTGATGCGAATGGGATGCGAATACACACCGCAGCGTATTATCACTTCTGACCTTGAGTGTTCATTACAAAATGCTCATTTCTTTGCATCTTCCTCTTGTTTCGGACCCCCTTCCGGTTCCTTTAACAACCTCGTTCGCATAATATAGGAGAATTCAAACGTAATAGAGCATAAAGTGAATATCGGTGCCAAGTTGTACTTTATAGGAGATAAGCTTTTGATAGATCTACATAGGCTGAACCAACAATCGATCGGTCCTCGCCCGGTTGGGAAATATGCTATTTATGACGGAACACCAACATGAGCATCCACGGCCAGACTTCGATGATTAGACACCGTGTAGAAGATTTTTGTGTACGATACGGAGATGAGAAAGAATGGAACAATGAAGGCTAGAATCAGGTTCACCACAACGAACTGTAGCTTCTCATTCGTCCGTGATGCACAGACACACACGGTGTTGTTACCGTACTCGAAGTAGATCTGAAAACATAGAAAATTGGTTGTAGTAAGTATGCCGATTGATACCTTGATAACTGATTACGTCATACAAACTCAATTATACACCGCGTTCTTTGTGAAAGCGGATCCCGCGAGTCAAAATGCAGGCCTCATTCACTCAAAAGGGAAAGGAAGCGTTACTGGACATCTTGCCCTTTATACGTTCACTTGCGATGGAGATGGTTGAGTAGCGCAGCACTGCAGCAAATTCACCCAAAGCTTTCATGATAGGACGAAGCGCAGACGTGAAGAGCGTAAAGTCATAACATGCTGAAATGCATGCACAGCCACGGAAAGCCTACGAACAACTTTATTTTTGATAGCTACAGATTTTCGCCGCAGCTCGCGATGCGAAAGTTGTTACTCAAAACCTCATATTAGACCACGACCCAACTGTCCTCCACAACTGAGCCATTTAGGAACTGCATTGGAAACAGCACCATTTCGAACTTGAACGGTGCCTTCAGGCTAAGCTGGAATCGGACCACGAATTTTCGTTCTAAGCTATGCCCATTTGAAACACTCTACGCCCACTGGAGATTATTGCTGACTTTGACCCATTTTTTCCTCGCGTCTGACGTGTGGCGTCCACTGTTAAACTAAAAACTTTCACTTGAGTAGTAAATACTTCAACGCACGCCCGCCGTGCTACTTACTTCTACATCCATGGGCATCCAAAAATTACTCCAAAAATTACTTAAAAGCAGCCAAAATCCAAAAAATCCAAAAATTACTTAAAAGCATAGTAAATGAGTGACTCGCCGTTTTACTATCTCTTGAACACTCTGCTCCTTTGATAGCCTATGTCTCTACTCTTCATGATGGGCCCTTTGACACCTGACAACGCATGTCTTTGATTTCAATCCCGTTGCGCATAATTGATAGATTCGATCACTGTCGATCGGTTGTCTATGACTCCACAAAATGTCTGATCTGGAGCTTCACCTACATAAAGTCTCGATTCAGTAAGCGTTACTAGTCTTCTGCGCAGAAACAGATAATTACACCACTGCCCGGTCTTTGAGCCAATCTGGAGAGGAATAGCAATTTCTGTGGTGCATAGGCAGATGTCCTGTAACTGCTACACTGAATAGTGGTTCACCTTGGCTGGTCTTTTCCCGACGTACTGGCTATTTCTGAAACCTAAGCGAGGACTTGAATTTGAGCATTGGACACTTCAGCGCAAGTCCCGCCCGTGACAGGCGGAGCTAAGCTCAGTTCCTATGTGCTGCGCGCACTTTAAGCTGGCCCTACCCACTCCTAACTTGATCGACTTCTCTAGGCCCATTACTAACATGTTAGATTTTTGAGAGAGCGGGGACTTAAATTTGAACGCAGGCTGTTTCTGCGCAAGCCCTGCCCACGGTGTGGGAAGCTAGGCTTGGTTCTCATGTGCTGCGTGCACTTTAGGCTGGCCCTACCCTGTTCTAACTTATCCGACCTCTCCAGGCCGCAGTTCAATTAGGAATGGATTATGCGACAGACAGACAGACAGTACCTGGTTTATCCATAGGTAATGAACATGCGACAGGAAGGCACACACATATACAGACAAACAAACGCACCAAACTTCGAGTTTATATATAGGTAATGATTTGTTGGAGGGTAGAGCAGTACACGGCATTCATAAAGCACAATACGTCCTTCCAATGGACTACCACCAGCCTTTCCATAAGCCGCTGGCATAGTATCAGGGCAACAGCATAAAGGACAGGATGCGTATCGTCGTGGTTCTTCAGCTGTGATTGATTCGGAGAAGCCTTTTAGTATCTTAGAGCATGACTGTAACTCGTCAGACTAACTTGGAAAGGAACGATTTTGCGTTTCACGCACTGTTTACTCTACAGTAGCAATGCCGATAACGAATACACATTGTTCATCTATTTGTAACCACTTTTTCATGACAGCAGGATCAGGGTAAGAATCCACAAATCGCTCGTTTCATCAGCATAGTGCACATCTTTTTTGAGCTCACCTCATCGTAACCGTACAAACTAGGAGTTGCCAAAGAGCCGCTAACTATCCAAATGCCGGCAATCACATACAACGTGTAACCAGCTTCCCATTGCGTGTATCTGAATTATCGTGTGAATTAAAGGCGTGCGAATGCAGAGAATACTCTCAAACAACTTTCGTCTCGGTCGGAACTCCAACCGGTTCAAACCGATACCAGTCCGAATCATGCAATCCACTACACTACCAAAACCCCTTTCGCTTTGACGCAGCCACAAGAATGGCAGAGGTCTCGGAAGTGCAATGGATTAGTTGATATGCCCGGAAAGCATGGAGTACGGTTTCGAGCCCCGACCGAGAAGAAAACTGTTACCCATCACTCAGCATTCCTGGGGCTGCGACTTCGCATCGCGAGTTGCGACAAAAATCAGCGCTTACAAAAATCGAAACCTAAAATTCCTTAAACATTTTTGGTTTCTGTATCGCTGCTGATTTTCGCCGCGGCTCGTGAAGTGAAAAATCTCACAAGTATGTTAACTTATGACAAAATCTTTGGTCTCTGACGGGACTCGAACCCGAACTCCATGTTGTCCCGGTATATGTGCTGATCCATTACGCTACCGAGGCCATATTGTGCGCATTCGAGCCCAGTCCGAGACCAAAGATTTTGCCCATAATTCAGCACACTTGTAACGACCTTTGAAGAGTATTTGAACACACTTCAGTGTATGGCAAATGGCCAAATATCGATCGGCCGTTACTGCAACAAGAGTGTAAATGGAAGCACATGACGTCGTCGCGTTTATCCACGTCGACAGTTTGCAGAATAAAGCACCGAGATGCCAGTCTGAAACTGGAAGATTCTTCCTGTTGTTACTTTGCTTCTTTATCATTCTCGCAAACAAAACTTCAGTCCTAGAAAAGACTGGCAGCAGTGGGAAGGACTGGGCAGCGCTGTTTCTCAGTTGTCGCTGCTTCCGAACACAAGAAGATCCACTATAGTCGTCTTATTCAGAGGGGGAATCGTAATTAATGTGTGTGTGATCAAATCTCATTGCCACCGCTTGGAGTTTCGGTTTCGGGCGAAATTGTTTGATCTTCTAGTGCTAATTCCCTGTCGGACACTACATCGTGAAAGAATTGATCACCCCCGTACACTCCATCATGGCACTTTCATTGAGCATATACGACGGACGCCTAGTGTGTCTATAGAAAGGTTTTCTCGTTGGAAGAAGGGGGATACCGTTGAAAAGTTGGCTGGCCGCAGTGTACCAAAGGCACATTCCAGAATTTTTGGAGTATCACATCTCCGCTGCAGATGGATAGTTCGACCTGAGCAACGGAGGCTGGACCTTTACCGAGGCGTGGGTGTCAGTTCCTGGAGCGTGCAGAGCCAAAGAACCTAGCGCAACAGCTTGGCCCCGCCCACCCCAGCCGTGATTGCCGGCATTGAGGGTGGCAACGCTGGCAACTACGTGGCAAATGAGGCCTACGATTTGTGTGATAATATGAATTAAGGACGAGATGCCAATGATAAAGGAGACGTTGACATAAGGAAACAGGGGATATCCTGTAGTTCTCTGTGATACCATCCAGCAGAGACTGATTCGAAGGCTTGTTTTCACGCGGTAATCTCGTCCGAGGCCAGATGTCAGAAGGCCTGAATTCTGCCATTATCGTGAGCTCTTTCGGGTTTTTCTTTGTCGGCGTGTTCCATAGCACCTCTAACTTCATAATTCAGCACTTTAGTCCACTCAGGGTAATCCTGGAATGTGCCTTCAAGGGAAACTGTTACTTCAATGGAAGAAATGACCGTTTTCAACTCTTCACATTCTGCTGTAACCAGCATTCTTTGATTGTCATAATTTCATTTGAAGTGATTTTCAGTGAGAGTTACTCAAATTCACCTCAAATGATCTGCCCCGAGTGGAGATGTAAAAGTGAAAAGTGAGGCTGTGGTCAAGATCTTGAGTGAGGCTACTTACGCCACAGAACCGCGTGGCCGCCCGCGGCGAGCGGCGCGGCGGGTGCGAGTGCCAGTAGCAGGGCATGTTACCTTCAAGCGAAGCAGTGTGGCATGGGTGGAGAAGGCAGGGTGGCATGGGTGGAAGCGCTGATGTGACGCAGCCACGCTCTGCCGGGCTCCCAAGTGCGATCAATTTGCAATTCGTACGGTGGCGCCGCGAGTGCGACGCTGTTGAAGCAATATTCTGGCGTAACTAGCCTCACCCCAGATGAAAGTTGTGTTGATGAAAAATTTTTTGAAGTGTGTACTACACTACGGTCGACGTTTCTGCTGCCCGCTTCAAAACGATCTTTTCCAGTGACACCGGAAGGGGTGGGGGGAAATCCGCCAAAATATCGCGTGGCCGCCCACGGCGAGCGGCTCGGCTGGTGCGAGTACCAGTGGCAGGGCATGGCAGCCTTCAAGCGAGACAGTGTGGCAAAGGTGGAGGAGGCAGGGTGGCGCGAGTACCAGTGGCAGGGCATGGCAGCCTACAAGCGAGACAGTGTGGCAAAGGTGGAGGAGGCAGGGTGGCGTGGCTGGAGGAGGCATGGCTGGAGTGCAGAAGTGACGCAGCCACGCTCTGCCGGGCTCCCAAGAGCAAAATCGATTGCAAGTCGTACTGGTGGCGCCGCGAGTGCGACGCCGCTGACGCGATTTTTTGGCGGATTTCCCCCCACCCCACCGGAAGGGGTAAATATGGCAGATTTGGAATATGAAAGTATGGGGGCTCAGCAGTGTAAAGGTAGAAAAAGAGCGACATGAAACGGAACACCGAAAAATAGGAACGCGGAAACCCTCTCTCTCGTGCCTCTCTGCGTTACTAGTCGGGGGGAGACCGCTGTCGGACGAAAGGCCAAACCAGCTAGCCGCGGACGTTGCCTCACCTCCACCGGCACTAGCCCGGCTGATTAAGTGCAGAACGACATGCCGTGCTGCGGGATCGTGATAAGACCTCGACCGTGCTTTTCTAATGAGATTCCGCTACTTATCACCTCTCCTCAAAAGCAAGGTTTGTTTTCAGAAAAAATGAATTCCCTGCTCTCACTCTCCCCTTTCCCCTCTCAGTACCTTCGAGGCGTCTCCTCAAGAGCGGTCAATCGATAATTACGGTATCGCTGCCTTGTATTAAGTATGACTGACAAACTTTTCTTAGTGATGGCCTCTTCGGTCCAAGAATTGCTCAAAAAGAGTTGGTCGTTGAGGAATACCCGACAAATTTTCGAGAATTTGACCTTCCCAGAAGACAATTCGACGCATACCTGACCTTGGGTATCCCTTACCGAAGTGCTGAATCTAAATGGATCTAATTTTCCCAGATGGGAAGAGTTCAAATCAGCCCCTAATCTCATCACCTAAGCATTCAACTACGCGATGCTGCAACGTTGGAGGCATTAACGTCGACAGAACGGAGCTATGTATCTTACGCTCCGAGAGGACACCGTGCTAATCAGTCAAAGCCAAGAAGACCTACAGCAAATGGTGGAGGAACTAGACGAAGTCGGCATAACTCTAGCTATTAGCCTCACGATGAATTGGAGCAAGACCGAGGTCAGAGGCAACGAATGGGCAGGCGCAGTTTCTCACACTCGGAGGCATCGCATTACCGGACATTGACCGCCATGTTTACCTTGGCCAAATTATCTCCATGGATAACAACTTGTGCGTAGAGATCATGAGACGCGAGAAATGCGCATGAGCCGTCATGAAAAGTATCAAAAACGGCCCACCTGATCTCTGGAGGTACGAGCTGACCTTTTTGACTCTACGGTACTGCCTGCATTCTGCTGCGCATCCGAGACATGAGCAAATAACAGCACGTCTACGCTGATGTTGGTACGTGCACAACGAGCACCAGAGCGGACATTGCTGGACATCAACCCGGGAGCAGAGAAGGCGCAGGTTGCGCCGCACAGATATGCGCCCGATTCCTGGCATCCGCGACGCCCGTGAAACGCGAAGAAACGATGGATCGGACATGTGGTCAGACGCGCGAACGATCGACGGTCCACTCGCATCACGTTCTGGTACCACGGATGTGAAGCGCACACTTGGCCGCCCTGCAACGCGATGGACGGATTCCCTAAAGCAGCTCTAAGAAGATGCGGGTCAGCGTTGGACCCAAGCCGCCAAACTTTTCGATGATGGAGGGAGACGTGTACTCCTTCCTGAAGATCATTGGCTGTCAACGAGCATCCAAGTAGGTAAGTATAACCAAGGTGCATATTATAATTTTACACGGCTCACGTTTCGGCCTTGTCGCCTTCGTCCTGGATCATCATTTGTGAAGCCATGAAAACAACACATATCTTCAAAGTCACTATCAAAGTGAAGGAGGGAACAAGATATCGGAGAGGTATATATTGAAATAAAGTCCCAAGGCAGGAGTATACGGAAGGGGCCACAATCTGTGTCAAATGAAAAATTACAAAGTTAGCATATACTTGATCAAGTGCTAAACGAATTGCAGCGCTCCCATAAACGTACAACCATTACCGATATTAACAAACGAAAGAGAAACAAATTCGGTCTGTCACCTGTTAAAATATTGTTGAGCAATGTGGTAGGAAGGCAAAAGATGATGATGAGCAAATCGGCCATGGCCAACGACGATATGAGGTAATCAGTGGTACTTCTGAGTTGTGACTGTGAAACTACCGCCAATACCACAAATACGTTTCCTGAAATAACTGGGTCACCGTCAACTCTGAGTAAACTACATCCCTATTTATTCTTCAGCCTTATTCTTATTTCTGAGTTTCTGAATGGTTCGCTCCCATTTTTGAAATATGCACTTAGTCGATGTAAGTAGAGAATGCCACATATTGTTTCCTGCGGCATTTACTTATGCACTGAACTATTTCATCGCATTCGATGACGGATTCACCTTCTACCGTCACATTTTCCTCCATTTCGCTCTTCCTTGAGTGGTTTTTAAACTGGTGAAGTGGTTATGAAGTCACAAACCTTTCATAAGACTGAAAAGCTCGGTATGCTCGGTGAAACCTGCGACGAAAAGGTTAGGAAGTTCGTATCCTTCCAAGACATTAAAGGAAATATTAGGTCACAGGGGAAGTTTTGACCAATTTCGCAATTCAGCTTTGGGAGATCATAACTCGGGTCAGATTGTATTTTTTCTCACAACTTTAGTACCATTTGATTCATCACTTTTGGTAACAGACGCATGTCTGTATTATATGGCTGACGATTTACATTGCGTGAAACATGAAAAGCCCACTCCAGTCGTCGTGCCTCTTGAACACTCTGCTAATGAAAGAACTGTCTAGATATTTGGAAAACTGAAGGTAAGTCAAAGCTAGATTTAATATGACGGACATTTTGGGTTCTCGCAAATATGTATGAGCTACCCGAGGTGGTCAAATCACATCTACATACAGTAGCGCTCAAAAGTATTCTGCGAAATGGTCTTTCACTTGGGTTTTTTCACTTGTAACTTTTTTGCAACTGCACCGATCTTATAGAAATTTTAGCATGTTGCAATTGGAGGCACTGCATACTCAATATACTATTTTGGCGATCAACGGTGTAGGTTACGTGGATATATGAAATTTTTAATTTTGGTACGCCATCGCTATGCCGTCCCGCTGTGCCGCTGTCATCAAAAGTCGTGGCCTTTGTACAAAATATTAATGTTCTCTGAGGCTTGTTCGTTTTGCTTTTGTAAAGAAAGCCGTTTTTCTTGACTAAGCCTTTACTTTTTTCCGGGTGGTCTTGTAGTAAATTCTTGTAAAAACTCATGAAAAGTGGCAAGCGGCGCTCAAGTAGAAGTAAATGTTGACAATAGGTTCAGGCACCACATATTACAATTTTGTCAAATTTGGTCAAGTAGAAAAAAAGCTATGACAAAAAAGTTTTGGCCGAAGACTTTTGAGCGCTACTGTACATTGGATAGACCAATACTTCCAGATATCCCTTGCAATGCAGACGCCCATCGCTTTCCGCTGTTTGAGTTAAGGCGCCTTCATTAACTGCGAGTTCGAGCAACCCGCTCCGTACCACGAAGTCCAGGGATAAACTACTTTATCTGACGAATGCCTCCTCCCTTTACATGGCCGACATTTGTAGCTACTAACTGCTGCGACTCGACTGAATAAGAATTGAGATCATCAAAGTGCCCGTGAATTGAGATCATCAAAGTGATATTTTGCAGTGCCTTGAAAAGTCACCAATATTTCAAAAACTGACAGAAATCTGAGCAAATCCTACTTTCAGGAAGAGTATCCCGGGACCACAGTAGATAAGTCCATCTGAGTTCGTGAGCTTGGAAATTAGGATTTTTTTTCGTGAACGCGCAAAACCAGCCACAACGTTCATTACAACCTAGTAGCATGGTCGATCATAGGAGATGAAGGTGCGACATAGCGCGGAAGCGAAGAAAAAGCGAAACAAGATGACCATAAATCCGCAAAATAAGATTCCTACTTTCTTAATGTCTTTTGTGGTGGACGTGTTCACCGCCGCATACCATCACGAAGCAATGGATCAGAGCCCACATGAAGTGTGATATATGAGGATTCGCGCAGCACGCAAAGCGCTCGTTTGTAGGAGGAGCGTGAGCAGCGTCCAGGGCTTCTTATCGAGATAGAGAAGTCTTCCGCAGCAAAATTTACCGGAAGTCAAACGCCTGTTAAGAACTTGATTACTTGATTGCTTAATTACTTGAACTTAATTACTTATCACGCGTTGCTACACCACTTCGCCATACATTAACGCTAGGAGTCTCCGACACGGAACCTGAAATGTCGCGCAAAGTGAAATGATCAAAATTTTCATGCTGCAAGTGCCGGGTGTGTGCCTATGGAACAGAAAGTTCGAGTGACCACGTGTAGCATGCGATGCGGTGGTTGCTAGCCAGTTGGGTTCCAAGGTCTTTACGCCTGGAGAGAGGCGTAGAACACCTTTATCGCTTGAGGAAACCAATTGATACGGTGCCTCCGGCTCCCACTCATTGCATCGCCCAGGACATCGCAACGCGAATTTTTAGTCCTAATGGCTCGCACCCTTCAAATCCACCACTGATCGAATGAGACTTGAGCTCTGAGCAGAAAAGTTATCGTGTGGTTAACTACGAGCCGATAGAATGCGGAAACTATCATTTCATTGAAAGTGAGGGGCTCATGAGTTCCAGAGTTGCAGCGGATAATATATCACTATAAGAACACCTCCACACATCGAATCCTTTCCACTGTAGAAAGCCCTTCTCATAACCCATTGATAACCATAGCAAGCTGTGGGGAAAACAGTGGTTAACAAAGAAAAACAAGGTACACACAAATCCGCAATGCCATATTGCTTTTTCTCTGATGTGTCGATTAAAGTGGAATCCACAACACACCACAAAACTTGATAAAAACGAACCGAAGAAACCGATGATGAATACGCCGCCGTAGAATACCGTCTGGAGTACCACCATAAACATTTCTTGCCGGAAAAACGGCAGTGGCCCCTCTTCTGGCAATTCCATAGTTGTCTCACTATTCCCTGTGGTCTGTAAAGAACAGAAAAGCTGCTGCAAAAACTAGCAAAACAAATGAAGAGCGCCAAAAAAGAAGAGCTGAGTGTAGGAGGAGCCGACGCGATGCCGCGAAGCTTTAAAAGTCGCTACAGTTGCGCGGGCAGCCGCAGTAAGGCCGCTTCCATACTTTGCGCACCGACAACACACGCAACCATTAGCCCGCCGCAGGAGAGGCGTCCATAGACGCGTGACGGCGTCGGTGCGCAAAGTATGGAAGCGACCTAAGGGGTCTGAGCCGGAAATCGCCTGGCGCGACGTGGCATCAGTTCCTCCTGAAGTCACCCAACAAACAATGTAGAACAGGAACATGGAATTGGAGTTGTAAAAGCAACTTTGAAAGAACGGTTAGGTTTATACCGCAGCGAGAGGGAGTCTCTTGCAGAAAGGCCTTTGCTCCGATGGATATGTTTTTCCACTGCCATTTTATGATGATGAAGCAGTTACCACCAGGTGATGAATCGAGTCAAGAGAGACCACAGTGGGTGTAATGCAGGCCCTCATTCAAAATTATGACAAATCATTTTTTCCGATTTCTCCTCTACAAGTTGTTTCTGAAGCTACCCATTCCATGATTAACCCTGTTGAAGAAATGTGTTTTGTTCAACTTGTCGTCACATTGAAATTATCTGCAAAAAAAGGAGCTATGATTGACGTCAGACCTCGTAACATTGCGATTAAGCTATCCTGAAATTGTAATTCTGCGACTTTGCCGCAATGATGTCGCATCGTAGGATAGTGAGATTGCGCCCTTTAGTACAAAACCGTAGGGATGCTAAATCGCGAAATCTGATATTGGTCTAGCGGGGCGGGATAGATAAGACATGCTAATTTAAGGTTGACCAGGAAATGTAGAGGAATGTCACTGTATTGAGTACAAATGAAGGTCAGAAGCAAATGTAGTGTTACCTTTCCTACCTCGTACAGGGCCGGAAATTAGTATTCAAGGTCTTCTATGTAAAGTACGAGAAGGGTGTTTATCTGTGAGCACTTATGCTCTCTCCTTTGTCACAGTTCCCTATTTGAAAACGCAGAGGCGACAAACCGACATGTCGACGTACGACACACAGACATTCTGACAGAAACAGACAGAGGAAGTAATAGTTATTTTTACAGAATCCAGTAAATATGTGTTTCATGTTATATACAAGTCAGACAACATTGTGACCGTCGGGATACATAACGAATACGTGTTGCTACCTATTACGTCGTTCGGAAAGTCCCTCCGGTTTTCGACCTTTAACATCAAATGCGCATATAGCTTATCATGTTAATTTAATAAGGCGGTAATTTTGATCGATAATTTTATCGTCGAGATTAGGAACATAAAGTTTACAGAGTTTTGTTCACAAGATACAAGTTTGCTTATTTCGGTTGCCCAGGTCTCTTGAGATCAAAAGGAGATTCGTTCGTTTGTTGGAGGCTGTTTCAGCATCGTGTTGGATCCTCTGCTCAGATGTTTCAAGTAGTGGTTCATGAGGTTCAGGGCAAATGAGCATGGTAGATGTGGCAGAGTCGCGCTCAGCTCATTCACCTCCTTCACGTTTGTTTTACAGCGACATGCGGCTCTACCTTATCGTGGAAAAATAGCTTCCCTCATAATCGACCGTACTATACTCATGATCTGCAGTCTGTGATGTATTTTGCGAGTTCCTCACAGTAATTTTCGGCCGTAATAGTTTCGCGAGGATTTGTGAAGGAACTTTGGTGGATGAGAGCAACCACAGACCACCATAACACCACCATGCTGACGAGGGTATCTGCTGCGAGTTCAACTTTTGTCCAACGGCTGTGCTCGTTCCCGTTTGTCCCACAGAACCCGGTTCTCATCAAATGTAACGATGCTATTAACAAAGGAGTTTTTTGTGTGCCAGAGGAGGAAATTGTGCGAGGTGTTTGCTTATTTGTTTATTTGTGTATGCCTCAGACAGCCAGGAAACAGGAGAAATGGAGCATAATCTCGAATGGAAACAACTAGCCTTCCAAACCAGGCTCAACCACGATCTGAATCCGAGTCTTATTCCTGCACCAGTCAGCAATGGTGCTTCTACGCCATCGCTGGGGTAACAGAGTTTTGTCTGTGGGGTAACAGAAATTTGCCTGAGGTCCGATACACGCATGCGCTGATACTCTTCGTGGAACAGAAAGAGTAGATAAGGGCAAGATACCGGAATCGGTGGAAGCTAGAAACGAACGGAATGTTCACTAGGGGTAGGGGTGGATCCTTGGGTAGGTAGGCATCTGCATCTCCTAAGAGCAAGCTACTTCTAATGTAAAAACTGCTTCGTGCGAAAAACGAGGAAAAAGCGAGCTTAAAGCCAGAGTCCTCTTGGCCAGACTATCGCAACGAGTATGACTATGGTTGCTTGTCGCAATAAAGAGGAAAATGTGCTATTGTAAGTACTGCTCTAGAGAAAAGAGGAGAAGTGAACGGAGACGCACAGCGCCGGTTTTCCTTCCAAAGGCCGCTTTCATACTTTGCGCACCGACGCCATCACCGACGGCGACGGCGTCAATTTGACGCCGTCACCTGCGTCGATTTAACGTCGATGACGGCGTCAAACTCACGCAACCATTTGCCCGCCGCCGACGACGGCGTCCGTAGATAATGCGCAGCGTTTGCAAAATTCTTGACCCAATCACACTACAGTATGGTGATTGTGGCCGAATACACGAAGCGGCCACGATCACCATGTTGGCACAGCGCCAGGATTCGAAGCGGCCACAATCACCATACTGTAGTGTGATTGGGTCAAGAATTTTACAAACGCTGTTCATTATCTATGGACGCCGTCGTCGGCGGCGGGGAAATGGTTGCGTGAGCGATTCATCGCGTAACTTTCCATTAAAGGAATCCCTCAAAGGCTTAGTTCACGATAATTTTCGCGCCTCGTCGCGCTCTATAAAGACTTTGTAAGTGCTGAAGAACACAAGTGTGACGAAAAAAAAGAAGAAATCCTTGAAAAACCTTAAAATTTAAGTGTTTCTGACCCTTGGATTCGACTAGTTTGAAGCTCAAGCGAGCACTAGGAAAAGATTCAACGTGATAATATCATGAAATAAGGCTGTTTTTACGATGGGACTTTTTCCTATCATTTCTTATCGCAGTTAATATCATGCCTCTCACACACGTAAAAGCCAGTCTGAGAAGCCAAGATATCGTTACGTTTTCGGTGGGCAGTTGTGAAGGGTCGCCTTGTAGTTTGTAGAAGTTGTTTCCAAATAAGCTACAATCAAAACAAATAGCAGCGAAAACCATTCTCGAAAACCATCGCACTGCTTTTCATAGGCAATAGCAAACAGGGGTGCCAGAAAGAGTAATTTCCTCTCCTCCACTTTGCAGACCTCACTAAGGACCGCAACGGTTTTCTACGAGCAGGTACGGGAGCTCGTCTCCATTGGACAAGATGTGTCACCTCAACTGAGCAGATACGTCGTCGCCCTCGCACACAACCTTGCTAATTGTAAGATCCGTTCATCCCGGGTACCTGAGAGATTTCAGATTGGGTGGTACCTTTGAGTATTCCTCTTTTCTAGACTCCCAACATCCTTCGTTTCCAAGAAACAGAACGTGCTTTTACCACTGAAACCCACCGGAGGGAGATTTGAAGTGTGAAAAATGACACTTCGGATCATAGCAGCGTTGTCCGAGCAGCAATGGCTCTGTGTTTTCCATGAACCGAAGGGTCGATCCTTAGAAAGCTCCCCACTAGAGACATCCCACGAAACCTGGCTCCACTGTTTGGAGCGGGCCTTAATAACGTAGGTGCTCTGAAGCTCGACTGCGCCGACTGAGAGTTCCGTATTTCGATGAAGGTGAAAGTAGTGAGTCTCAGTTTGCTCCTGTTTCTAAAAGAACATTTCGGGATCTTTTGCCCCAATACTTTTATCTCTTTCGTTTCCCTATGTTTTGTATACTTGGCGAATGTTACCGGTGAGCAAAATTACTTTTTTTGGCACCCCCATGAGGTTTTTAGCTCGACTCGATTGGTAGCAGAGATATGCAGCGATATTGAACCAAAGCCACATTCTTTATTCTGAAGATAGAGGATATAATAAATTTCAGTCATATGTAGTTTTCAGCGAGAAATAAACGCGGACAAGTTGAGTGATCCGACGGTGAAAAAAGCTTCCTCATTCCTCTTACGGTTGATTTTGTGCGCGAACAAGATTGGAATCCCGGCAATGAAAAAAGGACCACGACGAGAGGAGGGAGGAGATCGACGAGAACGCCGAACTTCAAGTCTTTTGCTTTAATTCAGGGGCAGCATGACGGATGGAAAGTCAGACGTATGATTGGGATTTGATAACGTGATCACTTTGGGATCTTTGTCAGGCACTTGTCATAAGCTGTCTGCTCCAGCACCCTCATTTTTCTTCAAAATTTCCATAAAGCTTCCATAAAGCCATAAACAGTTGACGGTACCCACTACCTTTAAATGCACTCCGTCGTTCAGCGCTGTGTTTGTTCTGGTTGGTGGCGAATTACCCGTATGTTCCACTGATTTCTAACAGTTGTTATCAGATTCGATTGTACACAATTGAATGTAAGTCAATTCTCAGCTGTGAAAACGCTCGAAACCTTCGGCTTGATGAGTCTCAGACATAGACAAACTGTCAATGATCTCATTGACGTCCCATATTATTTGCAGTAATCAAGCTTGAGGTCAGAAGTACTAGGTCTTTCGGTAGTCCGAGATTTAATGGCTTTACTCTGCAGTGCAGGGGAGTATGGAGATTCAAACACACCTTCGGTTTAACTCGTTTTTCTTCCGTCCTACCAGTGGATCAAATATCTTCTCGGAAGCACAGCAACCCATTACCGGACAGTTTTTCAAAAACACTGTTAGGGGTGATTTTGGCAAATCGTGGAGTAAGTGTGGGATGTGAGTGTGGAGGCGTCCAGCGGTACAACAGTAAAGAAAGTAAGAGATGAAACGGATTAAAACACAAGAATTAGGAGTCAATAAATCCACCTTCTTACTCATTTCCTTTCGCGCGCACTGTATCGTTAGCTGCTGACGGGGAAGACGGCGAGGGACTATGCTCACCAGTCGCAAACGCTGCCTCGCCTGCGCGGCGACTCCCACTGCGAATTCGATGCAGCCTGAATCGCAGCTCTGCGATACCGCGATACAGACTCTAAGAATCGTTTTAAATGCGAATTTCATCACAATCTCCTCTGAGTCCGAGTATGCGTATGCAGAGATGATGTCTTCCCAGTTCTCGTTTTCTCCTTACCCTTGGAGTTGCCTTTATATGTAACTTACGGAGAAACAATCTCTGATACTAGACTTATAAAAATGAATCTGTCATGACTGAAGTTACTGGAAAGGAATGAAAGACTACAATTGCTTAAAGATTGCTGGTCAAATTTTGTCGGGAAAAATCGAAATCCTAGGTGAACCAATATTCTTGGGACACCCGTATACTCGAAAAAATGCAAATAAATATTCTGCTATTCTTCGTTTTAAGCTTCACTTATGCGTTTGATCGCAGCAACCATCAGATATCACATGCAAAAAACTGTTGATCTATTCCAGAGATATAGATTCCAAGATTTCAAGTACTTTATGCACTAAGGACACCCCTCACGATGAGTGTCAGTCCCCCAAAACTGGAACCACGTATGTACGTCGCCCTCTCTCGCAGTGGTAGGTGTAATGGTGGCGAGCACTTGTGAAAAGAGTGAATAAGCGAACTGTTGACTCCACGACGAGTTGTCCACGAGTTCTTCATTTTTTTAATATTGGTTGGAATTTGTATTCACGGAACTCAAGATTCAGCAGTGGCCAATACGTGCTACGTCTGTGTTTCAGGACTGTCCAACAAGTCAACTCACGCGAGCAGCCGCGCCATACAGCGCGCCGCCCGTGCACAACGAGACCGGTAAAACCGCATTCATACTTTGCGGCACCGCCGACGACAGGGAAACGGCGGTAGTCTGGCGGCCTGTTCTGTTTATAAAATACCCGACCTCACCACACCGCAGTATGATGATCGTGGCGAAAATCCGCGATATTAAATTCGAGTCTTGCCGTAGTTTGGCACTAAGCCAAGGTTCCAATTCCATTTCGTGGGCTTTGGGCCACAGCCTCACAGCAGCACCTGCAAAGACTCCAACCAATGGAAGCAAAGACAGGGAAAGATATAAGGCATGAACGAGCTGTTTCTTGACATTTACACTGTAAAACACAAGCAAATTGCAATGGATGAGCTAGTGCCAATGTTCCTATGGCAACTCCTGTAATGACTCCTCATGGAGAGCAAACAGTGCACAATGAAGTGCGAAAAACGCTCTCAAGAGAATACTCGAGCGTCCGAAAGCTTAATTTCCCTTTTGGAAATAGATTACGGGTTGAGGGAATCTCACAGCGGCACTGCGACGATTGTCATCGGAAACTATTGGCGATTAGACCATGCAGTAATTCATGTACAGGGAATGATCGACTATGACTGAGAAAAGAATCAACAGAAGTTGATACAAAACTGCTCTCTAATAAAAGTGTACTTCCACTTCCACGGATCGGGAATCAAACACTGGTTTGGGACAATGCTCTGCTACCAAATCTGTCCCGTGGGAGAAAACTATTAGCTGTACAGCGGCTGGCTACCAGAAGTCACTGTGCCAAATCCATCTAAACGCCATACGATCTGAACTGGCAGTGGAATGCGTGGTGCGCCATGAGGGGGATTGACGACAGCTCAATGATTCACTTCTTCACATTTGCACTGGGGAAGTTTCTGAATAACTGCAAAACAAACCACTACACGCTGCTCCTTCGGATTTTAGAACAAGACTAGGATGATGGAACTATAACCATAACCGTCCGATGAAGGCTTATTAGGCAGCCTTGTGTAGTCAGTTGGACATTCCAGAAGAGACTGAGAAGAATAGTAAAATTGTGTCTGGTGGATGGTCAAGGGGATGATAAGAGGGCGCAGAAGTATCCGTGGAGAGAGCAATCCAATCTGGAGTTACACAGGAGAAATACCGACAGCGAGTAGAGTTACGACTGGGGGCCTACCTAATTGTTAGGCAAAGATGGCGAAGGAGGTCCATTGGATTAGTTCTACAACTCCCGATGCTAAGGATCGCAGCCGAAGTGGAATGAAGATTTTCTTCTATGAGGGCATGCCGAAATATTGAAGATAAGCAGGGTTTTCAGGAACCATTGGATTTCCCATGATCAGAGCTATCCAGTGCTTCCACTTGTGAACACAACGGGTGTTTTTATGGAAGTATGGAACACGGCAGCTGGTGACAGATTTTTCCCGGCTCGTGGGATTGAACAAAATTCACTGGAAGGATGTTAGCTTATAGTGCTGTGCAAGTTGGGTAGGATATGATGGATTAGCAAAGAAACCTGGTTAAGAAAAAGTCATAAAGAGATATTTCACACGCTTGTCCCATGGAGATCTGAGAAAGAATGAAATGTATTTCAGAAAATGAAACGTGATCCTCCATTGTTTTGTTGCATGTTCCTAAACCCCAAACGATCTAAGTGCCACTAAAGCATCCAACAAACCGTGGGAAAATTGTTGAAAAAAGGATTGAATCGTCATAAATCACAAGATTTATGGGATTACAAAGGGAAATGCGAGCGCAACACATTTATCAGATAATAATCATGAAAGAAAACAGAGAATGCCCAAGGGTTTCAATGCAACTGAGCTTTTTTAACATAATTGCTGAAGCTAACACAGGAAGCAGCGAGACGTAAGGCTTCCCGACGAGAAAGCTCTTTGAGCCAATTTAGAATCTGCACGTTAATCTTGGTGAGATTTCTCTCAAACGGATCCTTGAAAAGCCCTTCAGCGGTTTTTAATACCGGAGGGCCGAAAAAATATCGGGATCGAAGCTTGATAGCTTAAAATCCAGCAGCTAATAATTCCTAACGCTGGATCAGCTCCGTAGGGCGTAGTGCCAGGTGAAACCGATAAAACCGCACTGGACACTCAGTTGTTCGATGTTCACTTTCTATTAACAGTTGCTCCCCGATTCTGAGGATTACAACATTTCCTTTTCGAACTCTCGTATTCATATATTGGGTTGGGGAATAAGTCTCCGCCGTTTTTTTCAACCCCGTTTTTCACATTGTTCCCTCCATCTTTCGACAAAGCCAATATATGTTTTCGATAGAGCTTTTCTTGCTCTACAGAATGCTACTATCTGTTTTTCGATTTCTTCGCCAACCTAATATTTATGAGGTTTGGAAATGAAGTGAGCTGAAGGCAAAAAAGTGGCACTTGCGCACCTCATCTTTCTCGTCTGCCATCAAAATCAAAAAATGTATGTGCATATGTTTTCGATAGAGCTTTTTCAGCTCTACAAAATGGTACCACTCTTTATTCAAATCGTTCGAGTTTTTGCTGTTCTTAAGACTTACAAATGCAGTACTAGCAAAAGTGTGCTTTTTCGTTATCTCCTTTTCCTCGCCTACCATCGAGATTGGAGAGGGTGTGCATATATGCATTCGATAGAGCTCTTTTTGCTCTACAAAATGATGCTTTTCTTCTTTTGTATCCTCTCATATTTTAGCATGTGGGAGTAAGTCTCCATGTGTTTTTCAATTCAAAATTGCGTAATGAAAACAAATTTTTTTGGCAGATTGTTTTGTATCGTTCGATAGAGCTCCTTTCGCTCTACAAGATGGTAATTACGGTTTTTGTTCAAACTGATTTTTGACATTTTTTAGAACATTTAAAAGTCGACGAAATCGAGCATTTTTGTCACATGGTGTCGAAAATGCTCGATTTCGTCGACTTTTAAATGTTCTAAAAAATGTCAAAAATCAGTTTGAACAAAAACCGTAATTACCATCTTGTAGAGCGAAAGGAGCTCTATCGAACGATACAAAACAATCTGCCAAAAAAATTTGTTTTCATTACGCAATTTTGAATTGAAAAACACATGGAGACTTACTCCCACATGCTAAAATATGAGAGGATACAAAAGAAGAAAGGCATAATTTTGTAGAGCAAAAAGAGCTCTATCGAATGCATATATGCACACCCTCTCCAATCTCGATGGTAGGCGAGGAAAAGGAGATAACGAAAAAGCACACTTTTGCTAGTACTGCATTTGTAAGTCTTAAGAACAGCAAAAACTTGAACGATTTGAATAAAGAGTGGTACCATTTTGTAGAGCTGAAAAAGCTCTATCGAAAACATATGCACATACATTTTTTGATTTTGATGGCAGACGAGAAAGATGAGGTGCGCAAGTGCCACTTTTTTGCCTTCAGCTCACTTCATTTCCAAACCTCATAAATATTAGGTTGTCGAAGAAATCGAAAAACAGATAGTAGCATTCTGTAGAGCAAGAAAAGCTCTATCGAAAACATATATTGGCTTTGTTGAAAGATGGAGGAAACAATGTGAAAAACGGGGTTGAAAAAAACGGCGGGGACTTATTCCTCAACCCAATAGTTACGCAGATTATGCGAGCTTCTACAAACTGGCAGGACGTCTGATGGCAGATAAAGACCAGTATCGGTACAAATCGATTTGAAATCTGCATTGAATCAATGAAATGGAGAGGAAGCTCCGGCTAGGTTAATACATTATAAAACTATGGGTTGATACCGCTTTTCTGGAGACGCCTAGCATAATGCTTACATCTTGGATAGCACTGAAATAGAATTTCCAGCCAACCTTCATGTAATTACCCTAAAATCTGTTAGATAAGTCCACGGCAGACGCAGACGCAGTCTTCAAAGAACTCCGTAGGGCGACGCACCCTTCAGTTTTAAAAACGACAGATTTGAAGAAAATTGTTCAACGTTATTTCTAATATCTAAAAATATCATGTATCACGGCCCTCAAAAAGCTGTTGACAATCGTATCAAAATCGTGTACTAATGATCGCTCATCTTAAATTTTCTATGCAATCTCGATTTCATCGTCACAAACATTCATAACATATAAACCCTCACTCGTCTCATCTAACGATGACTCCTGGTCCAAGGTCCTCAAGAAGCTGTTGACGATTGTCTCCTCAGAAACTAAATCGAAACTGTCGCAAAATAGAAACTGTCAAGCAGGAAAAGATGACGAAAGTATCAAAAAGGGTGACTAACTCACTGGGTTGGCGGCACATGCCAGGGTGCTTCAAAACCCGGCGCTCTTTGTAGATTTATCGATGAAATCTTACGGAGGCAATTCTATTGTTTCTCCCGTGTACTGCTAATCATAGGTTGTTCAGGTTTTCAAAGGACTCGATAACTAGAAGGAGGGTTTACATCAGGTGCAAAAACTTGACGCGGCAAGCAGAAACGCAGTTTGCAGGGGGAAAATAAGGTGAAAGACGCATGTCCACAAGGCTTTGTACACCATCATCATAACAGGAATAAGAAAAAGTTTCATTCAACCGCTATTGCATCGCCAAAACCATCGTACCATTGAAGCCCTTGTTGAACGCAATTCTCCTCTCGCTCGGTCGCTTTCCTCTGCCAACTGTGAAATTTCTGTATTCATTTCTCGCACGATCCCAACTCTACTTGCTACCTCGCTTTCATACTCATACAATCTACAAATCACAGATTCCTCAATTTCCTCCATCTTTGGTTCTTTGAAGATTCGCCTGCGTGTGCCGCGCGCGACTCCGCGTGAGGGCTGACTTCTCTACCAGACTTTAGGGTATTTGATCCTCCCAAGCAAGTCCATCATCAATATGTATTTATCGAAGACATAAACAGGAGTTCACATGATGAATGCGAATAAACAGGAGATCACATGAGTAATTCGACTATGCCTAAGAAATTCAAAAAGAAAATGAGCGTTGAACAACAACGCTACAAAACACAAAAAGCAAAGATTTAAAATAACCAAACGAAGTAACAACCAGTCGAGGGCAGAAAAAGGACCATGAAGAGAAGTCTGGAAGAAGATACCCTTGGTAGCAAACAAACTTTCGAAGCTGAGCTAAGGCCAAACCGAACACTTGGAGAACTAGTTTTTGATCTGACGGTAGAACTTTTGCGTCTGAGCTGCGCTTTCATAATCAATTTTTTATAACATTTAGAATAACTTCAAATGGTTGGAAGACTTGTATTGGGTCGTTGAAGGACTGTGTGGAAAAAGGAGGTGCAAAAGCTAGCTGACATTCGAAGGAAGAGGTTAGAATCCCAGAAAATGGGTTTGATAGCTCACGTCCTTTGCTCTGCTTTGCAAATGTCAAATCTCTCTTTGTTGGGGACCATCGTATATCAGTATAAGTCCCGATATTCTTGTTGACCATATAACGAATGTTTAATATTGTTATATATGTTTTTAACCTGAAAAGTGATGGTGCTCGTGCCTTGGATAAGTAAAGCGCGTTCCATGGATTAGTGAACACTATCTGATTAACTCACTCACCGTGCTGACTGATAACACTTTCGCTGGTTGCCCACGACCCCGCGGATCTCCTTCACAGAGTAACCCCTTGATCTCGAGCCGTTAAGCGGCGAGCCTATGTACGTGGTGCGACCGTTAGGCGGCGAAAAGAGTGCTAAACGCAGACCAAAAGCCACCATATACTACTTGCCCTGAGACGCAAGCACATTCAGGGGACGGACTGCCTGTTTCTGCTGTGGTGGGCCGATTTACGCATCCTTTATTCATGCCAAAGTTCTTGCATACGTGTGGTGGCGTTCTGTATATGATACAGTTGGTATTCTGCATTCGGTCTGGCCAAAATTCTATTCTAACGAGGTTAACTGGAGAGTAGCTAACTGAGAAGTGCACGGAAGGCAGTTTTGGGTCGCCTCCGGATAAACCTCAAGCCTACTTCGGGTACCTGGCTAACAACCTGGAGTATACTCAGCTCCACGACAGAGCCTCACAAGCTACTCGAGGGTCTTCATCTTGCCGAAAACAGCGATAAGGTTAGTCCTCATCCCCCTGAGCCCGAAAAAGCCTCCAGCAAGATCGAGCCTCCGTCGACGAATCCTCGACAAGGAGAAGGGGTCGTATTCGAACCGCTGAGAGGGAGTTATAATCGTGGAGAAAGCAGTGATCAATGGAATTTCTCAGGCTGAAGTCCAAAGTGTCAAGGGAAGATGTGACAAAACTCCCTAGCTGGATTCAAATTCGAAAGTAATAATCAATTAAATCATCACGCAAAGATCTCAAACAAAATACAGAAAGAGGCACCATGCAAATAGGAAACAAGGTAGGACACAAAAGTTTTGAGGTCAATGCTAAGACGTTATTGTAGACAGCAAAGTGCATGGTCAACGCAAAACGGAGTTAAAGAGCATGCTGTTCTTCTGTTCCTTCTGTTGTGGGCTGCAAACAAGGTGTCAGGCTTCTGCAATCAAACGCGCATCAACCATGCCATGGTGCGAAATCGGTAGCAAAGACCGTGTTCATAGCTCACAATTCCAAGACGACTACGATAATGGCGTACCCTTCAACTTGATCGTGATAACGGATTAATCCGCGCAAACCGTCGCACTGTCACAGCCTCGTACGCAATAAATAAAATGGGAAGATGTCAGAAGCATTGGATTTGCTCCAACGCGGCGAGCTCAAAAATGTACAGTGCGTTTCATAATTATAAGGTAATAATTATAAGGTCACCCCCGAATTTTCGGTTTTCAGAACACACAGCCAGCCGAAAATTTTTTAGGTATTTTTTACAGATTCCCCACCACAGAAAACCCTTCCATACTAGTTTTGATGACATGACCTTTTAGCCCAATTTTTCTATGAATATTTCCTGATTTTTGTGCCATTTCATAATTATAAGGTCACCCCGAAGAAAGAGAGGATTTGCTAGAGTTAACAGAGCATGTGAAGGGGCTCATAATCTATGGTTCCCTCCTGTTTAAGAACGACATTAAGTAGCCGTTTTGGGAAGTGGGAAGGAAATTTCGAAGAGCCTTACCACAGATATTGTTCCAGTCTTCAACGTTTGCCTGTTTCAGCAGCTTTCCTTCCCACAACTGGCGATTATTGGGGTAAATATTTTTTGCAACGATGTCTTTCAGATCTCCCCAATAGAGCTGAGACCAAAACTGCATGTTATCTATGGCTGGAGGTCCGTATTTCGGGACTTTAACACGATTCCGTTGAATGACCTACGTGAAGAACAGCCTTGTCATGCTGTTAGACGCAATTATGAAGAGCCGGTCGACTCCAAAAGGCAACTGATTTCTTCGTAAGATCTTCTAGCAGTCTCCGGAGTCCATTCTGCACGTTTCGAAGGCAAGATTCAATGCGACTTCATTGCCGAAAACCACCCAGGCCATCACCCTTCTCCCAAAAATATTGCCAAGGCTCCGCTAGATCGGCGCACTTCTCAGACCATGCTAGTACTACCTCTACCCGTCAGTACCATACGAATAGAGTATTTTCAGACTCAAAAGTACAATTCGGATTGAATTATTCGCATGCAGGGTGCAACTGCTATGCAAATTCAGTTTCGTTCAATCTGTGCTCAAGAACAACTTTATGAATTGAAGTCGCTCCGCCTTATGGTGTGCTGTAGGTCTCGGAAACTACTTCATTATTTCTTCAATGATGTTTCTGCTTTTCCTCGTTGCTGTACACGCTGTGGTTCCAGACTGAAAATGGTTTAACTCCACATAAATCTGGTCCATGGAGGAGGTGCTTTAGGAAGTGGCCCCACAATCCCTTCCTCGTTTGATGAGAATAATCTCACGTGGGAGTCCAGAGCCTGAAAAACACCTGAAGACACCGAATATCTCTAATGTCATCTAACTGAGCACAGGAATCTTCCAATTTCTTTTTGGAATGACTCTCAAACTGAGCCTAGCAACATAAGAAACCCAAATCTGGGCTTTTCTCTCGGAACATAGACGCTAGCCACAACACGATTAAATATGTATCTCGAAGATGTATCTGGAGAACAAATCTGCCATCACAGACCTGCCGGGGCCTTAACTTTTTCCTTTTTTCAGGGTGACCTTATAATTATGAAACGGTGCAAAAAAACAAAAAATACTAATAAAAACATAAGGTAAACGAGACTGCTACCAAAAATCGGACACGGGGGTTATTTTAGGTGAGGAATTCGTCTAGGAGACTGAAAAGATTCCTCAATGGTGTGTTGTCGAGAAAACCTGAAATTCAGGGGTGACCTTATAATTATGAAACGCACTGTATAAAATGAATTTCGATAAGTAATAGTTTTGAAAATCGCGCGAAAACGCGTTTTGCGTTTTGGACTTGTATACATTTTCGAAATCAGCTCGTCGAGTTCTACTAGAGAAAGCTACAACTTTTTGGTTCTCTTTAACTCGATGCTAGGCGATTTTTCACGTTCTGAGAAGTTTGAGGTCGATTTTCTTCGAAACCTGATAGGCTTGCGATAAAATGTTTCACATTTTCAATCTAAGGTCATAGTTGTGTAGAAATTTTGCATTTTTGGTCATTTCAGATCAGTTTCTGTTCCTTGGTGTCGCCCTAAGCAACGCACCCGTGTATAAACTGTTGAAAAAACCATCGCTGTGGTGCCATCGTGACGCCGCTCTATTCACGTGCACGGCCGTGGAAGAGTGCTCGGCGCCTCGCCATCCATCGCTCCTCCCATGGCCGTGCACATGAACCACACGCGACTAAGGCTGCGGTCATATTTTGCGGTGCCGGTGGCAGGGCGTGGCTGCGTGTCTCGGCGTCTCCGCTTATGCCACCCTGTGCCTGCGTCATCTCTGCACCTCCGCCATGTGAGTCTCCCGCGCTGATTGTGAACGCAGCACGCCCAGCCGGCGGTGAGTATGACCGCGGCCTAACAAGAGCTTGAGATTTCGACTGACAAGAAGGAAAAGGCTGGAAATCAGGAAAACAACGAATTTATCACCACCAAGTTCTCATATATCATTCGATAGAATTTTTCGTGGGGATCAAACGACGTACACTTTAGTGGCTAAACTGCGCCTGAAAATGAGTTGAGCGATAGCTTTTCCAACTGTGTATAGACGGATGCGCTGTTTAGGACGACACCAAGGAACACGGGTTGATCTCAAATTCAAATGACTAAAACTTGAAATTGCTACACAACTGTGAGCTTAGATTGAGAACATGAAAAGATTTTGTCGCCGGCTCATAAGGTCTCGAAGAAAGTTTCCTTCGAACTTCACAGTATGTGAAAAATGGCCTAGTATCGTGTTCAAGAGAACCGAAAATTTGAAGGAATTTTTCGCAGAGCTCGACCAGCTTCTTCCGAAAATGTACACAAGTTCGATAAAAAATCATTAACCAATCGATTTATAGCGAAAAAAAACCGAAAACGCGTTTTTGTGCGCTTTATGAGACCATTACATATCGAAGTCGGACAACTTATATATTTTTGAGCTCGCTGCGTCGAGGCAAATCCAATGTTTCTGATAACTTCCCATTTCATTCGCTTTCAACAAAATTGTGACGGTGCGACGATTTGCGCGCATTAATCCGTCGCGAGGTGCCGATTTTTCACAGAATGTGGACGGTGTTGTAACTTATTTCTTTTTGAACATATAGTACAGCTCAACCTCAGAAAGTTATGTATGAAGGAGCTTATGAGAATTTGAAGTGGGGCACTTTGAAAACTTTTGATTTTTCTTGACTAATCCTCGACTAGCTCTCTTCCATAAAATATCTAATTTCTTAGGATTGGCACTGCTGAAGTAATCGTCAGGAAGCAACAGCCTCGTGGATCTCGCGGCGGAAATTCGCACTCTCAAAGTTATGTTTAAAGAAAGTTAAGCCAATTTGAACGCCTTGAAGTTTCTCAGATTTCCCTCGACTGGATTTTGATTTACAGAACGCAACCGTTGGGGAAACCAAGCAGTCTTTGGATTGGGGGAGTTATCATGGAAACAGTTTGAATGACTTTGAAAGATTGAGTTTCAGAAACTTCCGTATTTGAAAATTACTTAAATTTGTTCTAGAGAAGGTATCATGCTACACTCGTATTCGATCCATATCAAAAGTGATGAAGGGCCCTTTCATTGAAGACTTGAAGGAATTAAAGCTAACACAATGAGATTGAGCCCCCTATACATCGTGAGCTTTGCACTTCTCCATTTGAAGTTTCTGTACCGACTCCTGGAAATCATGCAAGTAACAAGTAATTATGTTATCAGTTCTGAGTAAAATTATAATTGTTAATATTAATGAAGTGATTACCGACCTTCCGAGAAGTGCTCGCAATTGTTTTCCGAAGCTGTGAAGTGGTGCGAGCATAGTTAGATTGGGGACTTCCACCACGGAGTGTATTATGGATACGGAGGTATTGTTCAAACTGAAGTACCCTCCCCTGCTCAAAATCAGTTTCGGCATACGTAGCCAGTTTGCATGTGCTTAATATTGAAATACAGTGAAAGAGTTATTCCGATCCCTGTGATTACTGGCGTCAGGCCTCATAATGATGCGTGGAAAGCATACTGCGAGAAACCCGATATGAATGCGGAAATTGGGAGAATTGAAATGCTTTTTCCATGGCCGGTGACGAGGGTGTAATTCCGACAAAATTCTTCTTGATAATGCTCTAATTGATATATGGCTCTTAAATCAAGATGACTGAGCTAATTATTAAACCTAGAAAAGATCTAAGTAGTTTGTAACATTAGTCCCTGCAGGGGTGAAATTGTTCTGTTGCATTGATTGCATTGAGTGGCAGTGACGAACTCCATGATGCTCAGCCACTGAAAACGAATGGATGCCCAGGTTAGGGGCAGTATTTTGAATTCTCGAAATTTTACAGTTGTCTTCCTCCATCAGGCTCTCTCCCCACTGGATTGTTAGGATACCAGTGTCAGCATGCTTGACGCCAAGTTTGATACTTACAGCCAACATAGTCGCGTGAAGCTCACAGGATTTAGGAACAGCGTGCAATGTAGCACCAGTTGAAGTGATTGCGTCGGTACGAAACCAAATCGCTTAGGAGCTGCGATACAACCTACTGGAAGTGATGCTGTACACTACAATCGATCTCTACCACATATTTCATATTTGTCCCATCGATCACTTGAGATCAATAATTCCTCCTACACGGTTTTCTCGCCGAATTATTCAGAACGATGTGTGAAGGGTCCACTGAGAGCATGTACCTCCAAAAATTCACCGAAGAAAGTGAATTGGACTCACCACTACCATTACTTACCCACCTTTTCCCACTTGAAATTTCCCTCCAGGACTCAGCTACATAAGGCGTCTCAGCTCGCACGCATTGAGTCGCATGGCGCATGCAGCTTTGCGAAATCCTTATGTGATGTTACACATTCGATTTTCTCCACATACCAAGAGGGTTTTGCAGCAGATGGGCGAGCGCGATGAAAGTAGTTATCATACTGGATCACACTCCACTCCACCTATTGTATGTAGTGCCTAGCAAAATGATTAAGGCAGAAAGCTGAAATACTTACTCAGCTCGTAATCTCCTCAATTCTATGTGATTCTGGAGAAATTCAAACTTTTCAATGATAAAAATTTAGCAAAGAAACAACGGATCCATTTTACTCAATTTGTTCCAATTATAGTCAGATCAAAGAGATGGGAGCATCTCAATTTTCGGCAAGGATGTTTTTTCAGGGTTCGGTTTACTGGCATAGATGGACACATACCGGTGAACATAGCGGAATTTGACAGGACTGCTATTTTCATCAAAAATATTTGGAAAAAATGAACTTCCAGAGAGTACTTTCATAACCAATCACAAGACAGGAACGCTGTACTTTTTTTACCATTCTATCATATAATCCAGTTATGGCAAATGTAGTAAGTCGCTTGCGTTCTGTTTTCGCCAGGTGTATTAAGCCGATCATAGTTTTGTGAAACGAAGTTGGAAGTGAAAAGGAGCTTCTGCATGCAAGCCGCTGAGAGGAAGACAAACGAGCAGGAAACTCCAGCTTCATCCAATTCCTTGTCGCACTGCGAGAAAAGGATAAATGGGTTTTCGGAATCTCCAGATTTCCAAGCGTATTGTCAGTTTGCCAGAAATAGAATTGGTGAATATTCATTCGCCGAGATAGCTGAGAGAATACATGGCGGGATAAACTGGTAAAGGGCACAGTTGAGCTCAATGTTCCTTTCGTTGATGGGGTCACTTGAGTTGAATGGAACTTGCGAAGCGCAACGAGTTCATATGGGATGTTTAGCGAGCTGAGAACAAAGACAGCACGGACAAGAGCATGCCTTGAGAGCCCTCAGAAACAAGTCCCTGAGAGTAAATGGAAGTCTCCCCTGGAAGTTCGAGCATTTTTACGCACGCGAAGTATGTAGCGCTATTGCCAATTTTGCGACAGAAGCGGGCGCCATCTTTGCTTAGAAGTGTTATCGCGATATGATCTTGCTCCCCTTCAGAACGTATGTAGTACCGTTACATGGCTTCCTTACCCCCGAAAAAGTCAGTCAGAGAGAGGAATATGTGTGGCAGAGCTAGCAAGTCGTCAGCACACTATCGCCTTAGCAAGGACGGTGTGTGGGGCAGTGTCGCTTCTTACCAGAACTGCACTACCCCATCTGTCATTGATTGGTTAGTTGCAAACGCACCAACGAGGGTTATTGAGTTAGGCCTGAGAAGCGTGTCTCTTGGCTCACATACATAAACATGTCGAAAGGATCTAATACACTTACCTTGTTAATGCAATCAGAGGGATGTACAGCACATTTCACAGCGCTTGATAGGGCGTGGTCTGAGTAGTGAGAGTGAGAGTGTGTGGCGGGGTGAGAGAGTTTGACACACTCTCACCCAAGTCCGTAGACCACGCCCTATCAGGCGCTCCGAAATGGTCTGTATCTATGCTTAGTACATGAACCATGTGATTACATTTAATAATAACACGTAATACATAAAAATAATATACAAAAAATGAATATAGTACAACTTCTTAGTGGGAACTACAGGGCTAGGACTAGGACAGAAGATTATTGTTACACTAACTATTGCCAGAACACCTTGTATGGTGATCGCCTCCGCTCTGTTGACAAGAAAGTTTTCTCTGGCTGAAGGTTTTGCTGAAAACAAACAATTTTCATCGGGAAACCCCTGATGCTAACACCCACGTAGCGATGATGACGGGACACAATGAAAAAGAAATCCGAAACCGAATGAATAAGCGAGCGTCTCTGTAGAGCATATCTATTGCATTGCGTATACGATTTATCTCACTTCTTATGTACAAGCGACTAAGTGTCTGTTGGTAGCGTGTATGTGTCTGTGTGTTTGTTCACTAATTCGTATTCACTTACAGTCACAGGATCCTCATTTTTCGAAATGCTACAAGGAATCGGAAAGGAGCATCAAAGGTGGGTGGACCGATCACAAATGATAAGGACAAATTTGGGCACTATTCAACTCACTACCCCAGATACCGCGTGTTGGTCAAAAAGTAATTTTCGCTGAAACTTGGCCTAGGGGGTTATTTGGGGTGCTAATCACGAATATGACATCCGTTTTTGGCGTATGCGCCAATTTGGTGCTATTGCGCCATGTTGGTGAAAACGAGTTCTTGCACGACATGGTGCAATTGCACCAAATTAGCGCAAACGCCAAAATGGATATCATCATCGTGATGAGCACCCCGAATAACCCTCCTGGGCGAAGTTTCAGCGGAAATTCTTTTTTTGACCAACTGGCGGTATTTAGGGTAGGGTATCTGGGGAAGTAAATGAATAGTGCCCAAATTCGCTGCAAATTTTGTTTGCACAGAAGAAATCGCGTGCCGATATATTGTTTTTGGTGCTCCCCCTTTGAGGTCATGCAAAAGAAGACCTCTTAGAGGCATTCTATCTATTGCAGCAACAGTTTTTTGTTTTGTTCGCAATGCATAAGGCATCTGTGGTTTGTTGTTATATTTCTTGTCACTTCACAATATGTTTAATTAAAACGATCCCTCTCGTATAGAGCGGAAAGTCAGAAAAAAAAGAGTTTTGACCGAGTAGTCTGATTTCTATTACTCGCCATTATTATCAAAACATTTTTGATTAGCAATATTGCTGACGCAGAACGTTGCGCACATCACACGGTAAAGTGGTGAACGGACTCATTTCGAACGCCTTTCAGCATAGAAGAATCCTTTTTTTCATTTTTGCGTACCTTATTACACTACATGATGCTCGCAGTATCATGCATCAGTATAGCTGGCACTAGTACAGTACCATAAGATATAAATCGACCAATTACTGTTTTTTATCAAGATAGTATAAACTTTTGAGATATGATTGCCCACCTCAGGATACAGATGCGCATATCTTCATCATATAGTCATCAGATTCGAAGAAGTTTGTTCTCAAATTTCAGAATGTGAAAATGGCTTTCTACTGAATCGAATCACGCTGCTATTGGGTTATGGCTATTCAAATTAATTGCTGTCTGTAAGTACAGTCACGAATTGAGAAGGGTCCTATGAAGTTGTATTTGCCTAAATACAAGTCGCGAAATACACGTTCATTACCAGTATCCCCAGGTGTGTAGCTCTGGGTACTTGAAATGGCCGCATTGGTCCATACACTTGGGTGTGTTGCAAGTGTTCCGGTCATTAGTGCGGGATCAGGTCACCCATGAGTGGGTCAACTTCACCAAACGATTGTTTTACTGATTTCAAGATTTTTGCTACATAGCTGGTCTACTTATGTCAAGGATCAGGGTCGAAGAGTAAAGGCAGGTATTCCTGAAGGTAAGTATCCAGTGAGGTTGGATATTGTTACTTGAATGATTAAGTTAGGGTATCTTCCATTAAAGGCACAGTTCACGATAATATGACTATCTTGATTACATCTCCGAGTAGATAGCCGCTTCCACAAGAGCAACATGTGTGCCATCACGGCGGCGCGAGGGTGAGTGCTAAACGCGTGAAGAACCCGTAAATGAGATGGCGGCCACCGTCTCAAGATGACCCGCACCCATCTTACGATTTGCCAGCAGGGAAGTGGTGGCATATACGTGTATAAGAGATATGATATCGACTGCGATAAGGAAAGATAGGGAAAATTTCCATAGGAACAGCAATCTTATCGGATGATATTATCACGCAATAACATGTCGAAATGTTTGCCTCTGGTCTGAAGGCTCGTCGAAGCCAAAGGTCAGGAACGCCTAATTATCACGGTTTTTGAAAGGGTTATTCGGCTCTTCTTTCACTTATGTGTCCTTCAGCACCTCAGAGTCCTTATGGAGCGCGATGACGCACGAAAATTATCGTGAACTGTGCCTTTAAATACACTTTCTACCTGAAAGCAAATACGATCTGTGATGAAGGTGAAGCTAGTTACTGCAACAGTCCGCAATACAATGTTAAAGCTTACAAGAATGTTAATTTCGTAGTTTCTATAAATAATTGCCCTCCACACAACATTGGTGACCTGACCTCCTGAAACACCGGTCGGAACACTTGCACTCCACCCCATACACCTAGACACGCCCGTCGATATATCTTCGAATCGAGCCGATAGTCTGGAGGCTTTTCAGAGCCGTCGCAAACGGCTTGATGAAAGACGCAACCAGATAGAGGGGCTCCTGACTCACGAAGTGTCGCAGGATGCAAGTCTTTTCTCGTCACGTGGCAGAGAGTGGAAGTTTTCCCGGTGTGGAAAGTGGAAAAGCAGTAAATCACGTGGCGGAAAGTGGAATTTTTCGCCGTGTGGAAAGTGGAAGTGCAGTAAGTCGTGAGACGCGACTATGGACGAAAATGATGACCATTACGTGAGCTCTGCCCATTGGGCTGGGCAGAGCTCACGTAATGGTCATCATTTTCGGCTTGAAAAGAAAGTGGATACAATGGAGTTCATTAATTCAGTTCATTAATCTAAGGTGTCAGGTGCTTTGGTGGCTAGTATCCTTAACACCCTGTTCGCCGTTTAGTTTGAGTTGAAAATCTATTGCAGTAGATTCTAGTACGTTTATAAACTGCTTGGCACATTGCCATACAATGTTCTCTACATACTCTTTAGACAAAGGGTTAATAACGCAGTGTTGTGTTAACGACTATTCACCAAACCGTGGATTATGTGGCTGATTAGATATTCGGATTCAAAACGCTGAATTCTTCCAACCCTGGGCCACACGTCACGCCAATCACAGTTCCGAGAGCGATAGTAAAAGCGTTTTCGCTCTAGGATGCTGAGTTATGGGCAAAAGCATCGGCGCCGGGCGGGACTCAAAAGTTACTACTAGGACCGTTTTCGCTCTGTTTCAACACTCCTATGGCACTAGCTGTTGACTCGAATAAGGTGTTTGCAATCATGACCATCTAGATGGGAGAATCGGAAAAGCAGTGGAAGCATTGCAAAGAAAATTTCTTGCCAGGAGCCGAGATGTAAACCGATCAACATAAAACACCAACACTGTGATGTCGCGTAGTGCGAATTCGATTTCATTCACTGTGATGGGCAACGAGTAAAACAACAAAGAACAACAAAGGAGTGAAACAGAGAAAGGGAGAATATAAGAAAGAATAAGAATAAAAAGAAGCCCATGATAGAAGCAGCTTCTAGTTCGAATAATACACTCAAAGTGGATCCTCACTCGTCGTCTTGCCGACGGTAGAGCGTCGTGTGAAGCCGCGGCAAACTAACTGAAAAGCGTTCCACCGTAGGCCAAATTCGCCTCTACCCTGTGTATTTGAAGGCACAGCACGCGATAATCAGATCAGTCACTTACCTTCTTGGGGCAAGTAGACCCTTGGATAACTGCCCAAGCTGCACCCTTGTCGCGGCGACAAAGCGCATCCTCACGACTCTATGCCCGCTTGAGCTCCACGAAACCGGGCCTACTCAGCTGCATCACACGTGCATTGGACAACCCAATTTCCAACTTGGTGTTTACATGGCGAAGGAAGCTTACGGATCATCATACGATTAGATGAAATAAGACGGAAATCCCAATAGTGAAGACAGGAGGACAGGACGGAACAGGTGATATTGTTGAAATTTGAGGTAAAGAGTTGTTCCTAGGCTGCAGTACTCGTACGTGGACTGTGGTCAGGGTGCCCCATTATTGATGACAGTAGAACTTCCCCTTCGTTTTTTCTCTAGTTAGTGAATCCAAACCAGGGCTTTCAGTAGTGGGTACGATAACGCTCACAATTTTTCGCGAGGTTACAGGGATAAGTAAGTGGGTAATAAGAACTTCTAAAACGAATCATCGCAAAATCTATGGGCCTAAGGAGACGACTATACATGACGAGATCGCAGCTGGCACCCCTCAGATTGGCTTTTCAATAGCCTACATATTCGCCCCGAACTGCTCCTGTGGACTTTCTTTGCGCACCCTGAAAGGCTGTGGCTTTCGCCGAACATCTGAGATGGGTTCCTGACAGCAACAGTGAGGAAACTCTTGTTATGCTCTGATTTTCTATAAGCTACAATTTTCCTCGCCAGCACGCGAAGAAAGGTTGTTAAAGGCAGCTTCAGGGAAAATTCGGACGAAAAGTAAAAGAAGTAGTGAATATGAAAGCCGAGATGCCTAGTAACCGGACAGTGGAGAAAAAACGGATGGATATGGCCGAATACCCGAGAAATAGGACCCCTTCCCACCGTTGGTTCTAGGCGCGGACGACCTTTCCGTGTCCGCATAGGATTTCCATTGGCATTACCAAGACGTGAACATGAAGGGGTATTCGGAAATGCGACAGCATCTATTTTCATGTGGTGAGCTTCAACCCAAAAGTGAGAAAGCGCGCTGCGATACTTTCAATCCTGCCGATTTCCTTGACCAACCTCACCGTAACCAGCAACTAATCACGTCGCCTGGAGGCGGGCTGCCCTAAACCAAGGCGGCTTGCCCTGACGAGGCCGACTCCGCCACAGCTCAAGGGGGCGCCTTCTGCGGGGGATTTAGCCATGCATAGGCCTTTCAGACCCGTAGTTTTTCAATAAATGACTCCTTCTGGGATTCCTTATCACCCACATTACCCTTATACTGTCTTTAATAACTGATAATAACGGTGAAATCCTGATAATAACGATGATGACATGACGTAGAAAACCTTAAAAAATGAGCATTGTTGTGCAGATAGACCTATTTGGACTCGAGCGGAGATTTCTTTGTCAGCTGTAACAGTTCCTCTTCGGCCTATGGAATCAAGCTTGCACTGACCAACTTCAGCCTATTAGTGCCTCCATCCATTCCACGTTTGAACAGACTGGATACGCGTTTGACTGATACTACGGATGTATATTACTATTACTACGGATAAAAATCCCAAAAACATAAACTATCATCAGTAATGCTTTATGTAGCTGTTAGATAATGCTCTAGGTATCCAGCAGTGTCAGCCACAAACTCCGCAATGACATAACAGTGAGGAAATGCTGCTTGACAAACGAAGGCAATTAAATGGCATAAGAGCAGTAGATCGGTGGTCTTTTCGGTATTTTACGTGAGTAGTTCACACTGCTGTTAGCTTTCATCGGGGCATACAACTTCAAATTCGAGGGGCAATCTAGCAAGCAATCAACTCGCACGGCATTCATGATGATGGGTAATTTCTCTCAAGAGTTTGTGCACGGAGCATTTCTCTAGGCGAAAGCCGCATTTTGGTGGATTAGGGCCATTTCGTGAAGTCAGCTTTCGGATGAGCACATCCAACGATCTTGGCTTTTTTTTAGGAATTCGCTCCTCTGAGCTCATCTAATTATGGGTTGGAGGTCAAAATTGCTTCTTTCGGCTCCCACATTGGGATGAAAGGAATTCTGGAGGTGCGTTTCTCACGTGTAGCGACTAAAATCTTTTCAGCATGGCAGCGCTGCGAATGAACATTTTTAACCCCATAATTCAATTCAACGCCGTCGCTAGCCTTCGAGGATGAACATGTCAATGCCCGAGGCTGCTCCTCGCTTATTCATCTGATTTTCCCACTAATGCCTATTTTTGGTTTACGACCGGCGATATCTGAAAACGCGTGTACACAGAATTAGCGATCCCGTTCCAGGCGATCACTCAATCCACTTACAGGGAGCAGATGGTTTTGAGGGCCTAGAGAACCTGGTTGCCGTCCAATGTTTGGTAGTGAAGGTTGATTGTTCGAATTTTCACTTCGCGGCGTTGTCAGCACGACATGCTGCACTCGGTTGGAAATCCGCTTAATATGGATTGGGCTGACATCGTGAGGGACCTTGAAAGATTGCACGTTTAAGCTTCGGAAGTTCTTTTATTTATTTATCTATTTATTTATCTGCTTATTTATTTATTTATTTATTTATTTATTTATTTATTGTGCACGTGTAGTACGCCTAACATCCAGCAACAGCAGTATAATCAGAAAATTAAGGAGCAAAACACAAAACACAATTAAGCAACATAATGCACACAAGTGGAAATCTCTCTTGAGCTTGAAATCACTAAAAATCTTCGATACCTAGTAAGGCAAGTAGATCGACTTTCCTTAATTTGCTTTTGAAAACGGATACTTGACGCCACTTGCATACCGGTTGGTATCAGTTGAAGCCATCTAGCTTCACGAAAGAATAGCGACTTGAGAGTCTTCAGTCGATGATTTTTGTTTAGTTTAGGACACTGTAAAGATATGGAAGTGGTGCGACCCCTCTTAAGCCTGAATAACCAAAATTCGCTCGGCTTTAGTTTGAGTTCACCTTTCAATATCCTGAAGCAGAACACAATTCCTTTACAGTAATGACTTGAGTTTGAAGCGATGTAATCGCTCCTTATCATTAGATAGACAGCGCGATGTGGCTTGGGGTTCACATCGATGTAACAAGATTCTAGTGAAGGTTTGCTGTACTTTTTCAATTTTTGCCTGTAGTTTCTTGGTGTGAGAGCTCCATATCTGCGAACCATATTGAAGTATAGGAACAGCATATGCTTTATAGAGTTTTAACAAAATAGAGGCGTCATTGTGATGAATGTTCCTAGTCATTATAAAAGAGTGGTGAAAGCTTTTCGAACAATAATGTCTATTTGGCGCGTAAAGTCGAGATTATATGTCGTGGTTGTTGCTGTTTCAACGGCTAGAATCACAAACAACTCGCACTCGCCGCGGGCAGCCGCGCGAAAATTCGACCAATCGACCTCCACTCGATGTTTAGCTCACTGCTTCTGTACGTGGAGCACCTTCCACAGTATGATACCGTAATCGTACACTTCACAATATTGCTGTAATTCCCTCCGTGATGTTGTCTATCCGTTTGAAGTTTATGAGGAGATCTTTGAAAAGAAGATGGAAGTAGTAGAAGACAGTGTGAAAAATATAGAGTGGAGGAAGAACAGTGAAATAATTTGACCTGCTTTTGCTCCTTCGGGAATAGATTTCAGCTGAAGAGCTTTTGTATCAGGTTTTCAGAAACTGGTATCATAAAAGGGAAGCAAGTGATATAGAAAATTATGTATAGATAGCCAGAAAAAGTTGATGCAGTACATAAAATCCATCGGCAGTGGGCAGCCAAACAGCAAACAACGCAACAAAATGATTTCTTTACTTCATTGAAGAGGATACCATGATGTCTTTTTACACTGACTCTAGAATCGAGAAGTGCAAGCTGCATGCGCTATTTTCTTAACAGACGTCCTGAGTTCTTTGAGCCCCTCAGCGATGCGGTATCTTTCAGTATCCTCAAGTGCCCTTCATGCTCTTTCTGAGAATCACGAAATATTGTTCTCACGTGAGCCAGTACTGGTTACCCGAAGTGATAAGGCTGACCACAAACGTATCAGCCCTGTTTGGAAGAATCAAACGGTCCACTTCATTCCGGCAAGCAAAAGGTTAGTATGACGGGTGTTTTTTTTTCAGCAGTATGGTTTTCATCTTAAACGAATCTGTGTTTTATGGAATGTATCTGTGAAGATGATGTGCGATAAGTAAGATCGTATTGAAAGCTCAGTGATCTTCTCCCGAAGCCCATATCAAGGTGATAGTAGTGTATTTGTGTAAGTGGCACCATTTCCACTAGTATAATTCGGGGATCAAATGTATCAACCTATCGAAGCATACCCAGCCTTTTGTCTCCGAGGATTCAGCAACGAATGCCCTTTTATCCCTATTTTCGATTCTCAGCGGCCATCAACACATCACTCCCCATTACTATGTCTAGATCAAGATGATTCAACGAAACACCGCTATTTACCAGGAAAGGATTTCAAGAAACACCGATAATTACCAGAGGAGAGTATAACCTCCTATGGAACTTTGAAGTGAGAACCAATTAAAACAGCTGCCCATTCTGAAGCGAATGAGAAGGGGCAAAAATCTGCTTGTGATGCCTCATTGACTTTGTGGTTAGTACGATTAGCGCTGAGCTCGCAGCGACTGCTGTGACTCGTTGGTAGAGTACGGATCTGTAGGTGCAGAGAATGGATTTTCTCCCCGACGGTGCGGATTTTTTTGCATTTCAGTTTCATCGTCTGTAAGTGCTTCTATGTAACTTCTGAACATTTCCTTGTACTGGCACCTAAAGCGTATGATAAAACTTATTCCCGTATGTACTACCAGTATCTTATAAAGCAGGCGCGCATACATGAGCAACATTTTTGCTTCACACACATTTTGCTCTATTTCATCAGTCTTAATTGGTTCTCTTACCGATGTGGCCTGAGATCGGTTTTATTTGGTTCTCTAATATTGGGTATAGCAATTTGATTAGCTAATTAAATCGTGAAATTTTGAGTGATGTTAGTATTTAAAGTGACAGAGTACATAAATGATGTGTGCGAGTAGGTGCTAGTACACGGGAACCTTCAAAATGGAGGAGAAGCACTTACTGACGATGAACACAAATGGCAAGAAAAAACAGCACCAGCGGGAAGCAAACATACGACCTCCCGATTCGATATACGATAGGCTACTGATAGGCCACGGTTGCAATTGTTGTCTCATCATGACGAAATGCCCTTGCCAATGAGGCATAACAAGCAAACCTTGGACTCTCCTAACTGACTTCAAATGGCATTTAGCAATTTTGGTTTTCACAGTTATGATCAGTATTCTTTATCGATATGTCATATTTTAATGTCATGCATAGTTGAACCTCTTCCCTGGTAAGCTATAGAAACGTACTCACAATGAGCTATACAAGACAAGAAGATGGTGAATAGTGATTATACTCTTGAAATCTCTATTGCACCGAACACGATTAATACCAGGTGGTCTTCCATAGAAGCTACAAAGAAATTCTCACAAGAAGATATATTATATTTCAATTGAAAACAGGGTACCTCTACCGAGGTTGTATAGAAGGACAATTTTGGGATGGCAATGAGCCCTTGCAAAGGAGTGATGGATGAAAAGTGAAGGGATATTCTATTTGCATCGGCATGAGGGATTCGCAACCGTATGAAGTGCATCTAAGACACAAGAACTATTTTGAAGGGTACATCTCCCATTATCAGCAGTTCATGGGCAACGAAGAAAGGATTGCGCGGAGCACTTTAATTGGTGGGATCTACACCTTTGACATGTTCCACTGGTTCCATTCGAATTATCTGAAAGTTCACCAAATCCTGGAGAAGAGTGGGTTAGTGTAAATCGTTAGGGTCAATTTCATTGAAGAGCCTGTTAGCGTTACAAGGGACTGAAACGTTGATAGCTTAGATACATGCACTTTTCATCGGCTTGGACTGGTTCACTCCTAAGGCGATTTCAGCGAAAAAGTCGTGTGGTGCTTTGAAGCTCACGATTACCATCTGCGAGCACAACGCAGTTATGGGCAATAACGGAGGAGCAGATTGTTATGGAGGATCAGATTTCACTGATGTGAAATTGCCTCGAAATTACCCACATCTAGTAAGGATTCGTACGAAGAATGCCTACGAAGGTGTCCGATGTGAATTGCTCTCAGTTGCTCAGGATTACATAGGTCCACTAGCAGAGTTGCAATGGGCTTGGACCGCGTTACGGTAACTACTGATGCACGGCATTTTCAAACTTACTATCTCCCGAAACGCGAAGATATTCACGGTGAAAATTTACATAGGGACAATCTAGTTCAGAAGATCTATCTGGTCTCTAGAATCAGACTTCTACGAACAGGCCAGTCGGAGTCGGAGAGTTTGGAAGAGGACAGCGATCATGTATATGGAGGACGTATGCTATGCCTAAACAAATCAAGTAAAAAACAATTACGTCCACGATTATTCCAGAAAGGTATTGAGGAAATCCAAAAAAGCAAATTCCCCATTTTTAGGCTTCACATCTTGAAAAAAAAACGCATACGTGAGAGAGATAGCAAAAGAGGATCACAGCATATCATACTTAACTTTCTACAATACCTACTACGGAGTTTTATGACAACTCTGGATGTTATGGGTATGCTGAATAGGTAGAGGGAGTGATAAGGGGACGACTCGACCTAAGTGGAAAGGAGCTCTTTAGACGCTGAATCACATCTATTGTAAAGTGAAAAATCCTTCTTGCGATAAAAGTTCTTTCACTCATTTCGTAACACACTTCTGTGTTCGCAACCATATCAAATCGGCCTTCTCCCAACTCATGCCTTTTTCACCCATTTTTGCTCGGTTTGCTGGTGTTCATCAAAGTTAAATTACATGTCCCGGTAGAAGCCGAATTGAGGTACTTGCAGAAAAGAGGAACACTTAAAAAACGCTTAAACCAATCACGACTTTGTAAGAAAAGTGCTTAAGTTGAATCTCAGAATAGGCAGCAGCAAGTTTAATCGTTTCAGCGAAGTTCGGGATGCTAAAAAGGAGTTACGACGAGCAGGCTCATCGAAGCTTCATGAACAGAGGAGGCGTGTACTAGAAAAAGAAGGCGGAGCCACGGGTGTTGTGCCCTGAAGTGATTTATATTCTTCACTCGATGCTAATATCTTCGCACAAATTTGTGGCTCCGTCATTAATGACCCATATTCCGTACCTGCAGGACTAAGGAACAGGATCAAAGAAACCCGATTTCTTGCAGGCGTGCCCACTCGAAAGAGCAAAAGTCATGTCAGTAATCAGTTTTAGTTAAAAAAAAACCGACAGAGGACAATACAGAGGACGACTAAAGTGACGATTTTGGTGATATGTTATCAAGATGATCCACATGATGCACTGACCAAGGCATACATACATATTTCCAATGAGTAGGTGATTAGGTAACTACAACGAGCAGTAACATACCTTCACTTGACCAAGAGCTTGACTTGGACATTCCTTACGCCAAATTCAAAATTTCGTATGGTTTCGCGGTTTCGAGCTTCACATTAGAGACAGCATTAGGGTTAATGTGGTACTGAAAAATCCTGCTAGAAGTTACTTACATGGGCGATATCCCGGTGAAAAAGTGCGCCGAAGTATCCGCCTCTTGGCGGAAAGGTCGTCCGCGTTTGAGATCAACGAGAGAAAGGGTCTTATTTCTTAAAGACAGTGTTCGGGATAATGTGGGTGACAGGGAATCCCATAAGGAGGCATTGAGTGAAAAACTACGGGTCTGGAAGGCTTATGCATGGCGAAATCCCCCGCGGAAGGCGCCCCCTTGAGCTGTGGCGGAGGCGGCCTCGTCAGGACAAGCCGCCTTGGACAAGGACAGCCCGCCTCCAGGCGACGTGATTAGGGGTTGGTCACGGTGCGGTTGGTCAAGGAGATCGGCAGGATTGAATGTATCGAGCGCGCTTCCTCACTTTTAGCTTGAAACTGACCACATGAAAATAGATGCTGTCGCATTTCCGAACATCCCTTCATGCTTACGTCTTGGTAATGCCAGTGGAAAACCTATGCGGACTACCCGCGTTTTGACGGAAAGGTCGTCCGCGCCCAGAACCAATGGTGGGAAGGGGTTCTATTTCTTGGGTTTTTGGCCACTACCATTCGTTTTTTCTCCACTTTCCTGTTACTAGGCATCTCGGCTTTCATATTCACTACTTCTTATACTTTTCGTCCGAATTTTCCCGAAAGCTGCCTTTAAGCTTTTAAACATTTCATTCCGTTTTTTTCCACTGTCCTGTTACCAAGCATCTCGACTTTTAGATTCACTACTTCTTTGACTTATCGTCCGAATTCCTCCTAATCTGCCTTTAATTAACAGAGTCACTTAGAGCATACTCCTGTAAGGGAATCACTGGTCAGCAGCGATTGGATGTTTCTCCTATGCCTCATCTGATTCTTTTAGGGCGTGGTTAGAGAACGATGCGAAGCCTTGAGCAGACGGCGCCTGAACGGTCCGAGGACGCTCGGAAGCTTTGGTAAGTTCAACGGCTGAAGACGGAAGCACATGGTAGGCACCTTACTCTGGACGCACTCGCTTGCTCTCCGGTGATTTCGTCAGAATGTACACGAGGTGGTCTCGCTCAGTTGTGGCAACCGACTCAAATACAAAACTCCATATTGGAACATAATTTTTTACAAGTGTCTACAGGATCCCCCGTCGAGGAAAAAGCAGCTGATACTCGTGCTGCAGTCACTGAGAATGACATTTGTTACTGTAGTGTCTCGCGGTTGTGTGCACTTATGACGGATTTTCGCGCGGCCGCGTGCGACGAGCGGCTCGGCGGGTGCGAGTACCAGTGGCAGGGCATGGCAGCCTTCAAGCGAGGCAGTGTGGCATGGATGGAGGAGGCAGGGTGGCATGGGCACAGGAAGCAGCGTGGCATGGACGGAAGTGCACAGGTGACGCAGCCACGCTCTGCCGGGCTCTGAAGGCTTATTCTTGCTCCTGGGTAGCTCGTGTGCGGTTGCCTTACCAATCGCTCTGTGCCTACTTCGTCAGTTATCTACTTCCTTTGGATTCACTTCCTTCATTGCTGCTGCTTATCGTATCAAGCGGTCTATCTCCTGAAGTCACTGCTTTCAAGAACGGTTTCTGGCTAACAAAGGCAAGTGGTTCATCGATCGTCTTCCTGTATCGACATAGTAAGCCAGCGAGTGCCGATTTCCGACTATTCTATATTCACTGTTTTCCGCCAACGCTGCGACTATGGAAAGAAATAGCAAGACTGCACCAGGGACCAGAGGATTTGGCTTGGACGACGTGGAAATGAAGGATGTGCTGCTTCCCAAAGAATTACAGGAGCAAGTTTCGGCCATCACGAAGTCCGCTCGGATTGCCGATGGAATCAAGAAAGTAATAATGACGATAACTCGCGAATTGCATGCGCTGCGCCTCGAGAATGTGAGTCTCAAAAAAGAACTCGACAATGTTCGTGAAACTCATTGCGAGAAGTGTCGTCGTGAATTACCCTCGAATGATAGCAGTCCCCTGGTAAACAACCTAAACAGACAAAACCCATCTTCTGTCAAATCTGAAATGCCATATCAAGAAATTGAAAGACTCAGATCTTTAATTGTTAGCGGAGTGCCTGAATTGAAGTCTAGTATTTGTAGAGAGCGTCTGACATATGATCACTCTTCCGTATGTAACATCCTTGACTTTCTGGGTGTTGAATGTAATCCGCTCACCGTTCATCGCTTAGGGAGACCTCAAATAGGGAAGGATAGGCTTTTGAAAGTTGTTTTACCATCTCGTGTTTTCCAGCGTATTGCTTTGAAAAGAGCCTCGCGTCTTCGCTACTTTCCCGGGAAAGGAGTCTATCTGAGAGAGTCCTTGACCGCAGAACAGAGGCAGCGTAGACGGGAGGAGTACATCCGTAAAACTGGGGGTGAGGTCGACCGGCCTCCCATTCCTGACAGTCCCGGATCACCAACTGTTGTCCTAGATTCCAGCTATGCTGGTAGCTACTCTAACCATGTTGCGGGAAACTGAGAGAATTTCCTAGGTATTTTCGTTTGTTGAGCTTTTTCTACGCTAAGGTACGTTCAATTTCTAAGAATTCGGACTTCATAAAAGTTGAACTGAGTCAGCATTATGATATTTATGCCTTTTCCGAGACATGGTTGAAACCAAGCCACACGCTATCCTCACTACTGGGTGACTCTATAGATAACTACGATGTTCTCAGATGCGATCGTTCCGAAAAAGTTGGGGGTGGAGTTCTTTTACTCGGTTTGCATAGTCTTTCACTATCTCTTATATTTGCTGAATCGGTTGATGACTCCTATGAATTACTTTGCGCTGATGCATTCTGTGATAGCTTCAACTTAAGGATATTAGTTGTTTATCGTTCTCCATCATGCACCAGGGAAAATTTAATACTGCTGATGAAAGCCCTCAGCGATCTAATCTCATGTGATAGACAATGCGTTATCGTAGGGGATTTCAACTTGCCCGATTACTGCAACCGTAAAGAGGTGTTATATCCATCTTCAATGTTAACCCCTTTCATCGACTTTATTCAGTGTCACAGCCTTGTACAACATGTAAGGGAACCTACCAGAGGTGATAATATTCTTGATTTGGTGTTTTCCAGCGATCTACACTTAATCAAACGGCTCACCGTTGTACCCCCAGTGGGTTGCAGTGACCACAGTAGCATCATTTTTGAACTTAAGTGCGAACGTTCTCATCCCGAATACATTTGCAGGCGAAGTTACTCCTCGTGTAATTTTGACAAACTATGCCGTAGTCTAGCTCATGTGCATTGGGTACCACTGTTAGAATCTAGGAATTGTGTCAATGAGAAGTATGAACTGTTCTTATCGGTTTTTCTTGATGCCCTTGATTTTTACACGCCATGGGTAGTAGTTCCTTGTGTTAAATCCCTTCACCTTCCGAAGCACTTGCAGAGGATATGGGAGCATCGTGAATGTCTCTTTCATGAGGCCAAGCGATCCAACAGATGGGACGAATTCCTAACTTTCACTCGGAAATTTTCGGTACAACTCAAAAAATACAACTGTTATCTGGAAAAAAAAGTTATTGATACAGGAAACGTGCGATATTTCCATAGGTATTTGAGCAAAAGATTACAGGACTCCAGACGCATCAACTGCTTGAAAAAAGGGAATCTGGTAGCTACTTCCTCAGCCGATAAAGCCAACATGTTAGCGGAGCAATTTGTTAGTGTTTTCCAGGACGACGACAGAATTATTCCACAGACGTTTCGTCCCAGGAGTGAGCCCATGAAAGATTTTCCTTGGTTCACCGCCTCTGTGCTATTAGATCTTATAAACAAATGGCCTGGTACCCCATCTCTGACACCCGATTTTGTACCGTTCTTAGTTGTACAAAAAACAGCTCATGTCATCTGCGGGCCTTTGGCGTACATTTTTAATCAGTCACTGATGTCCGGTGAGGTTCCCCGACGCTGGAAACATTCTTTTGTTACTCCTATACCAAAAAAAGATCCTTTGTCCGATCCTGAGAACTATCGGCCGGTAAGCATCACATCATTGTTCTGTAGGCTATTCGAGAAAATCCTAAAAGATCACATGAATAAGCATTTAATGGCCAACAATATCGTTTCTAGGAATCAACACGGTTTTATCCCAGGTCGTTCTGTCGAAACAAATCTGATAGAATGCCTCAATGACTGGACCCATATTCTGGATAATAAGGGTTGCTGTGACGTTATCTACTTTGATTTCGCAAAGGCATTTGACAAAGTCCCACACGAAAAACTCATATTCAAACTGGAAGCTCTTGGTTTTCACCCAGTACTTACCAAATGGATTTCAAGCTACCTTAGGGACAGAACCTTCCAGGTTAAGATTGATCAATCATTCTCGGATATTAAAAGAGTAACGAGTGGGGTCCCTCAAGGGGGTGTGTTATCCCCTGTGCTGTTTAATATTTATACTGCCGAACTTCCCGACATGCTTAGCGAACTAGGCGTTAAGGTGAAAGTTTATGCAGATGATGTAAAAATCTATAAATCTATCTCCGGTTACGATGACTCGTCCAAGTTGCAAGAAGGCATTGACTTGATAGTGAAATGGTCTAAGCAGTGGCAGCTGCCAATTGCCCCTCAGAAGACCGTTTACATGCAACTAAGTTCAAGAACTTCGTCCTGTGTACGATCCTATACAGTCAATGGTATCACATTATCTGCTGTTGAATCTGTCAGGGACCTAGGCTTTCACTATGATAACAAACTGAACTTTTCCGAGCACATTCGGAGAAAGGTGAACATGGCCCAGCTTCGAACTTATCAAATATTTAAAGGTTTAAACATAGCGAATGAAAAAGCATTACTTCTAGCATATAAAGCTTATGTACGACCACTGGTTGAATCCAGCACCACGGTTTTTAATCCTTTGAGTAAAAGGCATATTTACGCACTAGAAAGGGTTCAGAATAATTTTACTCGTAAACTGCTCATTCGGGTTAACGGCTATTCGTACTCAAAAATACCTAGTGCTGCTACACGTAATAAACACTTTGGACTGCAGTCTCTGCAAGTAAGGCGCAAAATTTTTGACTTATGCTTGGTACATAAATTGATAAGGGGTGCGTGTGGGCCTGGTTCATCCAGCTTGTTCAAAATGTCTCTTTCTAAGACTAGAGGAGGATCCATGAAAATCTCCTTGGATCGTCCTAAATCTAGCCTACGGTCCAATAGTTTCACTTTTAGAGCGGGTAACGAATATTTGAAGCTGTCCAAAAGCATACCACCCAATCTTTCGCAGACTCAATTCAAACGATATGTCGTGAACAAACTACAGGAGAAGTAGAAGTCCTAATTCTCCAGATGATTGAACGTTGTTAGTCCTTTTCACTGTTTTGTGTTTTCCTGTTAATGTGCTGTCGATTTCTATATTGCTGTTCTTTTTTTTTGTGACTTTCTCACGTATGCCTTATGCAGACGTAATAAACATAAACATAAACATAAGGGCAATCGACTCGACAAGTGTACTGATGGCGCCGCGAGTGCGACGCCGCGAGGCGATTTTCAGTCATAAGTTCACACACCTGTGTCTCGTAGCTCCATTCGTTTCATACTAAGAGATATGAACTTTGTTGTTCACCCACTCACAGGTGGTTCGACGTTCACTGAAGAGATTAATATTTTTGGAGCTTTTCTCGTGTATCGAAAGAAGGGCACGTGAAAGGAAAGAGCAACACCTACTGTACCATGTAGTGACAATTGGCAGGCTCTCAAATGCTCATGCCTTTCGAAAACTATGAACAGTTTAGGTACCTCACCGAGTTAGCCACACAATTGCAACTGGAGAGAAAGTTGTGTACTGTCCGGTGACCATAAGAAGGTGCACCAATGTTGTACTGAGAAATTGTCTCTGTGTGTAACAATAGCTGAATTCCAGGTAAAATCTATGTTCCAGTTTTTCTCAAGAATGTCACAATAGGTGTTGTACCAGCCGGCCTACCGTAACGACCTTGGGCTGAAATTTCCGGAAACCGTCTCACAGCTTTTGTCGTTTGCCAAGAAGCAGTTACTCTGTCCTCCAATAAGACCACGTAAACCATCATGTAGCAAGGATGAAATGGTAAATGCGAAAGAGCTTAGTTCTGAGCCTCCTTTTCATCCTACGTCAACCAGGGTTTGAGCGTTACACAAAAAGCAGGAATATGATTATCCAGCTGCACTGAATCATATATTCTCGAATCTTTTATCAAATCTTATCCCAAATAGTAGCTTGTGAACTTCCGGATGAAGGGTATCAAGTAGCTAGCTATCCAATCATTGGGATAAGTGCCAGTAGACGAAGATGATTATATTGTCAACATAACGCAACGTTGCTCAAACCGATGAATGACTTTTGTAATAATTTTTAGTGGCTTGCACACGTTGCTCGCGGCTGAATTGGTTCATGGTGCTTTGTGAAGATACACTGAATAATAACAACTAGGTTTGACAACTCTTCCACAAACAACGTGGGCGCCATGAGCAAGATCGAGCGCCCTTATTGGCACACCCTATCTTTCATGCGGTGCCAGCAACAATACTGAGTATCGACTGCTAGACTACGAAAAGTTCCAAGTAGTGGTGCATGTTTACAAGAACGATAAGCACCAATAACTGGCATACGGATCTACCACCAATATGTAGAAGTAGATGCACAGCAAATGGACAAATTGCTACCAACTGATGCAAGTGACTCCAAAGCTGTCGATCCCCAATCTGAACTCCCAGTAGTGACCACTTTTAGCAAAGGGTTAACTGAGCAGTGGATTTACCAATGTCATTCTCGAACATTGTTCGTCGGTATCATCGTAACAAAAAGTGAATCGCCCGCTGAACCATCTGAACCTCTGAAAAAGGTGGCCCCCTCAGAGGTGATATGTTGGATATCGGTTGATATCTATCACCTATATATTGTAGAAAGTAGATGCTCAGCAAAAAGTCAACATCGACCATTTCCCCTTTACATAATCCTATTGTGTTATTCGCGCAATACCGTGCAATAGCCCAACTGGTTCTATTTTAGGAGTGTAAGGAGACGCAGTTTTGGATGTCACCAGTATTTCAGATTCTCCTTTTTAATCACGGATTCTTTGGTGGATTACCAAAGGTTGTACAGGCACGTGTAGTATATGTTTATTACGACGTACCTTTTGTACAATAACCGACCATAATACATCGTAATAGGGGTTTATATACACACAATTGTGGGCGGTGCATAGATATGGTCTGAATCCTGGACCGAAAAGGTCCAGTGGAGACACTTCTGTTAGGGGATGAAAGAGTGCACCGCGCCAGGAGCAAATACCTAGGATACATAGTTGATTGCACACTTATGATACCGCGAGGTCATGCCTGCGGTATCTTTTCAATAGGTACTTATCTAAGTTATGTCCTAGGGTAAACAACTTGAACTAACAGGTTATCATTCATTTGTAGATGCTAGTTGATTAGAATAAGATATTATGGTTGTGAATCCACAACAGATTCATTTCAATTTAGTTTTGGATTGAAATATCGAGCGGAGTACTGCGTGCTACGGTATTGGAAGTGATTTATATGGAGCCTAGAAAATAAAGAAGGAAAGCTCACAAGAGTGACTCCAAAAACTGAAACAAGAGAGAATAGGGGATAGTTCGGAAGAGAGGATCGCGTCGGACTTCTGTGTGGGAACTCTAAAAACAAAGTCTCTCGTTTTTTTTTTGCTTTTCCCCGTACAGAACGATGCAAATCAGAATGGTACATAGCACATGGCCTCATTGCCTGTGAACGCAGGAGCTGGAACGAATGTATGCAATATGCTATCATCATCCAATGGTAAACTGCAATTGTTAAAATCTGTCTAATGGGATGAAGCAAGCCAGAAAACAAGCTCAAACCTGTGGCGAAGTAAATAAAAATAGGCGTTGGAAATTTTCCGCAGTTTCACGCGGTTCCCACCGAGCCCAGCCATCCTCGCGCGAACGCAACGCAAACTGCGACGCGGAATGCCGATATAAGACCACGTTCATACTTTTCGGTGTCGGCAGCAGAGCGTAGCTGCTTGTCTCTGCTTGTTCGCTTGTGCCACCCTGTGTCGTTGCCTGCGTCGTCTGTGTACCTCCCTCCCCCTCACCGTACCGCTCTGCCTCATTGCCTGTGAACGCAGCCACACCGTGCCGGCGCAGGGTATGGACGCGGTCTTAGGATACAAACCCCAACCAGTCTGGTGCGGGCTAATAAAGTTTTTCTCAGGTAAGCATCTTCCAGGCAACAATCGTATTGCCGACCAAATATCAATAATTATTCTTAGTTTTCATTCTCTGCCAGCATAAGGAGAAACGGGTAGAGAGCTTTTAACTTTTGCAGCGGGTTTTAATGACTCGCAAGCACTTACGTTCTTTTTTTCAGATGCTCATTTCCTGTCACCGTTGATCAGTGAAATTGCAGCCGTTTCTCTTAGGCTTCACCGAGGTGGAAAGCTTTGAAAAAGATGAAACTCAGCTGGAATCGCAATGAGACACCAGAAGGGAAATGAAAAATTTCGCGAGTTGCAATAGATCACGATCTCTCCAATGTCGCAAATGAAGAAAACATAGCGCTAAGTCCAGTGAAAAACTTCTGCAGTTCAATTTCCTCGATTTCAACGAAAGGATGGAGCTGGCATCAATGAATAGCATCCACCCACTGACACACCGCAATTGAAATGAGTTTGGCGTCCGCCTATCAGCGTAGATTCAATTCCCGTAATACTATTGACTGTGTGTGTGTGTACGTATGTGTGTGCGAGTGTATACTTGGCCACAATGACTGCGACGTAATTTCCAGAAAAAAAACGGAAAATGCCCGGACCACTCTCCATTAAAGTACTCATTCAGAGATATTCAATGAGTTTTGGAAGAATGGAGAGCTTTAAATAGCATGCTGGCGTCGATATGGACACAAGATGAGAGTAACCACACAAAATTTGCTCGTAATTTGATAAACCATGCCGGGAGGCGATGAGAGTTAAAGGCAGGGCACGACTGAGAAAGAGGGTAATAGACGGCGATGGGCAGTGGTCCTCTATTGAATTCTCTCCTGAGAAACCCATTCGCTAAGTAGTGCACTAATACAATTGCATAGTCGATACCGGTTCGATGGAAATCCTTTATTGGGATTTCGAAGCTAAAATATACAAGGGCATGAAGAGAACCTTTCTGTGAAAACTTTCTATAACTGAATAGTCTGGAAAAGTGGGTAAAACGTCCCAGGGTTATACACGGCTTTTCAATAGAAGTAATCTCGAATGTGTCGTCCAGCGGATTCCCGTGATTCTAATTCTTGTTAAAATCTCTTTGATATATATAGTAGCGCTCAAAAGTATTCCGCCAAATGGTTTTTCACTTGATTTTTTCACTTGTAACTTTTTTTGCGACTGGACCGATTTAAGAGAAATTTTAGTATGTTGTACTTGGAGAGACTGCATACTAAATATGCTACTATTTCGGTGCTCAACGGTGTAAGTTACGTGGTTGAATGCAATTTTCTGTTTTTGGAGAGCTATCGCTATGCCGTCCCGCTGTGCCGCTGTCATCAAAAGTCGTGGTCTTTCTACAAAATATTAATGATCTCTGAGGCTTGCTCGTTTTGTTTTTGTAAAGAAAGCCGTCTTTCCTAACCGAGTCTTTTTCTTTTTTGGGTGGTCTTGTAGTAAATTCATGTAAAAAACCATAAAAAGAGTCAAGCGGCACTCAAGTAGTGGGAAATGTTGACAATAGGTTCAGGCACCACATATTAAAATTTTGTCAAATTTGGTCAAGTAGAAAAAGTTACGACAAAAAGTTTTGGCCGAATACTTTTGAGCGCTACTGTATATACAGTGCATAAACAGAAACACGGGAAGAACCGAGAAATTCTTTTGTTCCAAATCCAAAATCGAAAAAAAAAACTAGGAGAAGAGCAACTTTAATGGGTTTGGCGCCACATTTCCTAACACAACATTTGGACAGCCGTCAACACGGCTTCAACGCCGTTCTGGTCTTTGGTTGGTATGCTTTCCACTCTGCGCCCTTCACCACGCTACTGTCGCTTTGCTCCTCAACTCTCTAGCGTCGGCCCACTTCTACGATCCACCCCGTCGTCCTTCACTTTGAGGAGTGTATGGCTCTTAGGTAAGCAAATGTAACATAAATATGTGAATAACAGAAGAAATCAGAGGAATCGTACACGGAAAAATGGGCTTCTCTGTCACCCACATAATTATGTTCTACATTCCCAAGTTCTCTCGTCTTGAAAACCCGGCATGATGTTCACATTGCCCCTATGTGCTGCTTTGCCGGGTTCTTTGGTTCAATTATCAACGGCCTGACCTTTCAACACTTTCGTCGTCTTCAAAGGCCCCATGAACCACCGTGAGTGGTGGGACATCGCAACCGACTCCTTATTTGCCTAATAACGAACGCGTGTAAAGTTTTACGCGAAATGAGAATCCGGCTAAGATACAGCTTCTTAAATCGACAGCGGAAGGGACGGAGCCTCAGAGCAAGTGCCCGCCCCGCCGTCCGCCGCTGTTGGAAACGCATAGTGGAAACAGAACGGTATGTGAACAGTCCCATTCTTCGCCACTTTGAGGAGCTGTATCCTAGCGGTTTCTCACTTTTCCACGTGGAACTTTGCATGCAACCTTCAACAAGCAACTGCAACATAAATATATGGAAAAAGGAGGATTTATTCCCCGTCCCTGATTCTTTTCAATTCACGTGGACGATTCCTTCCAAGTGGGAGCGGATGTAACGGGTGATTGCAGTGAAGAAAAGCAAAGAAATCGCGAAAACGGCGAGGAAAGAGGTCGTTTCCTCTTTTTCTGCAGATGACTAATAGTGGTAATGGGATTCTACGACTGTGGGCAAAGAACCAGACGAAAGAGACGACGTGAGAAGAAAGGAGCAGGGACGGCTCACTGTGGATCATTAGGAACTATTGACCGAAAGAGTGTGTCAGGACCATTTTACCGGATCGTGTTTGGAGGGCATCCCCTGCACGTGTCAGCGTATGTGGTGCGCACAGTGTGAATGGTGTTCGTGGCTGTGTGTGCAGTGATTGCGTGGTGTTTGGGGTGCATGTGTATAATTCAGGATCACATCATCAGTTTGAAGCAGAACAGCCATACGCGCGTGGTGACCTTGTTAGACACACAGAAGCACACACGTTGACGGCAGGAGAATGGGGTGAGGTGCCGTTGGGACTTCAGCTACTGGATTACTCGCTCTGACGCAATAGCTTCGGTGCGATAGTCAATTTTAGATCGAGGAAACGTTAATCACGGGGGCCACACAAACCACTCCATAAAGCGTCCACGCGCACGGTTCATCGAACACAAGTTTGCTGTTAAAAAGGAGTGCCACTATTGGCCGGGAACCTCAAAAAACGCTATGGTTGGCTTCCTCTTCCTGAACTCTTCGTTTTGCTCGTTATCGATGGCGCAAAAAAATTGGGGGAGAATTGAGATCATTTCTGAGAAATCTGCATTGGAGAGCCATTCGTAAATGGAAAACACCCACTTATAAGCAAGAAAGTCGCTTATTTCGTAAAACGCATCAAATGTATTCTTAAGCAGAACGCCCATTTTATTCAAGTTATTCTTGCGTGTGGTCAGAGTTTATAAGCCAGTAACGTGTAAAAGAGAAAGTTTCGAACTTGTCGTCTACCTTATTTCGAAACGGCATTTGAAATGGCTAGATTACACTTGTGTCACACATGTTTTCCCGGGGTGGAGGAATGTCGTGGCAGATGGCGCGCACTCGCATTCTCACGATTCGGACATCAAATCAGGCATTGACGCTGGTCTTCCAACCATTTGGGATCGGTGATTTGATACTAAACTCACCTAGTAGGATAAAAGCACTAACATGTACAGCTGGCTCACCAAAAAGCCCCGCTAGCCATTGTATTAGGCCAATCGCGAACGTTTATCGTTTATCCTTCAAAATGTGTCTCCTGCACCACTTTTATTGCTCTTCAATCCTCGTTGCACCTCCTGCTCCGAGCTAGAAAATTGAAGCGATCTTGACTAGGTGGCCGCGGAAAAAGTATTTTATTTCGCAGCCTGGACCACTCTCTGTCTTGTGTGCCCCCTTTGTATATCAGTCAGCTTTCCACGATACTACTGGCTCAATGTGAAGGCAAAACTGCTCATTTTTCGCCTTCGGTTATGCTTAGTTCTTACCAGACTCATTATTCACACTAAGGCTGACTCCAAGAGTAACCGATAAAAACGAGCGAGTACACCTCACCGTGAAAGCTTTTGGAATATGCGATCAGAGAGCTCTTATTTTGCGGAGAAGGACTTATCGAAAGTACATATCGCAGCAACCGTGAATCTATATAAGATCAGAAAGCAGAGCTTGTGAATTACTAGTCAGTAAAGAAATAGATAACATGATCACTGAAAATACTTCTGGTTAGACGGTTCTCCATGATATCTCAAGGAACCGCTGTCGCGAAGGGCCCCATACAGACTATAACAACTGGTTCGAGCGACCTCAGCGCTCTGCAGGGTGCGCCAAAATTACCTGCGCGGGATTGCGGTGCTTCATGTATTAATTTTTGCAGGGATGAGGGGTCAAATGGTTATCAAGCTTTCAATTTGATTCCCTCCTATCACCATTTAAAGTCGCAGTGATCAGCGTTCGTTTCTTACAAAATGATTGGCTCTTATCCCCTCCGATCATGCTCTTGAAAGGGCGCGCCACCGAGACATTGTTTTCTCCAGTGAAAAACTTTACACGGTAGAGTGAACCTCCAACCTGCAATATGATCGTGTGCTTTGCACATCCCTTGAAGAGGCAAACGAGAAAAGGAGAATACAAAAAGGTTTTGGTAATCCAAAGAAAGTCATGGTTTGGGCCGCCATTACGTATGGAGCCACGTCGCCACTCATTTTCATCGAAGGAGATACCAAAATCAACGCAGAAATTCACTCGGAGACCGTACTGAAGATCACTTCGGTGCCGTGGACAAAGTGTCATTTCGGATCTGGTCCAATCGTGTTTCAGCAGATTCAGTACCAGCTCATCGGTCGAAGGTGGCACAGCAGTGGTGTCAAGACAACCTCCCACGCCTCGTCTGCAGGGTCAAGCGTCCAGTTGAGGAAAATTTTAGAAAAATACGACCCCCCCCCCCCAAAAAAAGGGGGTCCCAATACGACCCCCCCCCTTTTTTTCAGGTTTCACTTCTTCTGTGGTTTCTACCAAGCCAGTGCGATCCATCTCGGAAATCGAGAGCTTAAAAAAACACTAAGACCAAACCAAACTCCTGACAAGAAAGAGAAATAAGAACCCAACAAAACGCAGTAGTCATGTTTCAAAACAAAATCGACAGGAATAGGAGGTACACAGAAAAGGAATATAACACTCACTGTACATGGCAAAACTTTGAGTATGTTTCCCAGGCATAAAAGAGGATTATGAAAAGGAAAATCCAATGCATTCAAAGTTATGGATCAGACAGTATATTTGCGAAAAGTGCTTGCCATTTGAACATGCCTGATGCGAAGAGGACCGTCAAAATGAGATGATATCAAAGTAGAAGTGTTTTCTGTAGTCAGCAGAAAAAGTTCGACCAATTGCAAGAGTTGGTCTCCTAAGGGATCCGAACCATAGTCTTCAGCCTATTGAGCGAGACACTTACCTCTCAGCCAAGCGAGGTCTTCCCTTGTAAATTTGGACACATTTGAATACTTCAAACTTTACCTAGAGCCCATCTTTCGAACATCTGTAAACTGTTTTCCTAATAACTCCCTCAGACCTATCTATTGGCTGCTTCCTTTCCCCAATGGTGCGTAGTTCTCGATATGGGTTTCCAGTTGAGGATTAGTTGAGGAAAATTTCGAAGTGTTCCACGGAAATGGCCATAACTTCCTTCAAACATAACCATATGAGTTCGTTTTGGTGAAGCTGGGTCTGCTAGGTTGTCGCTTTCGAATGGCTACCTGAACTAAACCACATCTTCAAAACGAAGGAAGTTATTTTGAGGGAAGCCAGTTGAGGATTAGTTGAGGAAAATTTCGAGGTGTTTAACGGAAATGGCCATAACTTCCTTCAAACTTAACCATATGAGTTCGTTTTGGTGAAGCGGGGTCTGCTAGGTTGTCGCTTTCGAATGACTGTCTGAACTATGCCACATCTTCAAAATGAAGCAAGAAAAATTCAGAAAAGCCAGTTGAGGAAAGCGTTTTTTCGTCGAATTTGCGAGATCTTCCCACGAATCTTCCCAAAAATCGATTCATTGTTACTGAAATTTTTCCAGTATGCATCCTTCGCTCTCGGAGGCCTAGTGGGAAGGCGAGAAGCGTCGGTCAGCTTCTCTGTGGGATGCGCCATGCATGAGGATTTCATCCACATTGAATACAAACGTTGCACAAACGCACAATGAATACAAACGTTTCTCCGGTCCGCATAGTGGCCGCTAACACTAGATTACGTACTTGCGATCGTAGTGAGACGAAATAAGTTCATATCATCTAATTTTTCGTTTTCATCCCATTGTTTCTGGAGTGTCCATTCACGGTGGTACCCATTTATAGATATCGCTTTCCACGGTTAATCGGTGAATTTCGGAGGTGTCTCTGTACGTGGTTTCGGTGTCACCGGGCCAACAAAAGGGCTATTGGCGTTCACCGGTTTCGTTGCGGATCGCGCCATGCAGGTGTCGAGGAAAAAATGACCGCATCAGAACGACTCTCTCCTCAACCCCAGATACGACCACTTTCAACATCCTCATAACCTCTACAGTATCAGTAAATATTGCCGAATGCATTGTATTGCTAAGTATTTTAGTACTGTTATTTTTGGGGTTTTACTGAGGTCAATCATATCTCCTTATAAAACCTGGTCAGCATACTGCACGTTTCGCTTATCATATCATATGAGACCTTTGTGATCTCCTCAATTACTACCCCTCCCCCTATCCCGCCCATCAAATACATCCCCGTCGCGGGATCCTCGACTCCCGGTGGATATCTGAGCTATCAACCGATGGTAACCCCTAGCACGTTACCTTTGCATGTCGCTCAGATGTATCCATGCCCACAGTGAAAACGTTTCCGTTCACGTTCACTATTCAGAATCTCTACCCCGAAGTAAAAAGCATTATTCAGCATGCAAAAAGTGAACGTGTATCCCTGGGGAATAGTTCCGTGCCTTTACGATGTGCAGTGGAGTTTATTCTGGTTTATTGTGATTCAGTAACCAAAGCACAAAACCGGAAAGGAAAGAACCAATATTTATAATCGTTCTAACCATTTCTGCACGAAAATTCGATAGATTCAGTTCCATTTAAAGGGATTACAGTAGCGCTTAAAAGTCTTCAGCCAAATGGTTTTTCACTTGGTTTTTTTCACTTGCAACTTTTTGCGACTGGACCGATCAAAGAGAAATTCTAGCGTGTTGTACTTGGAAGCACTGCACACTAAATATACTATTTTGGCGCTCAACGGTATAAGTTACGTAGTTAAATGCAATTTTTTGTTTTTGGAGTGCCAACCCTATGTCGTCCCACTGTGCCGCTGTCATCAAAAGTCATGGTCTTTCTGTAAAATATTGATGTTCTCGGAGCTTGCTCGTTTTGTTTTTGTAAAGAAAGCCGTTTTTCTTGACCAAGCCTTTTACTTTTTTTGGTGGCCTTATAGTAAATTCTTGTAAAAAACCATGAAAATAGTCAAGCAGCACTCAAGTGAAGGGAAGGTTGACAATAGGTTCAGGCACCACATATTAAAATTTTGTTAAATTTGGTCAAGTGGAAAAAAGTTATGACAAAAAGTGTTCGGCCGAATACTTTCGAGCGTTTCTGTACGTCTTCGTCAGCGTCATTTTGGTGTTGCTTTAAGGACGAAATGTTTTCATTAGAAGGTTTAACCAGCACTTTATCCTAGCAATAAGCAGTTATACGGCGATTTTTGAAGTACAAGTGCACCTCCAAAAAAGGTTGAATCAACACATTATCCCAGCACTAAACAGTTATCCGCTGATTTTCAAAGTACAATCGCACCTCGAAAAGGAGATTATCAGCGCTATAGACTATCCCTTCAAACTTTTTTTTATGGAAACCATCGGGAATGATTGCAGCATGAATGAAATTTTTTCTCGAGTAAATTATCACTGGGTCTGTGTTGCACCGCTACTCCTGGGTCCGTATGAAGTCATAGCGTGCTCTGCGCTCCTTTTCTTCTCTGAACGCTTTAGAGGCTGTCCTGAGCACGCTTTTGATAAAGCTCGCTTCTCTTGAGGAGGATGCATCGATCGACAACGCACAATGATAAATTTATTGCTGGATTTTCTGTACCACTTCGTGGAATGCAGATCCCTTGAGTACTCACTTGGATTAATAAAAGAGTGAACCTATCTCCGGAGGTCCCTTACCGTGTCAATTTCATGTGCTCTGAATGCCGGATCGATCTTAAAGGAATCGTCCACGGAAAATGAGTTTTTGTGTTACCCATATATTTATGTTGTATTTGCCTAATGTTGGCCTCATGCAAAATTTCACGCGAAAAAATGTGAATCTGGCTGAGATACAGCACCACAAAGTGCGGTCCCAGTGGGCGGGGCCTCCGTGTAAAAGCCTCGTCCCGTCGTCCGCCGCCGTTGTGAACGGAGAGTAGGACTGTTTACGTAACCTTCTGTTCCTACAATGCGTCTCCGACCACGGCGGACGCGGTACGAGGCTTTTACACGGAGGCCCCGCCCACTGGGACCGCACTTTGTGGTGCTGTATCTCAGCCAGATTCACATTTTTTCGCGTGAAATTTCGCATGAGGCCAACATTAGGCAAATACAACATAAATACATGGGTAACACAAAAACTCATTTTCCGTGGACGATTCCTTTAAATACAAATCCATCCGCTTCTAAGCTGTGCAACTGAATAGTTTTTGAAAGGATTGAAACAGATGATATTTGATCCTTTTACCTTTGAAAGAAATGCTAGTCCCTTCACGGTGCATCGACAGCATTACTGAACGATGCTCATATTGTATAAAGATGCATTTCTGGACAGGAGTTGAATTTCGGAAAAAAGGATTTGCTTGAATACCGTTTTCTTACTGAAACTAAGCAAAATCATCCATGAATGGGATCAAAAAGAACACGAAATCATGCGCTTGTCGAATATATTGGCACTTCTCGGTTTAAACTGCCGAAAGTAAAAAGTTGAGAGTTTACGATGCCTTCATGCTCGCAGGTGTTTTCTCGTGCTTCGGTGAGGCAATTTTTCATTGTTTTTTCGAAAACGAACATGATGGTAAAATGAAAAGATGGAGGAAATGTAAAAATGAGAAAAAAGAAAAACGATTCTTTTCTACGTAGGCAGACTGGTATTGTGCCGATCGCTCGCTACTGCTTGATTTCAGAGCAACTGGCACTTCTACCAAAAGTATGGCAGAACGGCAGAACGGTGGATTCGGCAGATCTTTCTGGCGCAATCCGCCAATTTTGCAGAAAATAGGAGCGCAATTGTAGTGCAGTGAAAGCGAGAAGTAAATATTTGATGAGAAGCAGTGGAAAACAGATAGACCATAAAAGGCAAATAAAAAAGACAGTGAAGGACAAATCAAAGACAAACACAAACGACAGACAAGAGGAGCATAAAAATGAGGGAAAACGTCGGAGTTAGGAATGAAAAGAAGATCCCAACCCATCCTTCGCACATTCGTGAAGGTAGTGGACGTGTTACTGGGACATGCCGCATCGAACATATGGAAGCTCAGATCGTTGGTAGATTTACTAGCCATTTTCAAAAATTGTGGTGGCAAATCGGATAGCAGGCTCCCGTTCAATCGTAAACGCGATGCACTAGGTGCACTTGGATGAGCACTCTGTTCTACTAATTATCAATATTTAATTATTGTTAGAGGTAGTGGTAGGGGTGATTCGTTTGTATTATCCATTCCAATCCTTGTTACTGACCGGTAAACTTTTTCATCACGAAAGCCGACACTTCAAGCACTACGTCATTTCGATCAATACGGCTTTAATTCGATACGATAAGTATCATTCTGCTATGATGCTCATCTTCAGTCATTCTTCGGCAAAGTCAACGCTAGGGGGCAGTGTTGATAATAAACGTGGTGAGCTAAGAAGACCGCTTCCGTCTCAGTTGCTTTTTGCGGGGTGATTTCGCCGCAGATAGGCTTTCTAGACCATCAGTTTTCAAGTGAATGACTTTTTTAGGGATTCCTTATAACCCACATTACCATTATCACTGTCTATAAGATTTGAGATTCAAGGATGAATGCCGATATTGCCCAACCGGCCCGACACGTTATACGTGTGAGTGCTGATAAGCGATGGTATATGCATATACAATACCATTCAGAAGCTGAGTTAAAGGAACATTACAGGATGACCTTGAGTGGGTTGAAGCGCCAATTTATAAATCAGAGGTGCTGTGTAATACGCTGATAAAGGAAATGTCGAGATTAGCTTACGAAAAGGGCGAAAAAAAGGCTTCCTGACATCTGGCCTTGGACGAGATTACCGCGTGGAAACGAGCCTTTGGATCAGTTCTCGCTGAATGGTATCATGGAGTACTCTGGGATATCACCTGTTTCCTCATGTCAACGTCTCATCTATCATTGGCAACTCTTCTTTATCTTATGTTATCATCAAAACCTCATTTGCCACGGTGTTGCCATCATTGCCACCGTCATTGCAACAATCACCTCTGGGGTGAGCGCCGGGTGTAGTCGAGCTTGCTTCCTTGAATCTGCGCGCTTCAGGAACTGGGTGTATGACGTTAGGACAGAAAAATCGCGATGCGACGTACGCCCGCGACGCTCGCGCACGAGTCGGCCGTTTCTGATTGGGGCGACCTTTCAATGTTTTTATATCTTTTTTTTCATATCTAACATTTGTACGTGCCAATATGGTTGTGGGGGAGGGCCACTAGACTAAAATCGGCATCCTGTGCTATCTTACCCAGGTCTTTAGCTTGATTAGGTTAGAGGGAAAGCTCTTACCTTCTCAAAGTAGGGTTTAGGTATAATATACACTTGAGTGTATAAATTGAGTGTACAAATACGATGTGTTTTGTGATCAAGAAGTCCAGCCTGAGCTGTGAATGAATGCAAAACCTCCTAACGTGGTTGGTTGCAATGGATAATGAAGTCACGTGATTTCAATAAAACTTTTTGTTGATGGCGAATGACGACGTCTTTTCGGGCAGAAAATCGCTAAATTGCTGTTTTGCACATCGGGGATGTAATGTGGCCTGGAAATAATGATTATTATGACGTCTGAAGGGGAACAAAGTCGTCATCGTTGGCCGACTGTGGACTTCTCAAAGCCAATGCACAGGTCGAGAATGCGGCGAACCTACTGACACTCGCTGCAGAGTACGGTGGCTACTAGGTTTTTTCCAATTCACTCTCCTCCATTCGCGTTTTCCTGTAGCTAGAGCAGTGTAGCTCTGGGTCAAATGCGCTGCCCCAATCGGAATTGAACAACTCGTGCGCGATCGTCGCACGCCGCACGCGGCCGCGCGATTATTCTGTCCTAACGACATACACCCTCCAGGAACTTACACCGACACCATGGTAAAGGTACAGACTACTGAGTGTGGGTCGAACTATCTGACCACGGCAGAAACTGTAACACACCACTAATTCTGGAATATGCAGATGAAAGGGAACTCGGTAGCGTTACGGATTAGCACATATGCCCGGGAAGCACGGGGTGCAAGTTTGAATCTCGCGTGAGACCAAGCTCTAATTCATATCACTCACGTAATCTCGAGTAATCTCGACTTCTGAGAGGTTCATGAGTTGAAAACGTGGGAAGCGGAAAGGTTAAAAGGTAGTTTTGAAAGAAAGTCGTCTTGTTCTGTCGGGGTACTACTACACCTTGGCGGCATTCAATCTAATTGAATCCTAGTCACAGTCAAAATGATGCTGGTAGATTTAGTTTGCAAGAGGAAATGATCCCCTGCGAGCAACCTCTTCTACTCTCCTATCTTTTCTGACCATGATCTGCGTGTACCAATGACAATAGCGCCTGTTTTTCATTGGTCAAGGAAAAATATGATTCTAGTACTGATATGAACTTTTTCGTCTCAGTGCGGTGGAGGTTAGGCGCAATTTTTAATGACCACATGACTTTTACTACGTACTTTTCCATGGTCTTATCCGCAACGAAAGAGGTACCCTCTACATAATGGTTGCTGTTAGTTTCATAGCAACAAGTAGGAAAATACAGGGGATGCCAAAAAAAGTAATTTCTGTCCTCCACTTCCAACCCCACATTAGTCGAACATCGGCAAATTCAAACCAGGTGTTGTCATCCCTAAAGTAAAGAGCAGACCTCACTCTATCACTGTTCTCCGTTACAGCCTTCTGCACGAGCAGGAACGGTTGCTAATCCGAGTAAACAAGATGTATCAACTCAACTGGGCAAAATCCGAAACTTCGTCGCCCTCGTTCACAACCTTGCTAAGGACCGTTCACTCTGGGTACCTGAGGGGATTCATAATGGGTAGTGTTCTTGAATATCCCGTTTTTTCCAGGTTCCCGGTACCAGTGAAACCCCTCCGGGGGCAGGTTCGAAGTATGAAAAATGATACTTCGGAACATAGCAGCCTTGTCCAAACAGCAAGGGCTCTATGACTTTTATGATCTGAAGGGCCAATCCTTACGAAGCTCCCCACAAAAGAACCATTTAACACGGCTCCACTGTTTTAAGGGGACCTTAATACCGTGGGTGCTCTGAAGCCGACTGCGCCGCTTGAAGGTTCCATATTTTTATGAAATGAAAGTAGTGAGTCTCAGCTTGTTCCTGCTTTCGGAGGAACATTATGGGAAGGATTTGCCCCAATACTTTTATCTCTTTCACTTCCCTAGGTTTTGTATAAAAGGCGGATGTGGGCGGTGAGCAAAATTACTTTTTTGGCACCCCCTGTAGGAAATTTGAAGCATCCGGCAAATGGATCTTCTTATTTAGATGGTGCGGGTACAATAGCTTCCCTATCGCCACGAGTGGTGCTCATGATGGTAAGTAGAGAGCTAATACAGTAGAATAGTGATATTATCCCCATCACAACATCGCCTTAGAATTCTGAAATTAAGCCTTTTCAGTTCTGACTCCAGTTGTTTGCTTCTATTATCTCCGTTGTCACAGTCACTGACCTACGGACGATATATGCAGGGTGACTGATATGCTTTAATACCGACATACACACATAGTGTCGACACATATGGTATGACAAACCGACAAGGCTTCGTGCTGGCGAATTGATAAAGTGACACAGATTGAGATAACCTGTATAGCATAAGGATGGATAGTGCAATGGTAAAGTGTTGGTGCCATGAACATAGTTAGTCGGGTTCATTCTGGTCACCAAATAAACAGCTGTGAATGAAGACTTCTGGAAGGTTTATTACGCCGTGGAATTTTCCTATTCAAGCATATTCTATGGATTTGCGTAAACGCCGGAACATTTGAATGTACGACATGATCACAAGCAGTAACTACGTTGGCGAACAGCGTAATGAGTTATGAAATTAGCCCAATCGGCAGAAACACCTGGTGAAATGCAGCATTCGCAGCACTTGTGATTAGCACCCCTTTGATACTCTCAAGTCCATGAGACTTGAAATGACAAAGTCTTATAATATACAACAGCAGAATTGCATGGTCAAGTATAGGGTAAAACTGGCATTGCTCCATAAAAGCTTTCTTTTCTAGTCTGCAGAAATAAATTCGAGAGAGCTTTCACTGGACTTATTACAGCATTGTTCCATAGCTCTTAAAAGCACCGGAAGGGGTAATACTGCGGAATATGAACTAAACTGCGGAATGTGCACCTCTCTGGGTCGCTTGTCTGGGGTAGATTGCAAACGGGCGCAGAGGCCAAGTCGAGACCCCAAGCTGTGCTTTGCATGCGCTACACATCACCTTTTTTGAAGTGAAAGTTGTTTCCAGGGAACGTGTATTCCCGAACCTCACTTTCTCCAACCTCTCCAGGCGCCTTTAATATTGCTACCTACCAGCTTTAAAATAGTACTATTGCTATTCAGTATACCCCAAAGCCTGGTAGAGAAGTCAGCCTCACGCGGTGTCGCGCGCGGCACACGCAGGCGCAGTCTTGAATGAACCAATGATGGAGGAAATTGAGGAAGCTGTGATTTGTAGATTGTATAAAAGCGAGGAGCAAGTAGATGGGGTGGGGTCGTACGAGAGATGAACACAGAAACTTCACAGTTGGCGGGGAAAGCGAACGAGCGAAAGGAGAATCGCTGTTCAAAGGAGGTTTCAATGCTACGATGGTTCTGGCGATGAAGTAGCGGTGAATACGAGCTTTTTCCTATTTCTGTCATCATGATGGTGTACAAAGCCTCGCGTGCATGCGTCTTTCACCTTATTTTTCCCCTGTTGAGCGCGCTTCTACTTGCTGCGTCAAGCTTTTGCACCCGATGTAAGCCCTCCTTCTATCATCGACCCTTTGAAGTACCCGAACAACTTTTGATCAGCAGTATACGGGAGGATTAATAAAATTGGTTCTTTGCAGCCGTTGCCCGCTAGGGAACTGTCATCGTTGGACGAGATGAGTGAGAGTTTTTATGTTATGAATGTCTGTTACCATGAAATGGAGTTTGCGTGGAAAATTTGGGATGAATAGTCATTATTACAAGGGTTAAGCAAAGATTTTGATACGTGGTATTTTTAGGTATTAGAAATAATAGAAATGAAGTTGAATAAACACTTTCTATAAATCTGCCGTTTTCGAGACTAAGGGGCGCATCGCTATCCTGAGCTCTCCGAAGACTGCGCCTGCGTCTGCCGCGCGCGATACCGCGTCAGGGCGGACTTATCTACGAGATTTTGGTGAATAAAATTGCTCTCAATGTTGCGAGCAGATCCCAACAAGCAGCCTTAAAGCTGCGAGCTCATAATTTTCCTATTGCCACTACTATACTACTATGTATTAGGTGCAGCTACATAATCTTGATAAAGCGTTTGAAGAAGAATATCGTGAAGTCTGCAGAGTTATTACGGCGGTGTAATATATGGGTTATGGTTATGTGTATTGAGTACTTTATGTGAGTAATATTTTGCGTTGAGATGGGTGGGCGTGCGAAAGTTGTGGTGTAACACGTGGTGTCCGCGTCATTAAACCACAAATAGGCCTGGTGAACTGGGGACTTCGCGCGCGTTGATCCGATTCGCGTGGCCCTGTGACACGGTCAGAGAGTGTGTACCCTAATCTCAGGACGCCGCGCGGCACAAAGTGGCGAGCGACGTTTTCGCACGAGTTCATTGCCTCGGTGGAAATTGCGTGTAATTGCATCAGAAGGGCAGCGACCGTATCGACGCCTACTTTTATTTATGTTGGCGGTGATATTGAGATTGCTTTTGAATTTTTCATATTTTAGTAGTCGGGATTCGCATGAATTAGTTCATCTTACATGGTTTAAATTTATTTTTGGCTGATGATAGTGTTTTGCATGCAGTCATTCCAATACCTATTATTTCCATCATTTTTGCTATCCGGAAAAATTTCTTTTGCTACCTATGTCGCACTACAGTTAAATTAATTATGTTATTGTATTATTTTGTCTCATTATTGTATTGTTTGAATTGTATCAAGTTGTATCAGTGCGCTTCTTGCGAGTCATGTAAAGACAGAGAGGGGGAGGGGGGGGGGGGGGGAGACGACGCAAAGTAGCGTCTCCCCCCCCCCCCCCCCCCGACTTTATTTGACCCAAGTACAGTAGACTTGCACAATCCTTCTATGCGGTAAAGAAGTAATAAGCAGATGGTCTCAGTACGTACTCCGGGTGGGGAATGTATGTGAAAACCGAGCGAAGTTGTAGGACTACCTACTACTTTTAGTGTTAACACTGAAAGATCAAAGTGAGTTACATTTATACATATTTAAATGAAAACAATACAAAAACAAGTCCAATACAGCGGCAAAGTGACTGAAAATGGGCGTCAATACGGTCGCCGCCCTTTTGTGCAATTACACGCGATTTCCACCGAGGGCAGACTACTCGCGCGCCAATGTCGCGCGGAGAACGTCGCGATGCGGCGTCCTGACATTAGGGTACACAACACACGGTCAGACAGTGTTAAAGGAACCACGAGAACGGAGGATGGTAATTGTCGCTCTGATTCTTTGGCAAAGAAAAGGAGCTGAGCTAGTGAGGTATTCCATCTTCCAAATGCTTTGAATCTCAACTGTCTGAAAACGAGGCCTCCTCAATCTTGTGGAACTGCTAGCCATCATACTTTAAAAATATGATGCGAAAAGCTTCAAATTATCATGTAAACAGGACTTTCCTCTCAAAAAAGAATCTTTTGAGACATTCGGTGAGTGTCCTTCTTGAAAGTTTAAATGACGATATGCGAGCAAAATGTTAGTCCTGTCGTCCTCTACCTGCTCAAGTAGGCGTTTAGGTAGGTAAAAAGGGGAGCGGGTGAAAGTAGTAAGTAAACTCATCAATAAAGTTCGTAAAAACCAATTAAACAGAATTTTGAGGAGGGAAATACGCCTTCGACAGCCGGGACCGATCAACATGGGTGAAGAGATTGCTTGTGTGGTTGAAAGAACCTCGGAAAATGCCTCTAGTTTTTTCTTTAATCCTCCCAGAATGAATATTCCATGATTATCTTGTTTGAGGCATCATGCTCAATAATGACTGGCCGAAGGGTACTAAAAAAAGTGAAACAAGGTGAACTTTTAAAGTGCAGGAGATGACCACCGTCCGATCCATAAAACCTCTTTGACACATAACGGACCGAGCCTGTTTTTGTGCTCTTTGGTCCGTGCAACACACAAGATTATAAGTTTCCGACGGCTAGTACTGATGCACATGTCTACATACACCGTCCTGTCATCTCTCTCATATCTTTCTAAAACAGAAACAGTTGCACCCTGAATTAGTGTTTATGGGAGGAGAGGTATGCTACCGGCAATGCAGAAATTTGCAAACAATACCTTGTAGGAATACTTTTTAGTGAGCAATATTGATCAGGTAACAACAGTGAGTTCAACATCAACGGTGTATCCGAAGACTTTCTTATTTATTGTATAAAATTACATCTGTGAGCCATATCCATTTCAAAAAAGAAAGGTCTTGCTTATATCAAGCTAGGAGGCCCAGAATAAGTTAGCCTGTGAGTCGGACGTTCCAACAAAGCACACTACATTTTTGATGTTCTTTTCCCCAGACGAGGTATCCACGCGCCATTCTCCCTGCCAACAGCGAGCCAGGCGAACTTCATCGGCGTCGAACTTCTTGCGACTGCCGTCCAAGCTCTCGATGCCTACTGTCAAAGAGTTTTCTGAACATTTCAGCTCAGCAATAGTGCAGCCTTCGATGACCGATAAGTGAGACTGTACGATGGAACACTTCTTCTTCAGACACTGACTGGCATCAGAATGCGGAGGCGCTGCGCACTGTTGGCAAGCTAAAAAACAAAAAATCGGAGCAAGATCTCACGTGGACGCTAACACTGACTATTATTGAAACAAGGCTGGAACAATGAGCTAAGGCGGTGTTGCGGTACAAATACCTTGAACTCAACTGAAACTTGTGCAGTGGACAACCATTACTTCGACCATCTAGTCTGACCCCTTTCGTACAGACAGACAGACAAGCATACAAACTCCTGCATTACATATAGAAGTGGCTCTGTAAACACCAACCAGGACCACGCCTTTTCCGCATCTTCGTAGCTCGTTTCATTTGTATTTTCAAACAATCAAGTTTTCATTTCACCAACCAGGTACTACGGTAGTGGATGTCGTTGTAGTTAACGGGTCTGACGCCTTCTTAGACATCCTTACGTGCTTCGGTACTTTTGTAGCCGGGTTCCGTCCATGCCGTGGCGAAACTTCGCCGTACTCTTCCGAACTCTGGATATCTGAAAAGGCTGATCAAGGCATCAATACTTCACAATTTACACGAGGTAACCTCTAGTTGTCATAGTCACTATATGTACCGTAGCTGTTTTCGTATTCATCGTGGTCTGGAACAACTGGTTTTTTGACGCTCTGTGTCTTAGCCGCTTTTGCTGCCGGTTTCCAAGTCTTCGGTGTACCTGGATGACATGTGAGGCAAAGTAGTGGAATGGTGGTGAGTAGAAGGACGATATTAGCCATGAAGTGAGCTGATTGTCTGACTGTTAGCCTTTTATCTTGCGCAAGGTGCATTAGTGAGAAAATCACTGAATTAATTGACTCGGCCGGATTCGCTAATCAGCCGAAATATTAGCAGATTCACGCGTCACTGACTTTCACCATTGCCTACTGTCTTTATTTGACCTCTACTTTGTCTTTGGGCGATTTCGCGAGTGCTCTATGTTGACAGGATTTTTTTATTTCCTGTTTCTGTCTGTACACCAAACCTTGGAAGCTCCAGCTCTTCTTTGACATACTCTTTGAGAATGAGAGCAGTTACAAGGAAGATCAGAAATATCGCAGATGAGGGTTGCAACTACAAATGTGATCATAGAATTTGCCTTCCCACACCTCGAGATAATTCCTTCTAGCCTTACCTAAAACTTCCTAGATCCTTTGCCAGTATAGTCTAGCACGATTAGTACTACTCACTAACCGTTGATACCGTTCAACAAATGCGTCGTAATGGCATGAGGCCAGTAGATATCATACGTTGTTTAGGATTTCAATGGCATGACTACAGCTCTTTTTTCTAACGTTAAGCAATTTTTTGAAATCAATTCGCTTCTTACGAAGATACGTGAGAGCTCACTACGTTCTTTTTTTTGTGGACATTGCCTGGTGTAGCAGTGGTGAAATAATAAGAAAAATTCAGTTCCGTCAGGTCATATTTTAGTAGAGAAGGATTTATTCAGGATGAGACACCAGCTCCACGATCGGAAGGACTGGTACTATCAACATTTTACTACCAATGAAATTGATATCTAGTTTACTGTATGATAAAGAAACACTTTAGCGGTCTGGGAAGGGCGCGAAGCGTAAAAGGCTGGGATAATTCATGAAAAAGGAGAGTGTGTCAGGCTTATGGGTTCATATCTACTACGTACGCATATCGTAAGGTTCACGGAAATCTAAGCTCCTCTGTTACCCACATGTTTAGGTGACCTATTGGCTGGTGCACACACTGTGCGCGTCACATAATGGGAACCAGTAATTAGATCGGAACTACTGACTTCCATCGTATAATGTGCACAGGAGTGAACTTTTTGTGAACTTTGCCCGGTACCCATCCGCTGGGGTGATTCGTTACCCTTTCCCGGTCTTCTACCAAAAGCGGCTAATTTCGATCCATATCGACAGATGCTGTCGTGACCACTGAAACTTACTGTGTGCAGTTGTGTTTACCTATTAGTGTGGCTCAAAAAATCGCTTCTTCCATCTTATATCAGATAGGATTTCCCATTCGCAACACTCTTTTTCAGTTTCACCTCTGCCCACCTCGACGCTGTTCTGCGAGCAGCGTTGGCCTCTCACTTCTAATTCGTTCATGCTCCATCCACCAACACGAAGCTCCGTCCATTGTTGAAATTTGTCTTTCTTCCATAGCGCTAGCCACTACTGACCGAGCTCACTATAATGCCGTTCTCTAAACCACTATCGAAATAAACTGCAATTATTACAGTTAGCACCATCCGATTGATTACAAGCTCAGACCTTAGGGACGAGTTTCCGCTCACTCTAAGTGTGTTGAAGATAGCTTGGAAGTTTCTCATCTTTACTGATTTTTTTACCGAGCCTCATTCATGTCTCTCAAAAACTCATGTCTGTCTGACTTGAATCCAATTAAAAATTTTCGGTCCGAGAAAGAAGCATTCCAGTACGCCCACAGTGGGCGGTGCTTAACTAGTCCATGTAAGCTCTTTACTTCTTGTGCCATTCCCTACCCATCCCAGTCTTGCCCCCATTTCACAGGATGTTTTTTATGTAATTGCGGACGGACAGGGGACGGTGGGACAGAGAGGTGGAGAGACCTGCGTGCAAAATTTCAGATACATTTATTATTATCCGATTGATATGAAGCTCCTCAAAGTGACGGACGACGGGGTGATGCGTGCGATTGTGTTTGGAGACCGGAGAGCTGAGAAGAAATGAGGTGGCAGCCACGTGGTCGAGAAGGCAGAGTGAGAAGCATATCGATATCTGGTGCGAAAATTTGAATTGCGCCCTAGCAGCTGACGACTGTTCAAATGCTGTGGCGGTAATTCGGAAAACTTGTACTTCTCCCAGTTTTTCACTTTCTATCTTGGAGCAAAGGAAATTTTTCGGTCTTTTTAGTGTTTCAGTTCATGTCTGTATCTGGTGAAGTGGTCTTCAGAGTAATTAAACTTATGGAATCCCGTGGACGATTTCTTCAAGTGGAAATGATCGGTCTTACTCCATATAATGTTTGTGGATAATCATTGTGCATTTTCTGAGTAATACTTATTATGAAGGTGAAACACAAAATCGAAGATAAATCCTTCATAGCGTTTATTCAACCGCGCAATCCAGTCAGAGTTTTTCGAGACGATGAACGAAGATCTAGTGGAGCCCATCGAAATATTCCATAAGCGTTCGAATTTTTAAGCCATTCACCACATTCAGCGACACCAAGGATCCCGCTCCTCTTGACTTGTCGTACAGTGGTTGAAACAGTGGAACCGTTGCACGTGCTATCCCGTTGACCTTTTCCTTGTCGAATGTTGGTTCATACCACAAAATTCCTGAGTTGCTATACATCTTTTTTTGAGACGAAGGTTATACGTAGAATACGAGTGTGGTCATGGACACGCATCTGTCTAACCTGACAGCAAGATGTTTTTACTAAAAAGAAAACAACGGTTTTCATCAAAACCTTCCAGCAGAGCGTGTAATATTATGCACTGACTTTAGCAAGTGGATCGCTACGGATAGGAACCGAAACAGAAGGAATTCCATAAAATATTTTGAATGAGGTTAAAATTTGCCCCCTTTTGGGAAAAACCTCTGATGATCATTTCATGAGCTCGAAGAATTGAACTTTTTAGTGCCTACAGCCATTCGAGATCATAAGTTGCCTTGCAGCAAGCAGACCCTGTGAGATCCTTGTAACACATACATATGATTTCAAAAATTGATGGTTGCATGCATAGTCGGCGCGGTAACCTTTTCAGCACCGCCGCTTCACCGTTTTCAGTCGCAGCTATATTCAGATTGATCCCTTTTCCGAAAGCGAAATCCCGGTGAAAAAAGGGCGAGCTGTAGTAACGGCGCAAGGGATAAAAGCTGCCGCCTTCCGATAATCGACTCCGCCTCCTATCGACGTGATACCTCATCGGCTATAATCGACCCCGCCTCCTATCGAAGTGCTACCTGGTCGGCTATGATGGGAGCGGCCAAGGATATGCGGCAGGATCGAAGGTTGTGGAGTGCTTTCGCAGACTTAGCTTGAAGCCACTAAAGAAAATAGATGCTGTCGTATTCCAAACATTCCCTTGCGTTTACTTGGCAACATGTCAACGAAAATTTCGTTCGGAATATCCGTCTCTTGACGGAAAGGTCGTCCGCGTCGAGGATCAATGAGAGAAGGGGTTCTATTTGCCGCGGTTTTGGCCATTTAAGTCGGTTTTTTCTCCACTGTTCTGTTACTATGCATCTCAACTTTCTTATTCACTACTACCCTTTTCGTCCGAACATCCCCTCATGCTGCCTTTAAGCATGCAAAGTTTCACGCGCATATACACCAAATGAGATAGAGCTCTCCAAAGTGACGGACAATGGAGTGGGGTGCCCGAGTAAGTTTGGACGCTAATGAGCTAAGGAGCAGAGAGGCGACAGTAACCTGTTAATAAAGGCGGAGTGAGAAGCAAGTCATCAACTTTGGCGCGAATACTTGAACTGCGCTCTGGCCGCTGACGGCTGTTCAAATACTGTGTCAAGAAATATAGCAGAAATTCAAAGAAGTTGCTCTTCATCCAGTTTTTGACTTCTGCTTTCGTATGGAGAAAAATTTTCGGTACTTTCCACTTTTCAGTTCATGTAGTACTGTATCCAATACAGTGATTTAAAAATCAAAAAATTAACAATTTTAAGAGATTTAGAGTCTTGGAATTCCCGTGGACGATTTCTTCAAGGACAGGCCAGGCAAGCCAACACACATAAAAAAGCGGAATAAAGGCTTATGTTGAAACTAGAAAGTTCGGTGTTAGACGCCGATAACCAACTCAGCTCTATTTATGTTCACATCAAATGCATGCCTAGCGATCTCTACCACACTATTCTATTGGGTCATTCCATAAGTAGTGTCGTTTTTTTTTCAAGCAAAAATTTTTGCCACAAGTCACAAATTTTTGCAGCATATTATATATCATTCGGGAGAAAATTCTCTGCTCTACAAAATGGCATACTTGGTTTTCGATTATGTTAGAATGGCGCCAGCATTTAGGCCGGCGAAGAGGTAGGTCCAGCAGACGAAAATTGGCCAAACAGGCAACAAACATGTACCTGTTTTCGACGTTTGCGCCAAAATGGTGCAATTGCACCATGTTAGTGCAACAACTCGTTATCACCAAAATTGCTGAAACTTTGCCTAAAAGGCGCTCGCGCTAAAAACCAATGTCACATCCGTGATCAGCAACCTAAATACCCGCCCCCGCCCCGCCCCTCCGGCAAAGTTTCAGCGAAAATTATTTTTTGACCAACTCGCGGTATCTGAGGTAGTGATAGTTGAATAGTGCCAAAACTTTACACTTAAAACGCATTGCTCAAACTTATGAGACACATTGAATGATTTCGCATGAAACAAGTTTCAAAGTATTTGCAATGTTACCCTCCAACCACAATCAGTTTTTTTACACATTCCATAGAATTAAACAATTAAAAAAAGCCGCACGAACTTTTTCGGTTGCCCAATACCAAAAAAGGGAAAGACTTTATGTGAGTAAAGGATCCGTAAATAACACTTCAATAATAGACTTGCCTTTGTCATCCACAGAATCATGCCCAGCCAAAGAAACAGCAACAGCCAGCCCAGCCGACAGATCTGCTGTTCCCTGAATAGAACGAATCTGCGAAGGAGCTCCATGAACAGCTCAATTAGCAAAATACCAAATTCCACTATCAGTAGGTGAAAGTTTCGCATTTGCATTAGATGCACTCTGCATTAGATGCATTAGATCATTCGGTCGCATGGGCTCACAGTGTGCGGTCGGTTCTCCATTTCGTCTTGGCTATTGATCACTGTCGTCCTCCCCATTCGTGGTGGATTTATTCGCCCTATCTGCACTGGTATTCTTCTATAACTGCCGAAGTTCTCACTTTGCAAGCACCCTTGTGGCGAGGGTCGTACTTCAGGATTCGAAAGCCACCTGAGCCGGTCAGTTTGTTCGTGGACAAGTTGTTTGTGCGGAATTCTAGATCTTCGTGTGTGGCTAGCTTATCATTGATTTCCTGTGGTAGGGAGTCACAAACCATCTTGTTTGGAACTTGCCACCGATAACGTTCCTGTCCGTAGTGCTTATTTAACATGGACACCCCGCTTGCTCGATTCTCTGTTAAGGAACGCCGACCAAAAAGGAAGCCACCAACTTCTTCCACGACAGATCATGAGGGAAGTTCCGGACTTATCGATGCAGTTGACCTACTCAATTCCGACACTACTATGCCGTCCCACCTCAAGACTATCATTGGTCACCTTTTGAAGAAGGCTTCAGAAACGGAGGATCTACAGCGCCGCAATCGTCTTCTGGAGGAACGACTGGAGGCAGAGGTTTCTGAGAATGAGCGTTTAAAGCATGAAATGAGTTCTCTCAAACAAGCTATGGCAAACCATAGGTCTAGTGCACCACCAACCATAGACTCTGATTTTTCTACTTCCCAGACTCCGAAGATTAAGCGAGAATGTTGTGAAGAAAGTGAGATGTCAAGATCAATAGTGATTGCAGGTATTAATGAGATAACCAGTCCCGATAGTGCCCAAAGAATCTCTCATCTCTTCGATTGTATTAAGAAAATCTTTCAATTTCTCGATGTTGAATGTGCCCCAGTAACTTTTTACAGAATGGGTAAGCCTAGTGCTCACTACTCTCGTTTGGTCAAGGTTGTTCTTCCAAACTCTTTTTTCCAAAAACAAATTCTATTGCGTGCTTCATTGTTGAGAAATTTTCCTGTTCGTGGCATATATATTCGACCTTCTCTTCCTCTAGCGGAAAGGTTAAGGCCAAGAGAATTGAGAAAACTTAACAAGACTAAGCAGATTGCAAGTTCTAAGGACAATACGAATGTCGATATAAATCCTGTAGTTCCCAACCCTGATCCGCCTTCTGTTGCTCAGTCTTCATCTCTTGTGTCTAACTCCTCCAACAATTTGAGAGAGGTTTCGCTCATCTATGCCAGCCCAACCACTTCCGTCTCTGCCGGAATTGTCACTAACTGTGCTCCTTCTTCTATGCATCCCGCGGGAAACGTTTAGCAGCACCTCGGGGACCAGGTAATGAGATGCGATGTTTTCTGAGTAATATTCGTTCTCTAAGGAGGAATGCACAAAGTCTTGCATATTTGCTTTCCTTGCTTGACTATGATATCGTTGCCTTAACGGAAACGTGGCTCAAGCCTAGATGCAAGCTTGAACCATTGTTAGGAGAAATCTGTGCTATGTATGAAACATTTAGATGCGATAGGCTCCGAATAAAAGGAGGGGGAGTAGCACTGATGGTAAAGCGTAACCTATACCCGAGTCTTGTATTCTGTGAAAGTGCGCCCAAGGCTTACGAGATTTTGTCTTGCGATTTACACTTAATTGATAACGTTTATCGGATTATATTAGTTTACAGAACCCCTAGATGCAATTCGATGCACAATGAGCAACTGATAAAAAGTATCAGTGATCTTTCCTCTTGTGATAAGATTTCGCTTCTCATGGGAGACTTCAATCACCCAGACATTGATTGGAGTACTTGTCCTCCTCGTGCTCCGACTTCAGCTAAGTCATTGATTGATATGATGAGTACCCACCATTACACGCAGTTAGTCAAGTTCAAAACCAGAGGAGATCACAGCCTTGATTTACTTTTTTGCAATAAGTTTGACGTCATCAAAAACATCTCATTCACCGCACCAGTGGGCAATAGTGATCATGCCTCAATAGTATTTTGCCTCCTAGGCTTATTCGAACGTCACAAGTTTACATTAAGCCGCGATTATAAGAAAGCCGACTATAAAGCGATAAATGCTTATCTCAGTGGGATCGATTGGATAGGCTCCTTTCATAATTGTGGCGATGTAGGTGAAATGTATGAAATGTTTATTTTTATCTTGAAACACTGTATCACTCTTTTCGTTCCCTTTCGAAAATCTGCCATCAACTGGCCGCAATTACCACTTCACCTTGCTACAACATATAATGCAAAAATAAAGGCATATAAAAACGCTATCGCCACAAATCAGCAAGAAGATTGGCAGAAATTTAAGCTCATCTCAGCTAGGTTTGAAAGAAAGTTGCTAAAGTACAATACGTTTGTAGAGAAAAAAGTCATGGGGTCCAGGAATAAGTCAGCTTTTTACAAGTTTTTAAACTTCCGTATTCATAGGAAGGAAGGAGTAAGTGTACTCAGAGGTGAAAACGGGACTGTATTTGTTACAGATGTGGATAAAGCTGAGGCACTAGCAAATGCCTTTGAGAAAGTTTATGTGAAAAACAGTTACGACACATTTCAAGACTCAGGAAGGGATATTATTGCTCCAATGGGAGATTCTGTTTGGTTTAGTCGCCACCAAATATTTCAGCTTATTTCTAAATGGGGAAGTAGTACCTCTCTTACGCCGGATGGTATACCTTGCTGTTTCATCAAGGAGATAGCAGGTATTATCTCGTACCCCCTCGAGTTCCTATTCAACTTGATGTTTTTTCAAGGCTTTGTCCCTGATAGCTGGAGGCATGCATACGTCATACCAATTAAGAAAAAGCCACCTCACTGCGATCCTAATAATTATAGGCCTGTGAGTATAACATCGCTGTTCTGCAGACTGTTTGAAAAAATAGTCAAGGAAATCATTGTTAATCATTTGGAGTCGAATTCCATTATATCCAACCATCAGCACGGTTTCAGAGCAAAAAAATCCACGGTAACGCTGATGTTAGAAGCTATGAATGATTGGACTTCAGAACTAGATGACAAGAAAAATGTAGACGTTATATACTTTGACTTTGAGAAAGCTTTTGATAAAGTGGACCACTCCCTTTTAATAGGTAAACTCACGCAAATTGGCATTCACAGTAGGATTATTAAATGGATAGATGAATTTCTGAAGCGACGCTCATTCCAAGTGAAGGTTAATGGGTCTTTTTCCTCCATTAAGCAGGCTCCCAGCGGAGTGCCCCAAGGTAGTGTATTGTCTCCCATCCTATTTAACATATACACATTCGATTTGCCACATGAAATTGAGAAACTTGACGTTAAGATCAAAATGTTTGCAGATGATCTGAAGGTTTACTATCCAGTTGAGCCCACTGAATTTTCTATGTTACAGAAGGCAATTGATGCTATTGTTCTCTGGTCTGATACCAATAAGCTTCCGCTTTCTGTCAGCAAAACTAAAGTGCTTCATTTAGGTGAATCTAATCCGAGAAGACAGTACCGTATTGGTCAAACACCTCTCGATACGGCAGATGTAGTCAGGGATCTGGGCTTTCTTGTTGATTCAAAACTCAGATTTGAGGAACATTTGAATAATTTGGTCGCTAAGGCGGAGCAGAGAGTGTACTTATTGTTCAAGGCATTTAAGTCTACGAACCCACAGCTACTTTTGAGAGCATACAAAATATACGTTCGATCAGTATTGGAGTATGGTACATCTGTCTTCTATCCTCACAAGAAAGCAGGCATTGATAAATTAGAAAAGATACAAAATAATTTCTCGAGGAAACTTTTCATTAGGGCGCTTGGCTTTGTTTATAGCAGTATCCCTCGGGGATTCATTAGAAACAAAATGCTCAACTTAGATCCGTTGCATTTTAGAAGACGGAAAAATGACATTCTTATGGTATACAATATTCTTTTCAACCGCATGGAACTGGACAAATCATCATTTTTCAAACTAGTTCCATCTCAGACTAGAGGGGAAAAGTTCAAGCTTCAGATTCGGCGACCTCATCTAGCTATAGGACGCAACTTCTTCACATTCCGCGCGGGTATGCAATATCTAAAAATCAGCAAGACTATGACAATACCTCCTTCTTTTAGAAAGTTTAAAAGTGCAGTCTCTCATTACTTCCGAAGTGCAAACTAACACTATAATCATTTAACCATTTCCCATTGCCAACGAGTTGTTGTGTACAATTTTTGTTGTCTGTGTTCTTATAATTCTTTCCTCGCATGTTTTATAACATGTAATAAATGTAATGTAATTAATCAAACGTGGGGGCTCGAGACTTGCACTGTCATTCAGCTCTCACTGAAGTGGGAAGAGTGTCCTCGTATGTAAGTCAGCGCTTGGATAAGGAGGAGCAGTAGGATTTCAAGAAGGCGTGTTCTCTTTTCAGGGGATACAGAAAAACCTAACCTTTTTACAGGTAAAAGTTTAAACTATGCTGCTGTTCCTTTATGTTAGCGCGCACTATACGTGCACAATAATTAAATATATAATAAATAAATAAATAAAAGGCTGGGACTCGACCTTGGACAGCGCGTGGAGAGTGGTGTAGAGGAGAGACCTAGGCAGCATAAAAGATGACCACATGGAATTTGCTTTCCTATTTTCGTTCTCCCACTCTGAAGGCACAGCTAGCAATAAGCGGGCGAGGTAATGCTGCATAATTGGGGCACGAGTATCAGTCATAGTGCTCCGAAGCTTTTGGAACAAACGTCTCATCGTGATCTGCCTGTGGTGACAACTTCTCGCTAGTAGTTGCCACAAACACACCACAATGAAACAACTACGCGGCCCGCATGATTAGCACCGTTTCTATAATAATAACGTGTCGTTCATTTCTTTTCTCTGTGGCCTTTTTGCCGCTCTTTGTATGATTCTAATTCCAAATGCAGTAAGGAAACCTTGTCGTTGGAACTCCTTGCATCCTTGCATTCAGAATTTAAGGTAATAATCTTCAGGGAATAAATCTTGGTGGTCTTTCGAAGGATTGCACCACACAATGCCAAAGCATTGCCCAGCTTTGCCACATCCTGCTCTTCACACTTTCATAGAAAACAACTCAAAGTTATGCCAATGGAAAGATTACTATTGGCTGGCGGACAAGCGAATTTGCTATTTATGTGGAGAGAGAAGCCTCGCACCTGTTGAAGTTACAGTAGAAATGATTCGAAGTGCAGTTGGCCAATGGAGGCATGAAAATCACATTCTCCATACAGAGCTGGTACCGTGCCAGAATTTGCTGAGAGTGTTTCTGAAGACCTGAATATGCTGAATATAAACTTCTGATTAGATTCTGTTCACGAAATAAGGGCAGTGGCCGGTGAGACGGTTGTATTGGGCATGAGAATTGCCTCAATCACATACATTCGAACATGAAGGTCTGCTTCAGGTGCCAAACGACAGGGTAGTGTGCGATGGAAAGTGGCGGTTAGAGAGGAATGCATACCGTCATTACTGCGGCATGCCTCTTAAGCAGTTTATTGGTGAACAGTTGAAAGCAGTGTGCAGGATTGGGTGTCTTTTCGAGGGGGGGGGGGGAAGGAACAAGAGGTTGGTATGAAAAGAAGCTCCGAATGTAAATCACTTCTAACGTAATCGGTACTCTCTTTGCTTGGATGTTCTTTTGCTTCTTACCTTAGTGTCCCTATCCCTTGGCTAACATAGGAAGAGCAAGGTCAGTGTGGCCTATTCAATGAGGCTGACGTTGCTGTTTGCACTTTAAGACGCTCAACTCTAACCTGCTCCCCAAATTTGCGGAACGAAAATGCAAGCGGAATGGTGAAGGTTTTTCTGAATGAGCAATATTATAACGGAGTAAGGCCGCTTTCATACTTTGCTTATCGACGACCATTTGACCGTCAAACTCACGCAACCATTTGCCCTCCGCAGATGACGGCGTCCGTAGATAATGCGCAGAACTCGCGAAATTCTTGACCCACACTACAGTATGGTGATTGTGGCCGTTTCGAATCTTGACGCTGTGTCAATACACGAAGCGGCCACAATCACCATATTGGCCCAGCGCCAAGATGCGAAGCGGCCACAATCACCATACTGTAGTGTGATTGGTCAAGAATTTAGTAAACGTCGCGCATTATCTATGGACGCCGTCACCGGCTGTGACGGCGTCAAATTGACGGCGTCGGTGCGCAAAGTATGAAAGCGGTCGAAGTGCAGATGTCGAAAGCGCGCGAGCCAGACGTTTTCGCGAGTAACTGACGTTGTTTTCATGTCTATGTTTTTACCGTAATTGAGATTTTGGCTGAATTAGCAAAGGTAATTGAATGGCGACATATTTAACAATGGGGAAGTTGACCCTTGCAAATAAAATGCCCTTCCTCGGCGCTTGTGGCTTGTTTGCATACATATACCAAACATATACATATACATATACATATACATATACATATACATATACATATACATATACATTACATATACATATACATATACATATACATATACAATACATATACATATACATATACATATACATATACATATACATATACATATACATATACATATACATATACATATATACATATAAATATAGATCTACATATACATATACACATAAACACACGCTCCGCCCAAAACTAAAAAATATAAGGAGCGTGCTATTCACTTGTGCAGTTTTTATCCCTCCTTCAACTTACGGTTTTTCAGTGAAAGTTCAATTACTTAAGTTTGAGGCAAATGGCGCCTCCTTTACCGAACCCCGGGGCTTTGTAGAAGTGGAGCAAAGGACGGTGCACTCTATCCCTACGGAATGCGATACAAAAAGCTGGGCAGAGTTCTCACGGCTCTGCTTTCGTATTGATTTCATTAGTTGAAGAGCCCACATATTCCTCAGATTCCTTAATAAGCCATGCTGTATTGCTTTATCTAAAATCTAGCTTTGCTACAGTCTGCAGCAAGTCTTCGCCATGGTTTCTTTGTCCAGTCCCCATTGCGCATGCTCAGATGAGAGCTGCCACCCGCACCCAGTTGAGGTATGTATGTATGTCCCAGCTTTCTTGCCACCTTTGAATCAATAACACACCGTTTTTGTTGCATTCCCATCTGTTTTTTCTGGAAGTGAGTGAGAATGTCTCCTATACGAGTAGTATAGGACGAGAAGCGAAATGAAACTCTGTGACGCTTGGGTGGAAAATCTCAGAGCTAGCGGATAAGCCGGAGTTCTTGAGGGTAAAAGGGCCAAGGTACTTAGAATCGTATCGTTGAGTAGAAAAGGTGGAAGCTGTTCGGCATAGTTGGAAAAGGACATCCTTCGCCCAGTTCATTGTCACTGGTACAAGTGAAAAATGCGTCGGACAAAGTCCTGCTAACAAGCAGTTTCAAACTCGTTTCAAACTCTCAGGGTTGGTCTTCCGCTCTTCCGTACGAACTCGGAGGGTTGGTTGTCCGTTCTTCCGTTACCGCAGAAGGCGAAAAGGGAACTGTTAAAAGAATAGTGAACAGGAGAGGATCCTCTTCCCCTCAAGAAAATTAGTTGTTCATGGTTTCTCAAGTTTGAGTGTAATATTCCGTGTGAAACCGAAAAAAAACCTTCGAAATGTTCGCTACGCTGACGGCTTGCGGACGTGTGGGCGCAGCGACCAAAGGTCAGATTTTAATTTCTTCTGCAAAGTTTTCAAAGTATTCTAGAAGTCAGGTACGGAGACACGATCTGTAACGTCCCCTTGCAAATGTGAAGTTCTACGGCAAAAAGTCACTCGAGCTGCTTTTTATTTTGCATACTTTTTGCCAAAATAAACACAAACTTTTCGTTTTTGTGATTTTGTTGGAGGACTGAGCATGTAAATCGATTCACGAAAAATAAATAGGTTAAGTCAGAACACCTGTTCCAGGACGCCTTTAAATAAATATAAGGTATTGTTAGACATGCAGCAGGATAGCTGCTGAGTATCACTTCAGTGACAGGGTTTGCTATAGCTGATGGGTCTTATAAATGGCTCCTTTACGATAGTAGGCTTACTCAATAGCAACACTCAACAACACCTGAAGTAAGAATGGAATGGAGTCAGACTCGTGGAGCATAAGTACCAAGAATCAAAAAGGAAACTGAAATGAAGCGCCGAGTGCAAACAACCGAGAATATCCTTAAAACTTGGACTTCAAGAAGTTCAATGAGGGATGGAATGGAAACGAAAGCAGTGGACGTCAACAGATGAAAGGGAACGGTGAAGCGCGTGTGTCTCATTCCGAGCAAGGCTAACATGTACTTACAGAAAACCACTAAAAAAAGGAGTGGGAACTACTGAAAAACATCACATAGTGCCTACTCATGAAGTAATGGTGAGCCTTTTAGTGCTTTTTAGAACAAGTTGCTCTATGCTGTACGTGGCGGCACGCTCAGTCGCGCGCCTAGCATTTCTTTCAGAAGGCTGTCACGAAGGAAAACAACCTCTTCGAGCGGCCAATGTGATCAGCGTTGCGTTTAAGTATAACTTCATTCAGCAGGGAGCGGTCGACTTTCATGTGAACTGAGCGAGTCAACACGCCAAGGGTCCTATTTTTTTCAACCACTGGAACCTAATAGCTTACCTAGTAGTTCATAAGGGAAACTCGGCATTGAGTCCTCCACGAGACATCTCACGGTGTGTTCACGATTTTGTTCGATTGCTGGGTGTATAGTTAATTACAATACGGGGTGATCCATGAATATTGCGACAAGGGTCTCTGTGTAGCTCTTTTCATGTCAACGTATCTGCAGTCAACTCTAAGGAAGCGCTTCGCAACAATCTATCGCATGGGGTAGATTCACAAAACATTTCTCTTTCATTTCTACTGAGCAGCATAACGTACATATGCCAAAAAGGTATTGTGATTCGATCCCTGATGAAGAGAAATTTTTGCAAAATTTGGATCGACACCTTTGGGAATGAAAATGGAGTGCGTCAGTAATTCAGCATTCCAGTCAAGATATTAAGGATAATGAGGGAATGAAGTTGGCAGCTCAATAAAAATTTCGTAAAAGTTCGAGGTACACAAAAAATGCTTGCAGAATTTGATAAGCGAAATTTGTAATCAATGATAGGTGAAGTCTCTAGTAATCAGTACAGAAAAAGAAGCGTCAACTCAAAAGAATACATAAAGTTGTCGAAGTTCCTTCCTATTTTGTGCGAGATGTCCTCGTCGTTTCCTACAAGCGGGCCACTCTTCTCTCCACCTTTCAAATAAGAAGGTGTACGATTTCATCTGCAACCACAAAAAAAACAGGATTTCTAACGGCAGGGAATTATCACCTCGGTTGTGAGGTCTTCGTGGTTCTACCAAAGATCGACACAGCACTAGAATAGTGGTTACATGCTCGAGATTTGAACCTTTCATGATGGTGCCTCAAACAGGAGTTACAGCTGTGGTTTCTTCAGAGATCAGGGAGGTTATGAGAGCAGGATTTCGACGCTGGGTACTTAGGATAGTGGCATAAAACGAAAGCGATTATGTCAGGTGCAACACCAACAACATGCGTAAATAACTCGGCGTGCATCCGTTCAGCCATAAAACACACCTCTCTAACACTCACATCCAATGTATATCCACAGCCACTCACCAACAATCGCGTGAAACAATCCTTCATGTAGAACGATCCGGTACAACGACCCGCTCTAGAAAGTAATTCACAATACAACCCTGATGGGCCTCCAAGAAGTCTCGAGGGGGCCAGCGAAGAGTGGGGAGGGAAAGAGTGAGCGTAGCTATGTACATACACTGCGGTGCATAATGATAAAGCCACTCATAAATTGTTTCAAAACTATCATACCAAGATGTTTCTTGGAAACTTCTCAGGTATAGATTGTAGCAAATTTGATCGCGCATTCACACATTAATACCAAACTTGAGCTCGAAATAACAGAACAAATTCATCTTCAATTTTTCAAAAAATGTCGCTTTTGCGGTGGTGCAAAATGATAAAGCCAGTAAGGAATTTCAACAACTCGTAAACGACGAAAGGGCAATACGCTACTGTAATAATCCGTTGGCCTTCCTTCTCTCCGAATAACCTGAAAAATCCGATTGTCTGGACTCATGTAAAGACTATTAATGAGATCTTAGTCCACTGGTGCCACGCGTGGATTATAGCCCCTTTGAGCTCCTTAACTCCTTGGAATTCCCTGTTATCTGCGTAAATCCGTCGCACCATGAAGCCCCATACATGTTCCATCGGATTAAGGTCTGGGCTATTTGCCGGCCAGGGCAGGAGCCTTATTCGATGACGGCTGAACCATGCACTTGTGCTCTGGCTGACGTGGATTGGTGCGTTACCTTGCCCAAAAACAAGATTTCGGCTCCGATTTTGACACTGGAAGAAAGAAGAGCACTGCGCGTGACCACTTGATAAACGGCAAGACTCACCTTTCTAGGAACGAACCAAAACTTCAGACGTTTCTTCAATGCGGCCCATACCATTACGACCCCTTCTTTGAAATTTCTTGAGAATCGAAGCATGTGCTTTCTCAAAATGTCGTTTGCCATCTGAGTCGTCGCAGTTGAACTTTCTTTATCAGAAAAAACAATCTGGAAAGGAAAAACATCATGAGAAAGCAAGAGGGACTTCACGACCTCATACCCTACCTTACTCCAGTCCACTCGGCTGCATGTTTTGGCGAACTGCACTCGATTTTTGCGGTGTTCTCGTGTCATGATTGGTGCTTTCCTCATTTTCTTCGCGAGATAAACTTGCACTTTTTAGAACCAGCAAAACAGTTATTTTGGAGACAATTAGCTCCAAAGAAGACCTGATATCCGAGCTCGACTTGGTGGGATTCGATGCTTTTCTGAGAATACGGCGCTTATCCTTCTCGTAAAGTGAAGGAGGTCGCCCAGAACTCTTCTTAGTTCCATATGTTGCAGGATCCTTGAGGAAGTTGTCGACGACTGTGTGGCTCGGTCCAATTCTTGCGCAATATGACGATTTGACAATCCCAGCGCTTTTTTTGCGACAACTTGGCCTTTTTCAAAATCAAATAAGGGTTTTCCTTTCCCCATTACCTGAAAAAGAAAGACATTACAGCAGCGAAACGTTTCAACATATAAAGATGAGAAGCGATGGAAAAACTTAGGGTGGCTTTATTATTTTGCACCATCGCAAAAGCTGCATTTTTTGAAGAATTAAGATAAAATTTTTCCTCGATTTTGGTTTGGAACCTAGTTTCGATGTACGAATGCGCGATCAAATATGCTACAATCTATACCTGAGAAATTTCCAAGAAACATCTTACTATGATAGTTTTTAAACAATTTATGAGTGGCTTTATCATTATGCACCGCAGTGTATGTTGATGGGTGTTATAATAGAACACAGCACGCTTTTTTGTTCTTCAAGTTGGACAATGAACAACTCGCCTGTTCCATAAGCTAGCGATGTCTGTGCACCGAACCTCAGGTCGGGAGATGAATTCCTGCCTTTTTCTATCTAATCCCTCTCACATCGAACTTTCATACGAAGGTAAGAGCTACTACAAGGATGCTGAGTTATGGGCAAAAGCTTCGGTGTCGGACGGGACTTGAACCCGCTTTTCGTCCTTTCCGTGGATATGTGCTAGATTAGCACATATCCCCGGAAAGGATGAAGTGAAGGTAACAGTAATATATCATTCAAAAGAGCTTGTTATACAATGCGAGGATATACTGAGAGTTTTTCCCCGTTACTAAATTGCATCCTCAGAACCAATCTGTGAAATGATGTGATAAAATAATGTTGTCGACACCTCGTGTTGCACCAGCAGCGATCAGTGAAATGAATACCTTCGGCCGAGGGTGGAAGGAGTAAAGGTGAGCAACAGATAGAATAAGGTTCAACAGAGGTGCAAAAACTCGCAAGGTCTGAATCTGGGACCAATACCTTAGTTACTTTTGGCTTAAAAGTCTCGGAGGATAAACAAGAAGACGCCCCGAAAATAAGACCCAAAATAAATTTAAGTGAAATAAGAAAATAAGGACAGCGCTCTTTTCTCAACCTTTACCCCCCGCATTACATGTTTGACTTTTGTACGTCCTCTGTCATCACAAGGTGACCACATGACCCGTGGTAAGCAACGCATTCGTTTCAAACGGTTGAATTTTGTTAGGTTCCCTTGCAAGATTCTTATTTTTGCTATTTTATCACAAGTTTGGTGTGGCTCACTGTAGAACAAGCTCTTTCAATTAGTATATCATTTTTACCTTCGTATAAAAGATTCGATGTGACGTCGCGAGCTTATAGAAGAGGCGAGATGTTCATTGTCCAACTTTAGGAGCAACGCGTACTGTGTTTTAATATTATAACACCCATCAGCATATGAAGCTACGCGTTCACTCCCCCCCTCCTCACTCTTCGCTGATCCACTCGATACTTCTTGAAGGCCCAACGGGAGAAGTATTAAGAATCACTCGGTAATTCACTATACTCGGCGCTCTACGTGAAGAATGCCCACGCGATTGTTGGTCAGTGTCTGTGTATATACACTGGATGTGGATCTAAGGGAGGTGTGTTTTCATTGCCGAACGGATGCCACGTCGAGGTCTTTACGCATGTTGTTGGTGTTGCAACTGACATAATTGCTTTCGTTTTCACCACTCTCTTCAGTGCTCAGCGTCGAAATCCCGCTCTCATAACCTCACTGATCTCTGAAGAAACCACAGCTGTAATTCCGGTTCGAGGCACCATCATCAAAGGTTCAAATCGGTTACAAAACGAGAATCTCGAGCATGTCGCTATTCTGCGCAGTTTGATTATGTGTAGATGTTATGTAGATCCACAAGGATCTCAAACAGACGAAGTAATAATGTCCTGCCTTTAAGAAATCCTGCTTTTTTTCTGTGGTTGCAGATGAAATCGTACGCCTTCTCATTTGAAAGGTGAAGAGAAGAGCGGGCCCGCATTTAGGAAACGACGAGGACATCGCGCACAAAATGTTAAGGAATATTCGACAACTTTATGTCTTGTTCTGATTCGCTTCCTTTTCTGTACTATTTACTAGAGACTTCACCTATCTTCTGCTCACAATTTTCGCTTATCAAATTTTAAAAACATTTTTTGTGGACCCCTAACTTTTACAAAATTTTTATTGAGCTGCCAACTCCATTTCCTGGTTATTACTGAAATGTTAGGAATGTCAGGAATAGGAAATTCCCATTCCTAAATGGTTACTAATTTAGACATCGGAAATCCAAACTTTGCAAAAATTTCTCCTCAGTAGGGATAGAGCCATTTACACCGTTTTCCATGACGTGGAGACTCGTTCATATGAGATTAGGGTCGACCATTCCCTGCTAAACGAAGTTATACTTGAAGGCACAGCTCACAATAATTTTCGTGCCTCGTCGCGCTCCATTAAGACTTTGAAAGTGCTGAAGAGCATAATTGTGAAGAAAAAACAAAAAAGCCTCTGAAAACCTTGAGAATAAAGTGCTTCTGACCCTTGGTTTCGGCAGTTTGCAGCTTAAAAGCAGGTATTTGGACAAGTTTCATCGTAACATCTTGAGGAGGTAGCCGCAACCTTATTTTCATGTACTTACGCGAGAATTCATTGTCGCTCCGCGATGATGGCACATGTCTTGCCGTTGTGGTAGGGCTGCCTTCTCGCTGATGAAACCGAAATACTCATATAATCGCGATTTGCGTTCAAACATAACGTTGATAAGCTTGGCTAGCCAAGGAATAAGGATAAGATAGTGGTGAGGAAGTTCTTGCCAATGCGCACTTGACCGTGAACACCGATTAGTACGGAAATCTAGCGTTTCGAATCGGACGTTCGCGGCTGAAAAAGTGTAATTCATTTACGGCTTTAAACATCTCCACAGTCTGGGCTTCAACATTAAGCTGCGACAGGCATCAGGCATTCCTTGCGGAATCAGAGAAATTCTGTAAGGATGGCCATAGGCTGTTCAAGATCATCGTTGGCAACTTATCGTTAGCGCTGTTATTGGCCCCAGAAACGAACTCCACATGGGGACTCACGGAACGGAGTGGAATAAGCAAAGCGGAAGGCTGTCCGAGTTTACCATGTCGATCAACTCTATCCATGGTAACTCCCAGTTTCAGAAGCTCTCATCTGCGACGTACTTGGGAGTCTCATGGTAGACAATTCCACAACAAGATTAATTACATCATCCTCGATCGAAGGCTTTGCCAGACTGATAGCGCTGTTGTTCGGAAGTTTCAGGTGTCGGACCATCGACTCATCCGCATCAAGCGCGCATTCGCGCAAGAATCCTTTTCTCGTTGTCAGTAGATAGAAACGCGAATTTGAAAAGGTGAAGTCCCAACACTGACATCAACCGGGACCACTACACCTCTGGCTTATGGGATGATTCCATTGCCGAAAACATCGACAAGGAGTACAGTCGCCTCATTGAACATCTTCATGATTGTCCCAGCAGGGCAGAAAGTCTGAAAGTCACCAAGAGGTGTTAGTCTTCAAATTCTCGAGTTGGTACAGCAACGTGGAACCGCACGAGCTGCAGGTTATCACCGTCTTACGCCTGAGCTCGCAAGCAGTGTAGAGAAGCGATAAAGAAAGAGCTCAAAGAGAGAAGAGCAGCAGTGCTAATTGAAGCGGCAGAGGCTGAAAGGAGCATCAGCAATGCCACGCGGAGGCTCGCCAGTCGTAGGACCAAAATGACCGGTCTCCGACGTCCAGACGGTACATCCGCTTCCTGCGAATTCTACTCGGATCGCAGGGTGTTCTTTTGAGCGAATTTGTGTAAAAATTATTTCTTGTTGACTAATGTGAAATGGATACATTTGCAAGATTTCTCTGTAAAGATACTATGCAGTTCTTGACGAGAGAAGCGATCAGTAGCCTCATTGCTCCTGAAGGTCATATTGATTTTCTTCGCGACATAGCCAAAGCTCCCCTTTCGATAGTGCGTTGGATGATTTTGATCGCGTGCTCACCCTGCTTGCGCATGATCCAAGTATTTGAAGCATTGTAAGAGCAGGAAGATCTGCGGAATTGAAAAGATAGGCGTGAAGCCGAATGCTTTTCGTCTTTTTAACTATTTCCTAGACGATCTTGATCATCCTCACGCTCTCGGCTCGTATCTTTCTGCTTAGCTCTGGTGCTACCGAGGAAAGATCGATAGGTCAGCCTGGCATTCTCAATGAGGGTGTGCAGTAGATAATACAGGTGTAAGCTCTGAGCTATTTGAAGGTTCAAAAAGAGTCGGTGGCTGACGAACATGATGCATCTGATACAGGAAGTTATCAATGCTGTAGTTATAGGTCCCAACTGAGAAAAATACTCTTGAATTTCGAGAAAATCCCACATTACTTATAGACCAGTATGGGCTTGCCTGTACCTAGCACGGGCGACTGCGAGCTCAGAAATGTTAGTAAAGCCAAAGATTTTGTTACTGTCATTGATAAAACTGACATTGGAACTCCATTGTAAACTCATCACAAACTAAACCGAAGCTTTTCAGAAATCTATGTATGGCCCAACATCCCCAACACTCTTGTAAAGGCGTACAAAACGTATATCCGCCCCATACTGGATTATGGGACACGATGTTTTTCCCTTTTGTGAAAAAGCTCATTCTGAGATCAGATGCTGTTTAAAGTAGTTGCAACAGGAACTTGTTGATGGGCGCGTTAAGTTCCAATTACAGTGCTATACCTAGAAGTGTTGTTAGAAACAAGACGTTAAGGCTTAAATCTCTTCAGTGTAGACGAAAAAAATTCAATCATGGTTATAAAATCATCACGGGTAGGATACTGGTTCATATCAGAACTTTTTTGTCCTCTTTCCGTTTACTACGGGAGGGAATGCAAACTACATATAAGCTGTTACCCATTCATAGGTCGCGCCATTAGTTATGGATATTAAATTTCTGATGATCCCTTGATGGTGGCTCACTATCCGATACGACTGAGCTGTGATATATGGTAGACTTGCAATCGCTTTCATTTTCCCGTTTTCCTTTAACTTATCTAGTCTACACCGTACCGTTCTCCTAGCTTTCACCACATCTGCGTATATTCTTCTGCGGTGACACTTAGCTCGGCGGAAGCACACCGCAGAATGACAGCGAATGCATTAAGCGGGCACTGAAATTAATGGTCGTACTATAACCTCCTTAGATTGATGCTTATAACAATTTAGCAACGGCCAACAACTATGGGAATGTTATTTTTCTAAATACTCCCTTATCCCAGTCATTCATTTGTGAACGAACAAAGAGACATACAGATATACCAACCGACATACCGACAAACAGACACATAAAGCTATTGGGTCTTACTGTACCGGGAAACTAATTGTTGCTTGGCGTTCAATCTAAGGCCATGTTATCGTGGTAATAACACTTGCTGTTATAAAAACACCCACTTACAGTCAGCACACTCGCAGCCTAAATGCGTCGGGATTCAGATGCATCGGGATTCAATGCTCCTCGACAGAAAGGGCCGTGTTTGAAGAGAGGAGAGGGGAGGCTAGTAAGTGTAGAGGTCAACAACGATTGTAGGTTAAATGAAAAGTAATTTGTCTTCGTTTCAGGCTACTTCGTCACTATACCAACCAACCAACTCTACCACGGAACTCGATCCAACATGATGCTTGTTTTTGTTTCTGAGATGTGATGATTGTGTTGCAGTGTGCTGATGAAGGCTAAGTATGCATCGTTTCGATGACAATTTTAAGGTTATGAAACGTACTGACGGCATCCATTATTCTCTCCTTTTTTTTGTACGGGAACGGAAGACCCTCTGTTGGGATCCAGATCATCACTCATCATTTGCTCTGCCTAAGAAGGCCGTATGCTGCGTGATGGAACGGTTAAACAAGGAACGAAGTGATATCTATGGATAACTTTTGAGAAGTTGATGAAGCACCATCTCTGGCCTTCGGTGGCTATTGTGTGGGCGCAGGTATTTTGACGCCGAACAAGTGCGATTTTCGTATGTGACAAGAACGCTCCCCAAATACCACTTTCCAGCAGAATTCGTATATTGTCTGATATCTCACCTTTTCCTCACCATCAAAATTTATGGGGTAAGATGGCCGGGTGTGATGTGCTGAGAAAAAATTGTTGTTCCATCTTTTTTATTGGTCATTTGACATGAGATATATGTACTGGGTCGAAAAAATTTTTTTCCTCCTTTTTCAACCCCACATTAGTCGAACTTCAACAAATTCTGATAAGATATTTGCATCCCCAAATTCAGGAACAGATATCACTCTATCATTGATTCGTAACAGCCTTCTGCACGAACAGGACCGGGAGCTTGTATCGAGTGACGTGTGTGTCACCTCAACACGGCAAAATCCGAAATTTCGTCACCCTCGTTCACAACCTTACGAAGGTCCGTTCAATCTGGGTACCTAACCCTTGAGTATTCCGCTTTTTCCAGGCTCTCAACATCCCTCGTCTCCAAGAACCAAAACTTGCCATTACCACTGAAACCAACATGGCGGATGTGAACCCTACGCAAAATTACTTTTTTGGCACCCCTTTATATGCTTCAGCGCAGTTTCAAACGGACCTGGCAGCCTTCTCTTATTAGATCCATCGTAATTGTAGAACTTAATCGGAAATAATAGGAACCTTGATGCTCTAATATACTAAGTTACTATCTCCACCCATGGCCTCTTATCTGATCATCGGGCGACGTTTATCCTGGAGATAAGCGACTGAGAAACGAAGGACGTCTAGCAATTCCACTTATGTAACTCGACTGTCGCCTCTTCGCGTCACTTCGTCTTCTACATTGATTGCTATGAAATAGCCCTCTCTCGTTGCCGTTAATTTGAAAAATATCTGTTTTCTACGAGCTCTATGATTTTCTGTAAGTCTCGGAAAGCTGCAATTATGATGTCGTCGAGTGTGTTCCTTCAGTAGCTACGAGCATGATGTCCTTGGCAAGCGGGAACCGGCCGCCACACTTTCGCCTCCTCGATTCCCTCTTACGAGACTCATAAACGCTATCAAGATCCGTGACCCAGATTCGTCGCACTTTGCTCCAATAATTCCTTTCACATCACCTCTTGATCATACAAGAATCGTTCACATAACAATGGGAGAAGGAAACGAAGCGTAAGGCCAACCACGCAACCGTACTTTGTGCTTCGCTATTCAGACCTATGCGCGAAGTGAGTCCAGTGAGCAGTACAGCACCTGCAATCAAATGAACAGGATCGAGTCACTAATGCGCTGAGTTAACTCTAGAAGGTGGACAGTTCGTGGTTCGAAGTTTCAAAGTATTCGCTGATGTAAACCCTGACCTTTATGAAAATATTTTGTAATTTTTGAATAAATCTGCGACCGTCTTGTTGTGTATGAATCAGTAAGATCATTCACCAACTTCGATGAGGCCAAATTCGCGTGATATGCGGAGATGTTTAGAAGGATGAGCGATCGTGCTTGCATTTCGAGGTAACGAGGTCAAGGTTCTGGCGAAGGCGCCCGAAAAAAAAACCGCGGCCGTCCGCTACGGGCCCGCCTCGACCCCGACCGCTCGTTCGGCCACCATCTGCGCAAGGGTCTTATTTACAGTAATACTCTCGCTGCTCGGTTATGATCTTTCTCCCCACTCTCCCCTCGACTTTACGTAACTTTTCAATTTATCAGAATAATTTGGGTTCGTTCACACTTACCCAACATCGTCAAACTGTGTCACGTCTTGTCAATTCGTAGTGATCGACTGAGTCATAGTCATCATTGCGATTGTCGCAAAAAATAAGGCCAACGATCATCGCCACTGCAGGGGTCCTATACTGTGCATCTTCACCATTATCCATTGGCTGGAATCTCTGATTTCCAATACTTGTGATTTCAGAAATGCTGAGAGCCGCGCTTCTATTGGCGCTGAGCTCCACAGCTCTAGCCGTATTTGAGTGTTCCAATCAGGAAACAACGGCCTTCGTTCGTATCGCTCGAGCCCGTCTCGATGGAACCCCTGTGGTCGTGTCCACCGCCGGTATGTCTACGCATTTTTTACCTACTGCAGTTAAGATCTTTAGCAGATTTCTGCTATTTCACTTTTCTGCTTCGCTTCACATCCGTTGTAACCTCGAATTCGGTCCATCTTCTTAGGCCACGATCTCACTTGTGCTCAGTACTGTCGAAACAATATTGAACCGACAACTGGTGCTCAGCGAGTTTGTGCAGCGTTCAACTTTGACGGCCGAGAAACTTGCTACTTCTTCGACGATGCAGCTTCACCAGCCGGTCAGTTCATTTCTAAGGTCTCATGCGATGCCTGAAAATCTTCCTATTCCGATATATCAGGAAATGTTCTCCTTCCAGGCACAAGTCAGCTGACGGCTAACCCTTCGGCCAATAACTTTTACTACGAGAAGACCTGTCTACCAGGAGTCTCTGCACACGAAGCATGCACATATAGGTCCTTTTCATTCGAACGAATGCGAAAGACTGTCTTGGAAGGTTTCGTGAGGAAAAGCGTACAAGTATGTGGAATGCCAACATTTATGTTGAATATGCTTATCAATGCTATGCGGGTTTTCGAGTTAAACCGTCTTCAGAGCGTGAGGCTCCTTTGCACTTCATCGCAATCATCGTAAGCCTAGGAGAGCAAGTGTGACTCATATTCATGAAATTCAATGTAGTTCTGTACCGGGAACGATCCCATCAGTTCGAAGAACGGTGTGATCGAAAACGAGATGCGACCCCGCACTGTGTATTGAGGTCAATGTGTCATCGAGTGATTTGACGGACTTTTCAACTTCTTTCCGCCGCAATCGTCGTTTTCAAGGTTGGGTAGACAGGACCAAGTTGGTAAAATAGGGTAATGGTTTCGAAAAGGGAAAATATCATTGAGCAGTGCAGCATTTTGGGGAAGATAAGGCGTAGAAATTGGGTTGATCGGGTTTATTCAGAACTCAAATTGGAAATAGTAAAGTGGCTTCTCCTCCATTTCACTCTTATTGCATGAAAAGCTATACATTTGGATAGTACCGCGTTTTAGGTAGCTAACCGAGAGCAATGCTTATCCGCTTGCCTCAAGGAGAAGGAGTTTGTGTGCCGGTCAGTGAACTACAACTACGACTCCTTCCTTTGCGAATTGAGCACGGAGGACAGGAGGTAATCACGTGGGACATTCACCTCTTTCAATAGTGTAGTGAGTGAAAGACATTGCAGATCGAAACCTACCCATCTTCGTATGGCCGACGGTGCTGTGGACTACTACGACAACAACTGCCTTTCCCGTTAGTTTCGACAGCTCTTGAAGCAAGTGTTGCTTAATGTACCTTACTATCGAGCCTCTTTAGGTCAGAACCGATGCGGTCCATCCGGCGGAAACCTCGTGTTCGTGAAGACCACCAACTTTGAAATCCGATTCTACGATCATACACAGTCTGTAGAAGCTCAAGAGTCGTACTGCCTCCAGAAATGCCTTGATTCCTTGAACACCTTCTGCCGGTATGACAAATTCGCTAGTATGCTCACGTGGTATTACACAGTTCTCCAACTTTTCCATGTAGATCCGTCGAGTTCAATCCATCTGAAAAGAACTGCATCGTTTCTGACGAGGACACTTTCTCCAGAGCTGATCAGCAGGGTCAAGTAGTCGGAAAGGACTATTATGAGCCGATTTGTGTAGCAGGTAATTTTTGTGCTCATTATTTCCATGAATAGACGATTTTCGCACAGTTGAATTGTGGTTTTACACCGAAAGCGATCGTTTCATCTTATTCACGAATATGGGTCATGCCCGCATTCGAGTCGACGGGCACTATCATGGCGAAATCATGACCTATAAGTGTGACAGTCATGCGCTGAATACTTATCTGGATGACAACAGGGATTTAAAGTAGTTCGGCGATATGGCCTACTCATAGTTGATCTGTAATAAACGTCTCTAATCGATAACTGGAGAGGTTTACACGTTGTCTTTCATGCTATGCTTTTGATCAGATTCACAAAAAAGAACCACGGATTTTCACCAACACTTATATTGTCCTCTATAAGACCTTTCTAAGCTTTCTAAACAAATGCGTCGCTTGTTGCTCAGCACGGCCAGCTCTCCTCATTCTCTGCTCCCGTTGACCACCCAGCAGCCATACTCGAATACAAAGATTTTTCGGAAAAGCGAAATGCTCAACGGAGCCCATGTTTTCTCGCTTTTCTTGGCTGACTCAGACTCAATGAAGAAAAGAAGTCTATGAAATCTGATTAATGGATGTGAACAGTATTTAAAGGGAGGTCGATACTTCATTGGAACTCCATACCATCACTTTGATCTCCCAGACTCGGGGTGACTGGAAAAGAATACCTGCAAAAAGATTCTCATCCCTCTATTCAGAGATTTTGCGTGATAAAAAGAATCTGTTCCCAAGGGAGGGTTTTGGAAAACGGGAACGTATCAGTTCCGCAGCAGATGCTGACCCCTTCAGCATTACGGATCATACCTTACCAAATCATTGTGGCTACCGCTGACACTAATTATCAACTCATTTCGCTTGGCAGTGACTCCCATAATTCCATGATAAGCGGGACAGTGGACTCTATGAGTCGTGGTCCACTTCCCATCCTTGACTAAGCTTCCACTTTTACATAGACTCTTCTTCGTTGTTTTGTAAAACTTCATGTTAGGCGTAGTTTCGTTAGCAAACTATCGGAAACTGATCAATTGAATACAAGAAACGCAGAGTACATTGATGCGGTATTATGTGCTACAAAGTAGGGCAGGCATGATAGCAATGACAGATAGGGCGCCCGAATAGGACGACCTTCACCTCCACGCCATTGACTTTCTCATATCCCCTGATCAGATAATCGAGACGAAAACGACTATCAATACTTATTTTACCTTCAATACTTTGAGTAATCATTCATAGAACAGGCCACCCCACTGTCTTCACTCGGACACGTCCTTTACCTTCAATACTGTGAGTAATCATTCATAGAACAGGCCACCCCACTGTCTTCACTCGGACACGTCCTGAAAAGAAAACTGAACTAGGGTAGTTCGTGAAGGTGCGAGTTACCACATTACACAACGAAAATGTGGGGTTTACGGGTATTTGGTCTGAAAGAGGGTGCTGTGTCAATATACACTGTACAAACTTCCATTATTTTGTCATAAAGATCTTATACACAGAAGGAGCTTCAACCCTTGCACCTGAATAGCTCAATACAATCAATGATAGGTTTGAAATGAGAACTAAGCGTGAGTGTAAGTGCCTATTTATGTCAAAAAGCATCGAACAGTAATAAAATTTATCACGATTTCGTAGGTAGAGCTTCTGCAGATATTTCAAGGAGTAAAACTGCTAAGGATCGTTAGGAAAGCTGGAATTCGAAAAAGAAAGAGGACTAGGGGTTGTTCATTGCAGCCGACTTGTCGTCGTCCACTTGTCGTCAGCAGGCTGCTTTCGAACGATTCATCGGCTCTTCCATTGAAGGAGAGGTAAGTGGATAATACAGAAAACCTGTTATCTGAGTGTAACACTTTCGCGTTGTAGATTGTTGCCTCAGCTCAAGGAGTCACGATTGCTGACTGTATCTCGCTCTGCTTCCAGAATCTGAACTGCAAGAGCATAAACTTCGACAGGTGGGGATTACGGTTGCAGAAGCACGGATTTTGCAATGCATTTTCTTCTCAATTGGAAAGAAACAAAGCCGAAAATTTCATGCTATCCTTCTTTATCGGCTAAGAGTCTGCTAATTGGGATATCCCTTTCCGTTTCCGTCACATGTCTGGATGTGCCCTGCGCTGCTATTTAGATTAAGGCTGGGTGATTACTCCTTTCAAATGCTGTTGATTCAGAACAGGCTCCACGTGCTTCATCTACGCCGTCGGCCGTAACGATGCCAATGTCAAGGCTAATCCAGCCATGGACTACTATGAGTTCAACTGTGGTAAAGCGACTTAGCTTTAGTGAGACATTAAACAGATACCCGAAAACATGGTTTTCCAGAGTCTCAATTCGGTGGAATGGCTCTGTGCACTAATGAGGGCATACGATTTATTGTGAACACCAAGGAACCATACACTGGAGCTATATATGCTGCTGAAAGATTTTCAACATGCTCTCAGGTATGGTCAAAACGTGAATCATTTTCTCTAGAATTGCTCTCTGGTTTAATCGTTAGTGGATAATATGATGCTACTCAGATATAGATCTACAGCCCTCTTGGACTTTATGTCTTTATCCTCTTTCCAAATGCTATATATAATTACTTCAGGTTGTCGAAAATGCAAAGCAAATCAGTATCACTTTCCCACCACCGACCGTGTCGTCTGACTGCGGGACCGTCATCAGAGTCAGTGCATTGATTTACTGATCGATTCTTTTTCACCCTTTCGTAATTCCAACATTTCAGGATGGTAGAATGGAAGCGCTCGTCGTCGTCTCCCTCGATGGTGTCCTTCCTCACCAGGTACGCGGATCCTCTTCTTGTTCTATCTTTGCTTTTTATGTTTTGCAAAAACACACATTGCTCCCTCATTATGGAGAGATGGAAATGACTCGTTTGCAATTCTGCAAGTGTGCGTCTGTACAGAAGTTTAGCCCTAACCTGTGGAATCTTCATTGATCAGGCTCGGAATTAGCTGACAAAGTTACTCAAACCAGCTCTCGAGCAATACGGGTTGGGGTAGATAGCCGGCCCTTCGTGAAATTTATAATCAGGTCGATCAAGACGTATATGGGACCGCAAATCATAGCAACTCTCTGGGTATGGGATGGTGATAAGTTGACTGTGGCTGATATGTGTTGTAGCCGAGCTTCAACACTTTCGGCAGTATACCGCTTGATACATAGTAGATGAATAGAACTGAACAAATTGACAATTAAGCTCTTCTTTAGGTCACGACCGAGTGGGACCGATTCTACCGGGTTTCCTGCGACGTTTCAATGGATAAAATGACTAAAGAGGGCTCCGTGGTGGTCACCACAATCTATGAGGCCAGGTATAAACGATTCTTTTGATTTACAATTCTTTTAATTTTTCAAAAAAAAAATGTGAAAGTATGCTATACGATTTCAGCTCACAAAATACTACAGTATTGGAGGTGGCCACTCCTCCTCCAGTCACTGCCGAGCTTACTATTCTTAATCAACTTGAAGAACCCCTACACAAGGTACTTAAAAATCTTCCTGTTCAAAAACTCTCATGCTCAGAAATCTTTTTAGTAGTAGCATTCAGGAGTAAGTGAAATCACGACTGATTTCTATTGAATTTGCAGGCTTCGATTGGAGATCCTCTGATGCTGGTGATCACTTCTGAACAAGCTGGACCACACAACATGATGATCACAGAGTGCACCGCCACCAGAGTTGGAGGATTCGGCGACAGTGTACCGTTTACACTCATTGAAAATGGGTAATTTTCAGTTCATCCAAGCAAAGGGTGGGTCGAGCGTGTGAGTGACGATAGGTAGCGTTGTAAGCGGAGCGTGGAGAAACGCGCAAGTGAAAAGTTTATGTCGGATTACAACCCATGAGCAGCACAATCACCGTTTACACCATCCACACGCTCAGCGCACCCACTATACATATTCAGGCAATATCCAGCTGAAACGTTTCTTACGTGAAATTTTGCAGGTGTCCGCGCTATCCTGCGTTGGTCGGACCAGTAGAGCAAGATTTCGATAAGAACAGGCTGAAGAGCGATTTACGTGCGTTCCGTCTGGACGGGTCATATGACGTACAAATCATCTGTTCCATTATGTTCTGTGCTGGACCTAACGGATGTCCAGTGGTGAGTAGGATTATTGCTCCTTTGATCTGATTTTTTTGAAAAGCGAGGGGTGGGGATGAGCTCTTCACGACTAGGATACAAGTTCATTTTTGCAAAAATGACTTTTATTAATTATGAGGAAGGAAATCTTCTATAAATATGCATAAATTTAGTCAAACTGCTTGGATTCCGGCACCAATGAGCTGTTCATGTCACATGGAAGAAAGAAACGTTCAACGACTGCTACGGAGGGACAGACCGAAGAGACATTGTCAGCGATCATCCGCGTGCTTGCAAAGGGAGAAGAAGAAGAATTACAGTCCAGCAATCAAACGCAGTTCAGGTGATCTTTTGAACTAAGGGTAAACACGAGCGTCATCCCGTTAGAGGAAGAAATCTCATGACATGACCCTCCTAAAGGAGACTACCTAACCTAATACTGAGAAAGAAGTTCTGGAAAAATCCAAAAAGGACCCCAAAGACCCATCTCACTACTTCACTTTCACCCGCGCTGCATTACTAGCCGCTCAGATATATGCAGGCGGCGAGGGTTTATGCCAGCCAGCCGCAAACGTTGCCCCGCACTCGCAGCAACGCTCACAGCGGATGCGGGGCAACATAAATGGCAGCGCACCGAGATCGCAATTCAGGCACATACATGTAAAGGTCATAAGGTGCGCCTTTGCAGGCAAGTTTCGCTGCAGGTCGTCATTTTCGAGTTCGAATGTTCACTGACAAAGGACAGACCTTCCTAGTTCCATTTTCCCCATATCCCTAGCGCTGCCTAAAAGTGACAGTTTGCCATTTGTGTGGAGTTTCCAACGTTAAACAGTATGGCTCCTCGAAAGGATAGCGTCAGTACGTGCAATGAGGCGCATTCAAATGTGCGCACGCGGTACAATAGTTCAAATCACAGTACCCTGTGATAGCGGCACATAATGTGATTGACCTATCCATCCCTGTCGATCGCCCTTCTTCGATCTCTTGCCCGCCTCTTTTACGTCGTTTTCTCCTCGAGTACCTTCATGAACTTCTACAAGAACCCGGGTGTGTAACCTTATGTCAGATTTTCGCACGACTACGAGCGGCGTGCGACGTAGTGTGTGCGAGCTATGCGCGTCGCGGTAGTTGGGTCTCAAAACGATTACACAGCAATGCTAGGGGTGCAACACGCAGCTGACATTGCCTCGCTTGCGACATGCCGCGGTGCGAAAATCCTGACATAAGAGTACACACCGCAGGAACCCATGTTCGACCCAGCAAGGAGAGCCAATTAGTGTTTCAAGAGGTTTCTCTGATTTTTTTCTCTGTCAGCTTGTACCTGACCCTTCAGGTTGCGTCATCGAAGGTAAAAGTCCAGTAGAGGTTGAAGCGAAGCATATCTTTGCCCCACCACAGAAAGCTTTGGTAGTAAGCAGCCCATGAAAGTTTTCTTGTGAAATCTTACATTTTCGAAAATTATCTAGCACAATTGAGATATACCTACAAATAGATCTTACTGATGCTGTGAACGAAGAAAAAAAAAAGAACGTTTTCAGCATGGACGACTTGGATCTTGTATGCATGTCGGAAACGTGGTTCGTCTCTTCGATAGTGTCCGTGTCCGTGTGTTGTCTGCTGTTCTCCGCTCTCATAGTAGTATGGGGTTGCCATTCTTTGAACACCACCAAAGTGAAGCTCCCCATGTAAATTGCTCTATTCCTCAGTTTAAACATATTCACTGTATGGTGCCACAATGTGCAATTTCAGCACAAGTCTTTCATTGCGCGTTCGTTCAGGCTTCAGAGTCATTCGCAAATTTTTGAAGCTTTCATCATGTTATCGATACTGAAGCGCTAATAGTTGTTTGTTCTCCATTCAGTGCATTCAAACTTTATCAACCTCAATGCGTGTTACGTTTTCTCAACATTCCCTTTTCTGCTTTTTGTTGTCCATTATTGCTGGAATAAATACTATTTAACATGCATGGCGTTCCCCAAAATGCCACACTAACCACTGATAAACGGCTATTGGCATGTTCAATGAGTAATGGGAAATGGGTCTCGGGTGAAGCAATCCAGATCGAGAATAGAGGCCAACAAAGAAGTGAGTACTGTTGGAAACAAGGTAAAAGAAGAGCTAAACGCTTTTTCATTGAGAATACATCGTATACACATAAATGCAAGGTCAGGGATCTTACAAACCTTAAAGGCACCTTCCAGGATTAGGGAAACATTGCAGCCCTTTCACATGACCTAATAGTACATGCAAGGGGCAGGGAGACCGTGCACATACCGAAGCGCGATGATGAGCCATCGCAGCGAGCGAAGCTCTTGAAGCCAGCTCGGCCGCACCCCGAGCTCGGGCCCGGCCATCCCAGACGTGCATGTTGGCAATGGCCGTGGCAATCATGGCAACAACTTGGCAAATGAGGCCCACGATTTGGTGATAACATAAGATAAGGAAGAGTTGCCAGTGATAAAGGAGTCGTTGACATGAGAAAACAGGTGATCTCCCAAACTTCTTTATGATACCATTCAGCGAGAACTGATTCAAAGGCTCGTTCTAACGCGGTAATTTGGTCCAGGGCCAGATGCCAGGAGGGCTTATTTTTGACCTTTTCGTGAGCTTTTTCGGACCTTTCTCGGTCAGCGTGTTCAAGAGCACCTCTAATTTCATAATTTGACGCTTCAACCCACTCAAGATAATCCTAGAATGCGCCTTTAAGTATGACACCAAATCAGTGGTGTACATAGGGATGCAATCTGCCACTTATAAGACCCTCTTTTACGGTCGAAATCGACAATCCGACTTTGCTTAAAGGCACACCAGGCGATAATCCAATTAGTGGCTTACTTTCGTGGGACGAGTAAGGTCCTTCGATAACTGTCAAACTGCATCCTTGTTGGGGCTGCACGGTGCAGCCTCATGTTGTTGTGCCTGCTTGAATAAAACCGAGCCACGCCCACCCAGCTGAATCACACCCGGCCTTAGAGGAACAAATTTCCAACATGGCGCTCAGGTGAAAAATGAAACTTGCTTTAGGAGATGATAATTAAATGAAACAGCCATTTCGATGTCGAAGGCAGCTTCCACATCAGAAAATCGTCCGTCTAACGTCGTGTAAGATTCAGTTGGGTGGGCGTGGCTCGGTTTTCTTCAAGCAGGCACAACACCGTGAGAGTGCACCGTGCAGCCGCAACAAAGGTGCAGTTTGCGCAGTTATCCAAGGACCTACTCGCCCCACAAAAGTAAGCCACTGATTGGATTATCGCGTGGTGTGCCTTTAAGGTAGAAGAAAATAGCACAAGAGAAAAATGAAGAGAAATTATTAGTTAGGGTGAAAAGATACCACGATCGTGCACACTGAGTGGATCCTCGTGGTTTTTCATATTTTCAATCCTGACTTATTGGAGTGTCAAGATAACAACTTCTTGAGCAACATCTCCTTTCTATGCAAATTTTCTCATGACCGAAATTGACCCCGGGCCGCGTGGGTGAAAACCACGAATCCTAACCACTAGACCACATGGGACACAGCTTAGAACACGATCGTGCTCCCTACAAAATTGCACTACCTATCTGCTCGCAGACAAGTGCAGAATCATGCAAATATTGAGCACTGAAGCAAAACTGTAGGTTTAAAATGTAATAGTGTCCTGCCATAGAGAAGCACAAAAATTCTTCCCATGCCGGGAATCGAACCGGGCCGTGTGGGTGAAAACCACGAATCCTAACCACTAGACCACATGGGACACAGTTTAGAACACGATCCAGCTTTCTACGAAATTGCACTGCGTATCTGCTCACAGACAAGTGCAGAATCTTGCAAATATTGAGCACTGGAGGAAGACTGTAAGTTTAAATGTAATAGTGTCCTGCCATAGAGAAGCACAAAAATTATTCCCATGCCGGGAATCGAACCCGGGCCGCGTGGGTGAAAACCACGAATCCTAACCACTAGACCACATGGGACACAGCATAGAACACGATCGTGCTCCCTACAAAATTGCGCTGCGTATCTGCTCACAGACAAGTGCAGAATCTTGCAAATATTGAGCACTGGAGGAAGACTGTAAGTTTAAATGTAATAGTGTCCTGCCATAGAGAAGCACAAAAATTCTTCCTATGCCGGGAATCGAACCCGGGCCGCGTGGGTGAAAACCACGAATCCTAACCACTAGACCACATGGGACACAGCATAGAACACGATCGTGCTCCCTACAAAATTGCGCTGCGTATCTGCTCGCAGACAAGTGCAGAATCATGCAAATATTGAGCACTGAAGGAAGACTGTAGGTTTAAAATGTAATAGTGTCCTGCCATAGAGAAGCACAAAAATTCTTCCCATGCCGGGAATCGAACCCGGGCCGCGTGGGTGAAAACCACGAATCCTAACCACTAGACCACATGGGACACAGCTTAGAACACGATCGCGCTCCCTACAAAATTGCACTACCTATCTGCTCGCAGACAAGTGCAGAATCATGCAAATATTGAGCACTGGAGGAAGACTGTAGGTTTATAATGTAATAGTGTCCCGCCATAGAGAAGCACAAAAATTCTTCCCATGCCGGGAATCGAACCCGGGCCGCGTGGGTGAAAACCACGAATCCTAACCACTAGACCACATGGGACACAGTTTAGAACACGATCCAGCTTTCTACGAAATTGCACTGCGTATCTGCTCGCAGACAAGTGCAGAATCATGCAAATATTGAGCACTGAAGGAAGACTGTAGGTTAAAATGTAATAGTGTCCTGCCATAGAGAAGCACAAAAATTCTTCCCATGCCGGGAATCGAACCCGGGCCGCGTGGGTGAAAACCACGAATCCTAACCACTAGACCACATGGGACACAGCATAGAACACGATCGTGCTCCCTACAAAATTGCGCTGCGTGTCTGCTAGCAGACAAGTGCAGAACCATGCAAATATTGAGCACTGAAGGAAGACTGTAGGTTTAAAATGTAATAGTGTCCTGCCATAGAGAAGCACAAAAATTCTTCCCATGCCGGGAATCGAACCCGGGCCGCGTGGGTGAAAACCACGAATCCTAACCACTAGACCACATGGGACACAGTTTAGAACACGATCCAGCTTTCTACGAAATTGCACTGCGTATCTGCTCGCAGACAAGTGCAGAATCATGCAAATATTGAGCACTGAAGGAAGACTGTAGGTTTAAAATGTAATAGTGTCCTGCCATAGAGAAGCACAAAAATTCTTCCCATGCCGGGAATCGAACCCGGGCCGTGTGGGTGAAAACCACGAATCCTAACCACTAGACCACATGGGACACAGCTTAGAACACGATCGCGCTCCCTACAAAATTGCACTACCTATCTTCTCGCAGACAAGTGCAGAATCATGCAAATATTGAGCACTGAAGGAAGACTGTAGGTTTAAAATGTAATAGTGTCCTGCCATAGAGAAGCACAAAAATTCTTCCCATGCCGGGAATCGAACCCGGGCCGCGTGGGTGAAAACCACGAAATACAAAATTGCACTACCTATCTGCTCGCAGACAAGTGCAGAATCAAGCAAATATTGAGCACTGGAGGAAGACTGTAGGTTTAAAATGTAATAGTGTCCCGCCATAGAGAAGCACAAAAATTCTTCCCATGCCGGGAATCGAACCCGGGCCGCGTGGGTGAAAACCACGAATCCTAACCACTAGACCACATGGGACACAGCATAGAACACGATCGTGCTCCCTACAAAATTGCGCTGCGTATCTGCTCGCAGACAAGTGCAGAATCATGCAAATATTGAGCACTGAAGGAAGACTGTAGGTTTAAAATGTAATAGTGTCCTGCCATAGAGAAGCACAAAAATTCTTCCCATGCCGGGAATCGAACCCGGGCCGCGTGGGTGAAAACCACGAATCCTAACCACTAGACCACATGGGACACAGCATAGAACACGATCGCGCTCCCTACAAAATTGCACTACCTATCTGCTCGCAGACAAGTGCAGAATCATGCAAATATTGAGCACTGAAGGAAGACTGTAGGTTTAAAATGTAATAGTGTCCTGCCATAGAGAATCACAAAAATTCTTCCCATGCCGGGAATCGAACCCGGGCCGCGTGGGTGAAAACCACAAATCCTAACCACTAGACCACATGGGACACAGCTTAGAACACGATCGCGCTCCCTACAAAATTGCACTACCTATCTGCTCGCAGACAAGTGCAGAATCATGCAAATATTGAGCACTGAAGGAAGACTGTAGGTTTAAAATGTAATAGTGTCCTGCCATAGAGAAGCACAAAAATTCTTCCCATGCCGGGAATCGAACCCGGGCCGCGTGGGTGAAAACCACGAATCCTAACCACTAGACCACATGGGACACAGCTTAGAACACGATCGCGCTCCCTACAAAATTGCACTACCTATCTGCTCGCAGACAAGTGCAGAATCATGCAAATATTGAGCACTGAAGGAAGACTGTAGGTTTATAATGTAATAGTGTCCCGCCATAGAGAAGCACAAAAATTCTTCCCATGCCGGGAATCGAACCCGGGCCGCGTGGGTGAAAACCACGAATCCTAACCACTAGACCACATGGGACACAGTTTAGAACACGATCCAGCTTTCTACGAAATTGCACTGCGTATCTGCTCGCAGACAAGTGCAGAATCATGCAAATATTGAGCACTGAAGGAAGACTGTAGGTTAAAATGTAATAGTGTCCTGCCATAGAGAAGCACAAAAATTCTTCCCATGCCGGGAATCGAACCCGGGCCGCGTGGGTGAAAACCACGAATCCTAACCACTAGACCACATGGGACACAGTTTAGAACACGATCCAGCTTTCTACGAAATTGCACTGCGTATCTGCTCGCAGACAAGTGCAGAATCATGCAAATATTGAGCACTGAAGGAAGACTGTAGGTTTAAAATGTAATAGTGTCCTGCCATAGAGAAGCACAAAAATTCTTCCCATGCCGGGAATCGAACCCGGGCCGTGTGGGTGAAAACCACGAATCCTAACCACTAGACCACATGGGACACAGCTTAGAACACGATCGCGCTCCCTACAAAATTGCACTACCTATCTTCTCGCAGACAAGTGCAGAATCATGCAAATATTGAGCACTGAAGGAAGACTGTAGGTTTAAAATGTAATAGTGTCCTGCCATAGAGAAGCACAAAAATTCTTCCCATGCCGGGAATCGAACCCTGGCCGCGTGGGTGAAAACCACGAATCCTAACCACTAGACCACATGCGACACAGTTTAGAACACGATCCAGCTTTCTACGAAATTGCACTGCGTATCTGCTCACAGACAAGTGCAGAATCTTGCAAATATTGAGCACTGGAGGAAGACTGTAAGTTTAAATGTAATAGTGTCCCGCCATAGAGAAGCACAAAAATTCTTCCCATGCCGGGAATCGAACCCGGGCCGCGTGGGTGAAAACCACGAATCCTAACCACTAGACCAAATGGGACACAGTTTAGAACACGATCCAGCTTTCTACGAAATTGCACTGCGTATCTGCTCGCAGACAAGTGCAGAATCATGCAAATATTGAGCACTGAAGGAAGACTGTAGGTTTAAAATGTAATAGTGTCCTGCCATAGAGAAGCACAAAAATTCTTCCCATGCCGGGAATCGAACCCGGGCCGCGTGGGTGAAAACCACGAACCCTAACCACTAGACCACATGGGAAACAGCATAGAACACGATCGTGCTCCCTACAAAATTGCACTACTTATCTGCTCGCAGACAAGTGCAGAATCATGCGAATATTGAGCACTGGAGGAAGACTGTAGGTTTAAAATGTAATAGTGTCCTGCCATAGAGAAGCACAAAAATTCTTCCCATGCCGGGAATCGAACCCGGGCCGTGTGGGTGAAAACCACGAATCCTAACCACTAGACCACATGGGACACAGTTTAGAACACGATCCAGCTTTCTACGAAATTGCACTGCGTATCTGCTCGCAGACAAGCGCAGAATCATGCAAATATTGAGCACTGAAGGAAGACTGTAGGTTTAAAATGTAATAGTGTCCTGCCATAGAGAAGCACAAAAATTCTTCCCATGCCGGGAATCGAACCCGGGCCGCGTGGGTGAAAACCACGAATCCTAACCACTAGACCACATGGGACACAGCTTAGAACACGATCGCGCTCCCTACAAAATTGCACTACCTATCTGCTCGCAGACAAGTGCAGAATCATGCAAATATTGAGCACTGGAGGAAGACTGTAGGTTTATAATGTAATAGTGTCCTGCCATAGAGAAGCACAAAAATTCTTCCCATGCCGGGAATCGAACCCGGGCCGCGTGGGTGAAAACCACGAATCCTAACCACTAGACCACATGGGACACAGTTTAGAACACGATCCAGCTTTCTACGAAATTGCACTGCGTATCTGCTCGCAGACAAGTGCAGAATCATGCAAATATTGAGCACTGAAGGAAGACTGTAGGTTTAAAATGTAATAGTGTCCTGCCATAGAGAAGCACAAAAATTCTTCCCATGCCGGGAATCGAACCCGGGCCGCGTGGGTGAAAACCACGAATCCTAACCACTAGACCACATGGGACACAGCATAGAACACGATCGTGCTCCCTACAAAATTGCACTACCTATCTGCTCGCAGACAAGTGCAGAATCATGCGAATATTGAGCACTGGAGGAAGACTGTAGGTTTAAAATGTAATAGTGTCCTGCCATAGAGAAGCACAAAAATTCTTCCCATGCCGGGAATCGAACCCGGGCCGTGTGGGTGAAAACCACGAATCCTAACCACTAGACCACATGGGACACAGTTTAGAACACGATCCAGCTTTCTACGAAATTGCACTGCGTATCTGCTCGCAGACAAGCGCAGAATCATGCAAATATTGAGCACTGAAGGAAGACTGTAGGTTTAAAATGTAATAGTGTCCTGCCATAGAGAAGCACAAAAATTCTTCCCATGCCGGGAATCGAACCCGGGCCGCGTGGGTGAAAACCACGAATCCTAACCACTAGACCACATGGGACACAGCTTAGAACACGATCGCGCTCCCTACAAAATTGCACTACCTATCTGCTCGCAGACAAGTGCAGAATCATGCAAATATTGAGCACTGGAGGAAGACTGTAGGTTTATAATGTAATAGTGTCCTGCCATAGAGAAGCACAAAAATTCTTCCCATGCCGGGAATCGAACCCGGGCCGCGTGGGTGAAAACCACGAATCCTAACCACTAGACCACATGGGACACAGTTTAGAACACGATCCAGCTTTCTACGAAATTGCACTGCGTATCTGCTCGCAGACAAGTGCAGAATCATGCAAATATTGAGCACTGAAGGAAGACTGTAGGTTTAAAATGTAATAGTGTCCTGCCATAGAGAAGCACAAAAATTCTTCCCATGCCGGGAATCGAACCCGGGCCGCGTGGGTGAAAACCACGAATCCTAACCACTAGACCACATGGGACACAGCATAGAACACGATCGTGCTCCCTACAAAATTGCACTACCTATCTGCTCGCAGACAAGTGCAGAATCATGCAAATATTGAGCACTGGAGGAAGACTGTAGGTTTAAAATGTAATAGTGTCCTGCCATAGAGAAGCACAAAAATTCTTCCCATGCCGGGAATCGAACCCGGGCCGTGTGGGTGAAAACCACGAATCCTAACCACTAGACCACATGGGACACAGTTTAGAACACGATCCAGCTTTCTACGAAATTGCACTGCGTATCTGCTCGCAGACAAGCGCAGAATCATGCAAATATTGAGCACTGAAGGAAGACTGTAGGTTTAAAATGTAATAGTGTCCTGCCATAGAGAAGCACAAAAATTCTTCCCATGCCGGGAATCGAACCCGGGCCGCGTGGGTGAAAACCACGAATCCTAACCACTAGACCACATGGGACACAGCTTAGAACACGATCGCGCTCCCTACAAAATTGCACTACCTATCTGCTCGCAGACAAGTGCAGAATCATGCAAATATTGAGCACTGGAGGAAGACTGTAGGTTTATAATGTAATAGTGTCCCGCCATAGAGAAGCACAAAAATTCTTCCCATGCCGGGAATCGAACCCGGGCCGCGTGGGTGAAAACCACGAATCCTAACCACTAGACCACATGGGACACAGCTTAGAACACGATCGCGCTCCCTACAAAATTGCACTACCTATCTTCTCGCAGACAAGTGCAGAATCATGCAAATATTGAGCACTGAAGGAAGACTGTAGGTTTAAAATGTAATAGTGTCCTGCCATAGAGAAGCACAAAAATTCTTCCCATGCCGGGAATCGAACCCGGGCCGCGTGGGTGAAAACCACGAAATACAAAATTGCACTACCTATCTGCTCGCAGACAAGTGCAGAATCATGCAAATATTGAGCACTGGAGGAAGACTGTAGGTTTAAAATGTAATAGTGTCCCGCCATAGAGAAGCACAAAAATTCTTCCCATGCCGGGAATCGAACCCGGGCCGCGTGGGTGAAAACCACGAATCCTAACCACTAGACCACATGGGACACAGCATAGAACACGATCGTGCTCCCTACAAAATTGCGCTGCGTATCTGCTCGCAGACAAGTGCAGAATCATGCAAATATTGAGCACTGAAGGAAGACTGTAGGTTTAAAATGTAATAGTGTCCTGCCATAGAGAAGCACAAAAATTCTTCCCATGCCGGGAATCGAACCCGGGCCGCGTGGGTGAAAACCACGAATCCTAACCACTAGACCACATGGGACACAGCATAGAACACGATCGCGCTCCCTACAAAATTGCACTACCTATCTTCTCGCAGACAAGTGCAGAATCATGCAAATATTGAGCACTGAAGGAAGACTGTAGGTTTAAAATGTAATAGTGTCCTGCCATAGAGAAGCACAAAAATTCTTCCCATGCCGGGAATCGAACCCTGGCCGCGTGGGTGAAAACCACGAATCCTAACCACTAGACCACATGCGACACAGTTTAGAACACGATCCAGCTTTCTACGAAATTGCACTGCGTATCTGCTCACAGACAAGTGCAGAATCTTGCAAATATTGAGCACTGGAGGAAGACTGTAAGTTTAAATGTAATAGTGTCCCGCCATAGAGAAGCACAAAAATTCTTCCCATGCCGGGAATCGAACCCGGGCCGCGTGGGTGAAAACCACGAATCCTAACCACTAGACCAAATGGGACACAGTTTAGAACACGATCCAGCTTTCTACGAAATTGCACTGCGTATCTGCTCGCAGACAAGTGCAGAATCATGCAAATATTGAGCACTGAAGGAAGACTGTAGGTTTAAAATGTAATAGTGTCCTGCCATAGAGAAGCACAAAAATTCTTCCCATGCCGGGAATCGAACCCGGGCCGCGTGGGTGAAAACCACGAACCCTAACCACTAGACCACATGGGAAACAGCATAGAACACGATCGTGCTCCCTACAAAATTGCACTACTTATCTGCTCGCAGACAAGTGCAGAATCATGCGAATATTGAGCACTGGAGGAAGACTGTAGGTTTAAAATGTAATAGTGTCCTGCCATAGAGAAGCACAAAAATTCTTCCCATGCCGGGAATCGAACCCGGGCCGTGTGGGTGAAAACCACGAATCCTAACCACTAGACCACATGGGACACAGTTTAGAACACGATCCAGCTTTCTACGAAATTGCACTGCGTATCTGCTCGCAGACAAGCGCAGAATCATGCAAATATTGAGCACTGAAGGAAGACTGTAGGTTTAAAATGTAATAGTGTCCTGCCATAGAGAAGCACAAAAATTCTTCCCATGCCGGGAATCGAACCCGGGCCGCGTGGGTGAAAACCACGAATCCTAACCACTAGACCACATGGGACACAGCTTAGAACACGATCGCGCTCCCTACAAAATTGCACTACCTATCTGCTCGCAGACAAGTGCAGAATCATGCAAATATTGAGCACTGGAGGAAGACTGTAGGTTTATAATGTAATAGTGTCCTGCCATAGAGAAGCACAAAAATTCTTCCCATGCCGGGAATCGAACCCGGGCCGCGTGGGTGAAAACCACGAATCCTAACCACTAGACCACATGGGACACAGTTTAGAACACGATCCAGCTTTCTACGAAATTGCACTGCGTATCTGCTCGCAGACAAGTGCAGAATCATGCAAATATTGAGCACTGAAGGAAGACTGTAGGTTTAAAATGTAATAGTGTCCTGCCATAGAGAAGCACAAAAATTCTTCCCATGCCGGGAATCGAACCCGGGCCGCGTGGGTGAAAACCACGAATCCTAACCACTAGACCACATGGGACACAGCATAGAACACGATCGTGCTCCCTACAAAATTGCACTACCTATCTGCTCGCAGACAAGTGCAGAATCATGCGAATATTGAGCACTGGAGGAAGACTGTAGGTTTAAAATGTAATAGTGTCCTGCCATAGAGAAGCACAAAAATTCTTCCCATGCCGGGAATCGAACCCGGGCCGTGTGGGTGAAAACCACGAATCCTAACCACTAGACCACATGGGACACAGTTTAGAACACGATCCAGCTTTCTACGAAATTGCACTGCGTATCTGCTCGCAGACAAGCGCAGAATCATGCAAATATTGAGCACTGAAGGAAGACTGTAGGTTTAAAATGTAATAGTGTCCTGCCATAGAGAAGCACAAAAATTCTTCCCATGCCGGGAATCGAACCCGGGCCGCGTGGGTGAAAACCACGAATCCTAACCACTAGACCACATGGGACACAGCTTAGAACACGATCGCGCTCCCTACAAAATTGCACTACCTATCTGCTCGCAGACAAGTGCAGAATCATGCAAATATTGAGCACTGGAGGAAGACTGTAGGTTTATAATGTAATAGTGTCCTGCCATAGAGAAGCACAAAAATTCTTCCCATGCCGGGAATCGAACCCGGGCCGCGTGGGTGAAAACCACGAATCCTAACCACTAGACCACATGGGACACAGTTTAGAACACGATCCAGCTTTCTACGAAATTGCACTGCGTATCTGCTCGCAGACAAGTGCAGAATCATGCAAATATTGAGCACTGAAGGAAGACTGTAGGTTTAAAATGTAATAGTGTCCTGCCATAGAGAAGCACAAAAATTCTTCCCATGCCGGGAATCGAACCCGGGCCGCGTGGGTGAAAACCACGAATCCTAACCACTAGACCACATGGGACACAGCATAGAACACGATCGTGCTCCCTACAAAATTGCACTACCTATCTGCTCGCAGACAAGTGCAGAATCATGCAAATATTGAGCACTGGAGGAAGACTGTAGGTTTAAAATGTAATAGTGTCCTGCCATAGAGAAGCACAAAAATTCTTCCCATGCCGGGAATCGAACCCGGGCCGTGTGGGTGAAAACCACGAATCCTAACCACTAGACCACATGGGACACAGTTTAGAACACGATCCAGCTTTCTACGAAATTGCACTGCGTATCTGCTCGCAGACAAGCGCAGAATCATGCAAATATTGAGCACTGAAGGAAGACTGTAGGTTTAAAATGTAATAGTGTCCTGCCATAGAGAAGCACAAAAATTCTTCCCATGCCGGGAATCGAACCCGGGCCGCGTGGGTGAAAACCACGAATCCTAACCACTAGACCACATGGGACACAGCTTAGAACACGATCGCGCTCCCTACAAAATTGCACTACCTATCTGCTCGCAGACAAGTGCAGAATCATGCAAATATTGAGCACTGGAGGAAGACTGTAGGTTTATAATGTAATAGTGTCCCGCCATAGAGAAGCACAAAAATTCTTCCCATGCCGGGAATCGAACCCGGGCCGCGTGGGTGAAAACCACGAATCCTAACCACTAGACCACATGGGACACAGCTTAGAACACGATCGCGCTCCCTACAAAATTGCACTACCTATCTTCTCGCAGACAAGTGCAGAATCATGCAAATATTGAGCACTGAAGGAAGACTGTAGGTTTAAAATGTAATAGTGTCCTGCCATAGAGAAGCACAAAAATTCTTCCCATGCCGGGAATCGAACCCGGGCCGCGTGGGTGAAAACCACGAAATACAAAATTGCACTACCTATCTGCTCGCAGACAAGTGCAGAATCATGCAAATATTGAGCACTGGAGGAAGACTGTAGGTTTAAAATGTAATAGTGTCCCGCCATAGAGAAGCACAAAAATTCTTCCCATGCCGGGAATCGAACCCGGGCCGCGTGGGTGAAAACCACGAATCCTAACCACTAGACCACATGGGACACAGCATAGAACACGATCGTGCTCCCTACAAAATTGCGCTGCGTATCTGCTCGCAGACAAGTGCAGAATCATGCAAATATTGAGCACTGAAGGAAGACTGTAGGTTTAAAATGTAATAGTGTCCTGCCATAGAGAAGCACAAAAATTCTTCCCATGCCGGGAATCGAACCCGGGCCGCGTGGGTGAAAACCACGAATCCTAACCACTAGACCACATGGGACACAGCATAGAACACGATCGCGCTCCCTACAAAATTGCACTACCTATCTGCTCGCAGACAAGTGCAGAATCATGCAAATATTGAGCACTGAAGGAAGACTGTAGGTTTAAAATGTAATAGTGTCCTGCCATAGAGAATCACAAAAATTCTTCCCATGCCGGGAATCGAACCCGGGCCGCGTGGGTGAAAACCACGAATCCTAACCACTAGACCACATGGGACACAGCTTAGCACACGATCGCGCTCCCTACAAAATTGCACTACCTATCTGCTCGCAGACAAGTGCAGAATCATGCAAATATTGAGCACTGAAGGAAGACTGTAGGTTTAAAATGTAATAGTGTCCTGCCATAGAGAAGCACAAAAATTCTTCCCATGCCGGGAATCGAACCCGGGCCGCGTGGGTGAAAACCACGAATCCTAACCACTAGACCACATGGGACACAGCTTAGAACACGATCGCGCTCCCTACAAAATTGCACTACCTATCTGCTCGCAGACAAGTGCAGAATCATGCAAATATTGAGCGTTGAAGGAAGACTGTAGGTTTAAAATGTAATAGTGTCCTGCCATAGAGAAGCACAAAAATTCTTCCCATGCCGGGAATCGAACCCGGGCCGCGTGGGTGAAAACCACGAATCCTAACCACTAGACCACATGGGACACAGCTTAGAACACGATCGCGCTCCCTACAAAATTGCACTACCTATCTGCTCGCAGACAAGTGCAGAATCATGCAAATATTGAGCACTGGAGGAAGACTGTAGGTTTATAATGTAATAGTGTCCTGCCATAGAGAAGCACAAAAATTCTTCCCATGCCGGGAATCGAACCCGGGCCGCGTGGGTGAAAACCACGAATCCTAACCACTAGACCACATGGGACACAGTTTAGAACACGATCCAGCTTTCTACGAAATTGCACTGCGTATCTGCTCGCAGACAAGTGCAGAATCATGCAAATATTGAGCACTGAAGGAAGACTGTAGGTTTAAAATGTAATAGTGTCCTGCCATAGAGAAGCACAAAAATTCTTCCCATGCCGGGAATCGAACCCGGGCCGCGTGGGTGAAAACCACGAATCCTAACCACTAGACCACATGGGACACAGCATAGAACACGATCGTGCTCCCTACAAAATTGCACTACCTATCTGCTCGCAGACAAGTGCAGAATCATGCAAATATTGAGCACTGGAGGAAGACTGTAGGTTTAAAATGTAATAGTGTCCTGCCATAGAGAAGCACAAAAATTCTTCCCATGCCGGGAATCGAACCCGGGCCGTGTGGGTGAAAACCACGAATCCTAACCACTAGACCACATGGGACACAGTTTAGAACACGATCCAGCTTTCTACGAAATTGCACTGCGTATCTGCTCGCAGACAAGCGCAGAATCATGCAAATATTGAGCACTGAAGGAAGACTGTAGGTTTAAAATGTAATAGTGTCCTGCCATAGAGAAGCACAAAAATTCTTCCCATGCCGGGAATCGAACCCGGGCCGCGTGGGTGAAAACCACGAATCCTAACCACTAGACCACATGGGACACAGCTTAGAACACGATCGCGCTCCCTACAAAATTGCACTACCTATCTGCTCGCAGACAAGTGCAGAATCATGCAAATATTGAGCACTGGAGGAAGACTGTAGGTTTATAATGTAATAGTGTCCCGCCATAGAGAAGCACAAAAATTCTTCCCATGCCGGGAATCGAACCCGGGCCGCGTGGGTGAAAACCACGAATCCTAACCACTAGACCACATGGGACACAGCTTAGAACACGATCGCGCTCCCTACAAAATTGCACTACCTATCTTCTCGCAGACAAGTGCAGAATCATGCAAATATTGAGCACTGAAGGAAGACTGTAGGTTTAAAATGTAATAGTGTCCTGCCATAGAGAAGCACAAAAATTCTTCCCATGCCGGGAATCGAACCCGGGCCGCGTGGGTGAAAACCACGAAATACAAAATTGCACTACCTATCTGCTCGCAGACAAGTGCAGAATCATGCAAATATTGAGCACTGGAGGAAGACTGTAGGTTTAAAATGTAATAGTGTCCCGCCATAGAGAAGCACAAAAATTCTTCCCATGCCGGGAATCGAACCCGGGCCGCGTGGGTGAAAACCACGAATCCTAACCACTAGACCACATGGGACACAGCATAGAACACGATCGTGCTCCCTACAAAATTGCGCTGCGTATCTGCTCGCAGACAAGTGCAGAATCATGCAAATATTGAGCACTGAAGGAAGACTGTAGGTTTAAAATGTAATAGTGTCCTGCCATAGAGAAGCACAAAAATTCTTCCCATGCCGGGAATCGAACCCGGGCCGCGTGGGTGAAAACCACGAATCCTAACCACTAGACCACATGGGACACAGCATAGAACACGATCGCGCTCCCTACAAAATTGCACTACCTATCTGCTCGCAGACAAGTGCAGAATCATGCAAATATTGAGCACTGAAGGAAGACTGTAGGTTTAAAATGTAATAGTGTCCTGCCATAGAGAATCACAAAAATTCTTCCCATGCCGGGAATCGAACCCGGGCCGCGTGGGTGAAAACCACGAATCCTAACCACTAGACCACATGGGACACAGCTTAGCACACGATTGCGCTCCCTACAAAATTGCACTACCTATCTGCTCGCAGACAAGTGCAGAATCATGCAAATATTGAGCACTGAAGGAAGACTGTAGGTTTAAAATGTAATAGTGTCCTGCCATAGAGAAGCACAAAAATTCTTCCCATGCCGGGAATCGAACCCGGGCCGCGTGGGTGAAAACCACGAATCCTAACCACTAGACCACATGGGACACAGCTTAGAACACGATCGCGCTCCCTACAAAATTGCACTACCTATCTGCTCGCAGACAAGTGCAGAATCATGCAAATATTGAGCACTGAAGGAAGACTGTAGGTTTAAAATGTAATAGTGTCCTGCCATAGAGAAGCACAAAAATTCTTCCCATGCCGGGAATCGAACCCGGGCCGCGTGGGTGAAAACCACGAAATACAAAATTGCACTACCTATCTGCTCGCAGACAAGTGCAGAATCATGCAAATATTGAGCACTGGAGGAAGACTGTAGGTTTAAAATGTAATAGTGTCCCGCCATAGAGAAGCACAAAAATTCTTCCCATGCCGGGAATCGAACCCGGGCCGCGTGGGTGAAAACCACGAATCCTAACCACTAGACCACATGGGACACAGTTTAGAACACGATCCAGCTTTCTACGAAATTGCACTGCGTATCTGCTCGCAGACAAGTGCAGAATCATGCAAATATTGAGCACTGAAGGAAGACTGTAGGTTTAAAATGTAATAGTGTCCTGCCATAGAGAAGCACAAAAATTCTTCCCATGCCGGGAATCGAACCCGGGCCGCGTGGGTGAAAACCACGAATCCTAACCACTAGACCACATGGGACACAGCTTAGAACACGATCGCGCTCCCTACAAAATTGCACTACCTATCTGCTCGCAGACAAGTGCAGAATCATGCAAATATTGAGCACTGAAGGAAGACTGTAGGTTTAAAATGTAATAGTGTCCTGCCATAGAGAAGCACAAAAATTCTTCCCATGCCGGGAATCGAACCCGGGCCGTGTGGGTGAAAACCACGAATCCTAACCACTAGACCACATGGGACACAGCTTAGAACACGATCGCGCTCCCTACAAAATTGCACTACCTATCTTCTCGCAGACAAGTGCAGAATCATGCAAATATTGAGCACTGAAGGAAGACTGTAGGTTTAAAATGTAATAGTGTCCTGCCATAGAGAAGCACAAAAATTCTTCCCATGCCGGGAATCGAACCCGGGCCGCGTGGGTGAAAACCACGAAATACAAAATTGCACTACCTATCTGCTCGCAGACAAGTGCAGAATCATGCAAATATTGAGCACTGGAGGAAGACTGTAGGTTTAAAATGTAATAGTGTCCCGCCATAGAGAAGCACAAAAATTCTTCCCATGCCGGGAATCGAACCCGGGCCGCGTGGGTGAAAACCACGAATCCTAACCACTAGACCACATGGGACACAGCATAGAACACGATCGTGCTCCCTACAAAATTGCGCTGCGTATCTGCTCGCAGACAAGTGCAGAATCATGCAAATATTGAGCACTGAAGGAAGACTGTAGGTTTAAAATGTAATAGTGTCCTGCCATAGAGAAGCACAAAAATTCTTCCCATGCCGGGAATCGAACCCGGGCCGCGTGGGTGAAAACCACGAATCCTAACCACTAGACCACATGGGACACAGCATAGAACACGATCGCGCTCCCTACAAAATTGCACTACCTATCTGCTCGCAGACAAGTGCAGAATCATGCAAATATTGAGCACTGAAGGAAGACTGTAGGTTTAAAATGTAATAGTGTCCCGCCATAGAGAAGCACAAAAATTCTTCCCATGCCGGGAATCGAACCCGGGCCGCGTGGGTGAAAACCACGAATCCTAACCACTAGACCACATGGGACACAGTTTAGAACACGATCCAGCTTTCTACGAAATTGCACTGCGTATCTGCTCGCAGACAAGTGCAGAATCATGCAAATATTGAGCACTGAAGGAAGACTGTAGGTTTAAAATGTAATAGTGTCCTGCCATAGAGAAGCACAAAAATTCTTCCCATGCCGGGAATCGAACCCGGGCCGCGTGGGTGAAAACCACGAATCCTAACCACTAGACCACATGGGACACAGCATAGAACACGATCGTGCTCCCTACAAAATTGCACTACCTATCTGCTCGCAGACAAGTGCAGAATCATGCAAATATTGAGCACTGGAGGAAGACTGTAGGTTTAAAATGTAATAGTGTCCTGCCATAGAGAAGCACAAAAATTCTTCCCATGCCGGGAATCGAACCCGGGCCGTGTGGGTGAAAACCACGAATCCTAACCACTAGACCACATGGGACACAGTTTAGAACACGATCCAGCTTTCTACGAAATTGCACTGCGTATCTGCTCGCAGACAAGCGCAGAATCATGCAAATATTGAGCACTGAAGGAAGACTGTAGGTTTAAAATGTAATAGTGTCCTGCCATAGAGAAGCACAAAAATTCTTCCCATGCCGGGAATCGAACCCGGGCCGCGTGGGTGAAAACCACGAATCCTAACCACTAGACCACATGGGACACAGCTTAGAACACGATCGCGCTCCCTACAAAATTGCACTACCTATCTGCTCGCAGACAAGTGCAGAATCATGCAAATATTGAGCACTGGAGGAAGACTGTAGGTTTATAATGTAATAGTGTCCCGCCATAGAGAAGCACAAAAATTCTTCCCATGCCGGGAATCGAACCCGGGCCGCGTGGGTGAAAACCACGAATCCTAACCACTAGACCACATGGGACACAGCTTAGAACACGATCGCGCTCCCTACAAAATTGCACTACCTATCTTCTCGCAGACAAGTGCAGAATCATGCAAATATTGAGCACTGAAGGAAGACTGTAGGTTTAAAATGTAATAGTGTCCTGCCATAGAGAAGCACAAAAATTCTTCCCATGCCGGGAATCGAACCCGGGCCGCGTGGGTGAAAACCACGAAATACAAAATTGCACTACCTATCTGCTCGCAGACAAGTGCAGAATCATGCAAATATTGAGCACTGGAGGAAGACTGTAGGTTTAAAATGTAATAGTGTCCCGCCATAGAGAAGCACAAAAATTCTTCCCATGCCGGGAATCGAACCCGGGCCGCGTGGGTGAAAACCACGAATCCTAACCACTAGACCACATGGGACACAGCATAGAACACGATCGTGCTCCCTACAAAATTGCGCTGCGTATCTGCTCGCAGACAAGTGCAGAATCATGCAAATATTGAGCACTGAAGGAAGACTGTAGGTTTAAAATGTAATAGTGTCCTGCCATAGAGAAGCACAAAAATTCTTCCCATGCCGGGAATCGAACCCGGGCCGCGTGGGTGAAAACCACGAATCCTAACCACTAGACCACATGGGACACAGCATAGAACACGATCGCGCTCCCTACAAAATTGCACTACCTATCTGCTCGCAGACAAGTGCAGAATCATGCAAATATTGAGCACTGAAGGAAGACTGTAGGTTTAAAATGTAATAGTGTCCTGCCATAGAGAATCACAAAAATTCTTCCCATGCCGGGAATCGAACCCGGGCCGCGTGGGTGAAAACCACGAATCCTAACCACTAGACCACATGGGACACAGCTTAGCACACGATTGCGCTCCCTACAAAATTGCACTACCTATCTGCTCGCAGACAAGTGCAGAATCATGCAAATATTGAGCACTGAAGGAAGACTGTAGGTTTAAAATGTAATAGTGTCCTGCCATAGAGAAGCACAAAAATTCTTCCCATGCCGGGAATCGAACCCGGGCCGCGTGGGTGAAAACCACGAATCCTAACCACTAGACCACATGGGACACAGCTTAGAACACGATCGCGCTCCCTACAAAATTGCACTACCTATCTGCTCGCAGACAAGTGCAGAATCATGCAAATATTGAGCACTGAAGGAAGACTGTAGGTTTAAAATGTAATAGTGTCCTGCCATAGAGAAGCACAAAAATTCTTCCCATGCCGGGAATCGAACCCGGGCCGCGTGGGTGAAAACCACGAAATACAAAATTGCACTACCTATCTGCTCGCAGACAAGTGCAGAATCATGCAAATATTGAGCACTGGAGGAAGACTGTAGGTTTAAAATGTAATAGTGTCCCGCCATAGAGAAGCACAAAAATTCTTCCCATGCCGGGAATCGAACCCGGGCCGCGTGGGTGAAAACCACGAATCCTAACCACTAGACCACATGGGACACAGTTTAGAACACGATCCAGCTTTCTACGAAATTGCACTGCGTATCTGCTCGCAGACAAGTGCAGAATCATGCAAATATTGAGCACTGAAGGAAGACTGTAGGTTTAAAATGTAATAGTGTCCTGCCATAGAGAAGCACAAAAATTCTTCCCATGCCGGGAATCGAACCCGGGCCGCGTGGGTGAAAACCACGAATCCTAACCACTAGACCACATGGGACACAGCTTAGAACACGATCGCGCTCCCTACAAAATTGCACTACCTATCTGCTCGCAGACAAGTGCAGAATCATGCAAATATTGAGCACTGAAGGAAGACTGTAGGTTTAAAATGTAATAGTGTCCTGCCATAGAGAAGCACAAAAATTCTTCCCATGCCGGGAATCGAACCCGGGCCGTGTGGGTGAAAACCACGAATCCTAACCACTAGACCACATGGGACACAGCTTAGAACACGATCGCGCTCCCTACAAAATTGCACTACCTATCTTCTCGCAGACAAGTGCAGAATCATGCAAATATTGAGCACTGAAGGAAGACTGTAGGTTTAAAATGTAATAGTGTCCTGCCATAGAGAAGCACAAAAATTCTTCCCATGCCGGGAATCGAACCCGGGCCGCGTGGGTGAAAACCACGAAATACAAAATTGCACTACCTATCTGCTCGCAGACAAGTGCAGAATCATGCAAATATTGAGCACTGGAGGAAGACTGTAGGTTTAAAATGTAATAGTGTCCCGCCATAGAGAAGCACAAAAATTCTTCCCATGCCGGGAATCGAACCCGGGCCGCGTGGGTGAAAACCACGAATCCTAACCACTAGACCACATGGGACACAGCATAGAACACGATCGTGCTCCCTACAAAATTGCGCTGCGTATCTGCTCGCAGACAAGTGCAGAATCATGCAAATATTGAGCACTGAAGGAAGACTGTAGGTTTAAAATGTAATAGTGTCCTGCCATAGAGAAGCACAAAAATTCTTCCCATGCCGGGAATCGAACCCGGGCCGCGTGGGTGAAAACCACGAATCCTAACCACTAGACCACATGGGACACAGCATAGAACACGATCGCGCTCCCTACAAAATTGCACTACCTATCTGCTCGCAGACAAGTGCAGAATCATGCAAATATTGAGCACTGAAGGAAGACTGTAGGTTTAAAATGTAATAGTGTCCCGCCATAGAGAAGCACAAAAATTCTTCCCATGCCGGGAATCGAACCCGGGCCGCGTGGGTGAAAACCACGAATCCTAACCACTAGACCACATGGGACACAGTTTAGAACACGATCCAGCTTTCTACGAAATTGCACTGCGTATCTGCTCGCAGACAAGTGCAGAATCATGCAAATATTGAGCACTGGAGGAAGACTGTAGGTTTATAATGTAATAGTGTCCCGCCATAGAGAAGCACAAAAATTCTTCCCATGCCGGGAATCGAACCCGGGCCGCGTGGGTGAAAACCACGAATCCTAACCACTAGACCACATGGGACACAGTTTAGAACACGATCCAGCTTTCTACGAAATTGCACTGCGTATCTGCTCGCAGACAAGCGCAGAATCATGCAAATATTGAGCACTGAAGGAAGACTGTAGGTTTAAAATGTAATAGTGTCCTGCCATAGAGAAGCACAAAAATTCTTCCCATGCCGGGAATCGAACCCGGGCCGTGTGGGTGAAAACCACGAATCCTAACCACTAGACCACATGGGACACAGTTTAGAACACGATCCAGCTTTCTACGAAATTGCACTGCGTATCTGCTCGCAGACAAGCGCAGAATCATGCAAATATTGAGCACTGAAGGAAGACTGTAGGTTTAAAATGTAATAGTGTCCTGCCATAGAGAAGCACAAAAATTCTTCCCATGCCGGGAATCGAACCCGGGCCGCGTGGGTGAAAACCACGAATCCTAACCACTAGACCACATGGGACACAGCTTAGAACACGATCGCGCTCCCTACAAAATTGCACTACCTATCTGCTCGCAGACAAGTGCAGAATCATGCAAATATTGAGCACTGGAGGAAGACTGTAGGTTTATAATGTAATAGTGTCCCGCCATAGAGAAGCACAAAAATTCTTCCCATGCCGGGAATCGAACCCGGGCCGCGTGGGTGAAAACCACGAATCCTAACCACTAGACCACATGGGACACAGCATAGAACACGATCGTGCTCCCTACAAAATTGCGCTGCGTGTCTGCTAGCAGACAAGTGCAGAACCATGCAAATATTGAGCACTGAAGGAAGACTGTAGGTTTAAAATGTAATAGTGTCCTGCCATAGAGAAGCACAAAAATTCTTCCCATGCCGGGAATCGAACCCGGGCCGCGTGGGTGAAAACCACGAATCCTAACCACTAGACCACATGGGACACAGTTTAGAACACGATCCAGCTTTCTACGAAATTGCACTGCGTATCTGCTCGCAGACAAGTGCAGAATCATGCAAATATTGAGCACTGAAGGAAGACTGTAGGTTTAAAATGTAATAGTGTCCTGCCATAGAGAAGCACAAAAATTCTTCCCATGCCGGGAATCGAACCCGGGCCGTGTGGGTGAAAACCACGAATCCTAACCACTAGACCACATGGGACACAGCTTAGAACACGATCGCGCTCCCTACAAAATTGCACTACCTATCTTCTCGCAGACAAGTGCAGAATCATGCAAATATTGAGCACTGAAGGAAGACTGTAGGTTTAAAATGTAATAGTGTCCTGCCATAGAGAAGCACAAAAATTCTTCCCATGCCGGGAATCGAACCCGGGCCGCGTGGGTGAAAACCACGAAATACAAAATTGCACTACCTATCTGCTCGCAGACAAGTGCAGAATCATGCAAATATTGAGCACTGGAGGAAGACTGTAGGTTTAAAATGTAATAGTGTCCCGCCATAGAGAAGCACAAAAATTCTTCCCATGCCGGGAATCGAACCCGGGCCGCGTGGGTGAAAACCACGAATCCTAACCACTAGACCACATGTGACACAGTTTAGAACACGATCCAGCTTTCGAAGTTGCACTGCGTATCTGCTCACAGACAAGTGCAGAATCCTGCAAATATTGAGCACTGGAGAAAGATCTTGAGTTCAAAATGTAATAGTGTCCCGCCATAGAGAAGCACAAAAATTCTTCCCATGCCGGGAATCGAACCCGGGCCGCGTGGGTGAAAACCACGAATCCTAACCACTAGACCACATGGGACACAGCTTAGAACACGATCCAGCTTTCTACGAAATTGCACTGCGTATCTGCTCACAGACAAGTGCAGAATCATGCAAGTATTCAGCACTGGAGGAAGACTGTAGGTTTAAAATGTAATAGTGTCCCGCCATAGAGAAGCGCAAAAATTCTTCAAATGCCGGGAATCGAACCCGGGCCGCGTGGGTGAAAACCACGAATCCTAACCACTAGACCACATGTGACACAGTTTAGAACACGATCCAGCTTTCGAAATTGCACTGCGTATCTGCTCACAGACAAGTGCAGAATCTTGCAAATATTGAGCACTGGAGGAAGATCTTGAGTGTAAAATGTAATAGTGTCCCGCCATAGAGAAGCACAAAAATTCTTCCCATGCCGGGAATCGAACCCGGGCCGCGTGGGTGAAAACCACGAATCCTAACCACTAGACCACATGGGACACAGTTTAGAACACGATCCAGGGGGTGGGTGAAAACCACGAATCCTAACCACTAGACCACATGGGACACAGTTTAGAACACGATCCAGCTTTCTACGAAATTGCACTGCGTATCTGCTCGCAGACAAGTGCAGAATCATGCAAATATTGAGCACTGGAGGAAGACTGTAGGTTTAAAATGTAATAGTGTCCTGCCATAGACAAGCACAAAAATTCTTCCCATGCCGGGAATCGAACCCGGGCCGCGTGGGTGAAAACCACGAATCCTAACCACTAGACCACATGGGACACAGTTTAGAACACGATCCAGGGGGTGGGTGAAAACCACGAATCCTAACCACTAGACCACATGGGACACAGTTTAGAACACGATCCAGCTTTCTACGAAATTGCACTGCGTATCTGCTCGCAGACAAGTGCAGAATCATGCAAATATTGAGCACTGGAGGAAGACTGTAGGTTTAAAATGTAATAGTGTCCTGCCATAGACAAGCACAAAAATTCTTCCCATGCCGGGAATCGAACCCGGGCCGCGTGGGTGAAATCACGAATCCTAACCACTAGACCACATGTGACACAGTTTAGAACACGATCCAGCTTTCGAAGTTGCACTGCGTATCTGCTCACAGACAAGTGCAGAATCTTGCAAATATTGAGCACTGGAGGAAGATCTTGAGTTAAAAATGTAATAGTGTCCCGCCATAGAGAAGCGCAAAAATTCTTCCCATGCCGGGAATCGAACCCGGGCCGCGTGGGTGAAAACCACGAATCCTAACCACTAGACCACATGTGACACAGTTTAGAACACGATCCAGCTTTCGAAGTTGCACTGCGTATCTGCTCACAGACAAGTGCAGAATCTTGCAAATATTGAGCACTGGAGGAAGATCTTGAGTTAAAAATGTAATAGTGTCCCGCCATAGAGAAGCGCAAAAATTCTTCCCATGCCGGGAATCGAACCCGGGCCGCGTGGGTGAAAACCACGAATCCTAACCACTAGACCACATGGGACACAGTTTAGAACACGATCCAGCTTTCTACGAAATTGCACTGCGTATCTGCTCACAGACAAGTGCAGAATCATGCAAGTATTGAGCACTGGAGGAAGACTGTAGGTTTAAAATGTAATAGTGTCCCGCCATAGAGAAGCGCAAAAATTCTTCCCATGCCGTCGAACCCGGGCCGCGTGGGTGAAAACTACGAATCCTAACCACTAGACCCCATGGGGCAGGTTAGAACACGATCGTGCACTGCAGAAAGCCCCACCGCCTCCCACGACTTAACCTCTGTCGTTCACTCGGGTCGTTTTGTTCCTAATAAGCTACTCTAACTTCGGAATGTTTCGATCGCATTGTGCATAGAGGTCGCAGCATCCATCTCGGTCATAGTTTCCGTCTTCACATGGGGGCCGTACCAAACTGAGGGAGGCTGGGCTGACTTTTTCGCACATGCGGTTGCGAACGAAACTACTTTGAGAAGCGGGTTTGCTCTTCGTTTAGAAAGCGGGTTTGCTCTTCGTTTAGACTTTCTAGCTGATATTAAGTTGGGACCTCGCTAGACACCGATAGAAGGGGTGCAAGAGGACCGTAGGACAGAGTGCAAAGTAGGAACACTCTCAGTCACGGTTAAGAATCGTGCTCGCAACATCGTGCTCGCAGAAAACATAAAGTCGAAATCGGGAGGCGTATGTTATGGCAGGAAGGACAGCGGAATCGAAGAGGTGCGCGCGGAGCCGGATGTTCTTCGTCTTCTTCGAGGTGAGCAAACCAGACGCTTTTGACAATCGGCTGCTACAGTAATCAGGTTTTCGTCGCAGGACCAACACATGTTTCCTTACATCCTCCAAGTGTTTTGGGTCTGGTTTGCTCACTTGAAACACATAGAACGAAGGAATTATGTTAAAAGCAGATGTTTTAATGTTTTAGGTATGGGTGCTATCGCAATGAAAGGGGGGGGGGGCATCTTCTAAAATGTTGCTTATGTGCGCATCGTGGAGAGATCCTTGATGGGTCAATCTGCATATTTACGCGTATACTTTTGCCTAAGCCTTGGAGGGGAAGGGAGGGCTCTTTTCCCCTTCACGGTTTAGGTAAAAATAGGGTCCAGTTGTGTTGTGGGATGCCCTCTTCCCCCACTCATTGCGATAGCACCTAAGTTCGTTTTAACGCGACCGTGGCGCGCTTCGCGTGCATGGCTGGGGGCAGGAACCTTCGACGCAGGGGCTGATATGGGCTGTGGCCGAAAATCATTCCTAAGTCTACAACATAAATGTGCACCGTGACCATCTATCGCCCCCGAACCGTACCGTTGTCGCAACGGTAGAGCTTCCCGATGAACGCATGCGTGCTACCATCCCATGCATCCCAAAAAATTGGGAGAAATTCACCAACCGTCACCGTTATCCGTCACCTTCCCCATCCTCTCCTCCATCACTCGGCTTCTCTCGGAATGCCGCTCCCAGCCGAACGATGGGTGTTGCCTTCCCTAGACGGCTTGCGCAGTACAGTTCACGGGCAGCTTGCCACATGCTTTCTCCTACGTGGAGAGCGCAGAGAGAACGACAAAACGTGAGAGAGTGTGTGATGACAACGAGCAGCGTCGATACGCGCCCTGGCGCGAAAACATGATTACTGTAGCAGCCGATTGTCAAAAGCGTCTGGTTTGCTTTACTCGTCTTCTTCACTACTCCCTCGATGGTCTTGAAGGCTCCCCATGCCGCTCTTTTCCTCCTGCTCAGCTCTGGTGCTAAGTCGTTCATCATATTGACTTCCCGACCTAGGTACACATAGTTGAAGCATTCGGTGACGTTCGTTCCGTTGAGCGTGGATGGGGCGTCAGGTACCAGTCCGTTTCTCATGAACATCGTCTTCGTCAGGTTCAGCTGTAGACCGATCTTTCCACACTCGCAGTCGAAATCGGCTAGCATCCGTTCCGCTTGCTGGATTGTCGGTGTTATTAGCACGATGTCGTCAGCGAAGCGGAGGTGGTGTAGATGCCGACCTTCACTCCCATTCCTTCCCATTCCAGTTGACGCATGACGTTCTCAAGAGCGGCGCTGAATAGTTTAGGCGAGATAGTGTCGCCTTGTCGCCCCTCTCTTCACGTCGATGATGACTCCCTTGTAGAATGGCGAGATCCTGGTCGTGAAGTTGCTGTAGAGCTCACGAAGTACTCTTATATACTGAGTAGGCACACCCTAGTTTCCCAGGGCTTTGATAACCGCTTCTGTCTCAACGGAGTCGAAGGCTTTCTTCAAATCGATGAATGTGAGACATAACGGCATCTTGTACTCTCGCGATACTTCGATGAGTCTAGTGACCGTGTGGATGTGATCGATTGTACTGTATCCTCTCCGAAACCCTGCTTGCTCGCATGGTTGTCCTTCGTCTAAAGTTCTACCGATCCTATTCAAGAGACACGAGTGAAGAGCTTGTAGACTTCAGACAGCAGGCAGATTGGACGATAATTGCCGATGTCGTGTGGATCTCCCTTCTTATACAGCAACACAGTCCTGCTAGTTTTCCACGATGTGATACCTTGCATTCCGACAGGTAGCGTGTGAAGAGTCGGGCCAGTGTTTTGACGATAACTGGCGGAAGATTCTTCAGATGTTCCGGTCTGATCCTGTCGGGGCCGGGTGCTGTACCATTCTTCACCGACGAAATGGCGTGTCGGATTTCGTAAGGGAGAACTGATGGTACGACATATCCATCCTGCTTCAGATTGCTCCTAGGCAGTTGGACATGGCTATCGAAGAGATCCGAGTAAAAGTCGTAGATGACCTTCTCCATTGCCCTTCGGGAAGCAGTAAGTGTGCCGTCCGGACGCCGGAGACCGGTCATTTTGGTCTTATAACTGGCGAAGCCTCGGCGGGCATTGCGAATGCTCCTCCCAGCCTCTGCTGCTTCAGCCAGCACTGCTTCTCTTCTCTCCTTGAGATCTTTTTTTATCGCCTCTCTGCATCGCTTCGCAAGTTCGGACGTCAGTTGGTAATCGCCTGCGACTCGTGCGGCTCCACGCTGGCGTATCAGCTCGAGAGTTTCCGAAGAGAGACGCCTCTTTGTGACTTTCAAACTCTCTGCCCTCCTGGCACAATCGTGAAGATGCTCAACGAGCCGGTTGTACTCGTCGTCGATGTTTTCGATAACGGAACCCTCCCATACACCAGCGAGAGAAACGAAGTGTTCCCGTTGATGACTGTCTTGGGTCTTCGCTCCTTGAATTTCGCGGCTCTCTCTCCACGTATCGAAAAGAGGAATTTTGCGCGGATGATTCGATGGTCTGATCCCGTGCAGAACTTCGGAACAACAGCGACGTCGGTCGGGCAAAACCTTCGATTGAAGATGACGTGATCGATCTCATTATGGAACTGTCCACCAGGTGACTCCCAAGTCCATCGCAGATGAGAGGGCTTCTGGAACTGTGAGTTACCATGGATGGAGTTGATCGACATAATAAACTCAGACAGCCTTTCACCCTTCTCATTCCATTCCGTTCCGTGAGTCTCGATGTGAAGCTCATTGTCCGTTCTTCTAGGGCCGATCTTGGCGTTGAAGTCGCCGACGATGACCTTGAAGAAGGGTCTTCCTTGTAGAACTTCTCCAACTCCACATAAAAAGCTTCGAGCTCGTCCTCGTCGTAGCTTGATGTTGGTGCGTAGACGACGAAGATGGTCAAAGCCGGGATTGAACCGCATCTTTTCAATCGCAAACGTCCGATTCGGGTTGTCAGATTTTCGTACGAATCGATGTTCATGGCCAAGTGCGTGTTGACGAGAACGCCCACACCGCCAACGCCTCTCCTGTCGCATGTTCCGAGGAACAGTTCTTCACCAGTCTCGTACACGGCGTGTAGCGGGCGATGCCTCCTCGTCTCGGTCAGTCCGATGACGTCGTACTTGATCTTCCTGGTTTGCATCATCAGATCGATACTCGCTTCCGATTCAAGAGTTCGTGCGTTGTAAGTACAGATCGCCATCTTAGTCCTTCTCGATTTAGGCTGCCCTAAATCGAGAAGTTGACTTCATTAATTTTCGTAATCCAGAATTTGATCATGATGGCATATTTTCTTCACCAGATCGTTGGCAAGGTTGTGTAGAATAGAATGGTTTTTATTTCGACAAATAAAGTTGTGTCTGAGCGAAGTTACGGCGTTTTGAAAAAAGTGTTCCGTTTTGGCCATTTATTCTGCACAGACCTAATAGTTGTCCCAAAGTCGGAACTCAAGCCACTGTATGATGCCTCAAATAAAAGTGTGGACATCATGGGTGCGGCACATATACCATATACAGGTCAAACGGAAGCAGGATATTCCAGCCTAATAGCGTTCCATATCAGTCCAATGAAAGAGGCAGAAATAATCCTGGGGACAAACGCGTTAAACAAGCTAGGAATAAATGTAAGGATGTATGAAGAAATGAGGAATCATGAAATAGGGAAAGAAAACATGCAAAGCGAGTTGTAGTGATAAGAATATTATACATACCACCCTACGAGGCAACGCTGGCTCCTGTGACATGTGAGGGGAAGTGGATACCGATGTAGAAAAAGTGATTTGGCCTAGCAAACCTGGGATAGAGCCAGGAGTATACATCAGAGATCAGGAAATACCCATTCCCGTATTCAACCACAGCAGGAAACGTATGCTTCTGAAGAAAGGAGAAAAGGTTGGCTACTGGGGAACGGACAAGTGACACGAACAGTGAGAAGGAGTAAACCCTTCCTCCTATCATCATACTTTATATATAAAGCAGAAGTTTGGTGTGTTTGTTTGTGTGTGTGTCTGTCTGTCTGTCCGCACACCGCATAATGCATTCTTGACTGATCTGCAGCCTTGAGAGGTCGGGCAAGTTGGAATTGGGTAGGGGCTGACCCAAGCGTACAGAGCACATAAGAACTAAGTCTAGCTCCGTCCATTGTGGGCGGGGCTTGGGTGGAAACGGCCGGTGTCAAATTTAAGTCCACGATCAGGTTTCAAAAAGCAGACAAGCTAGGAATGGACCTGTAGAGGTCGCGCAAGTTAGGGATTTGTTGGGGTAAGCCAAAATGTACGGAGCACATGAGAGGCAAGTTAAAACCAGAAGTTTGGTGTGTTTGTGTTGTGCGTGGTGTGTGTCCGTTTGTTTGTCACATAATCTACTCTCAACTCAACTGCAGCGTGAAGAGGTCGGGCAAGTTGGGGATAGGTAGGGGTTGACCAAAGTGTGCGAAGCTCATCAAGGACTAAGCCTAGCTCCACACACCGCGAGCTTGCGCAGAAATGGTCGAAAAATCGGCTAAATTAAGAGTTGGCCTGAGAGATCAGGTAAGTTGGGATTCGGTAGGGCCTCATCTCAACTGTATGTTGAAGGGTGGGGCGAGTTAGGAGTGGGTAGGGGCTGACTAAGCGTACAGAGCACATAAGATCTAAGGCTAGCTCCGCCCACCATGAGCGGGGCTTGCGCCGAAATCGATGGGTGCATAAGTCCTCGCCTGTGTGCCAAAAATCGGGAAGGTCAATAATGGGTCTGTTGAGGTCGTGCCTGTAAGGACTGTGTAGGGTCTGACCACAGTGTAGGGCGCACACAAGAAGTAAAAGTTAGGAACGGACCTGCAGAGGTAGGGCAAGTTAGGATAGCGTAAGGGGCCAACACAAGTGTACGGAGCACATACGTTCTAGGCCCAGCTCCGCCCACTATGGGCGGGGCTTGCGCCGAAATCGATGAATAGACGAATTTAGGTCCTCCCTCAGGTGTTGAAAATCGGGCAAGTTAGGAAAGTGTTTGTTGAAGTCGCGCATGTAAGGACTGGGGAGGGTCTGACCAAAGTGGAGGGAGCACACAACAAGCAAATTAGGCAGGGGGCCGTGGAGGTCGTGCAGGTTAGGACTGGGTAGAGGCATGTGTACGGTGCAGTTCTGAGTTTAGCTCCGCCCACCATGGGCGGGACCTGTGCTGAAAGCGATGGGTGCTCAAATTTAAGTCCTCGCCTGGGTTACGAAAATCGAGAAGGTCAGGAATGGGTCTGTTCAGGTCGGCGTGTAAGGACTGTGTAGGGGCTGACCACAGTGTAGGAAGCACACAAGAAGCAAGTTAGGAACGGACCTGCAGAGGTAGGGCAAGTTAGGATTTGGTAGAGGTCAACACAAGTGTACGGAGCACGTAAGTTCTAGGCCCAGCTCCGCCCACTACGGGCGGGACCTGCGCTGAAACCGATGGGCGCTCAAATTTAAGTCTTCCGCTGGGTTGCGAAAATCGGGAAGGTCAGGAATGGGTCTGTTCAGGTCGTGCGAGTACGGAGTGAGTAGGGACAGACCAAAGTGTAGGCACCACATAAGAAGCAAATTAGGTGCGAGCGTGTGGAGATCGGGCAGGTTAGGATTGGGTAAAGGCCATGTGTACGGAGCACATGAGTTTTGAGTCCAGCTCCGCCCACTATGGGCGAAACCTGCCCCGAAACCGATGGGCGCTCAAATTTAAGTCCTCGCCTGGGTTGCGAAAATCGGGAAGGTCAGGAATGGGTCTGTTCAGGTCGTGCGAGTAAGGAGTAGGTAGGGACAGACCAAAGTGTAGGAAGCACACAAGAAGCAAATTAGGTACGGGCGTGTGGATGTCGGGCAGGTTAGGATTGGGTAGAGGCCAACCCATGTGTACAGAGCACAGACGTTCTAAGCCTAGCCCCGCCATAATTGCAATATCAGCACCACACTCACAACGTGGTCTACTGAAAAAACTGCGGGGTGATCAGAGTCCGAGAGAGTGCAGAAACTCGAGAATATACTGCTGGCTAACACCGAGGCCGAAGCACTGGATGGAAAGATGAGGGAACTGCTAAGTAAATATCCAAATGCCTTCTCAGTATCGGACCAAGAGCTAACCCAGACCGACTTAGCGCAAATGACCATAGATACAGGAGAATGCGCACCGATCAAACTGAAAGCGCGACCGGTACCGTTGGGTCTTAGGACAAAACTGAGAGAATTAATAGCAGACCTCATGAAACGGAAAATCACAAAGCACAGCAAGTCAGAATGGGCTTTTCCTATTGTGTTTGTGGAGAAAAGGATGGCTCAATCCGATTATGCGTGGACTACAGCGAACTTAACAGTAGTACAAAATCGATCGCGCATCCACTTCCGAGTTTAGAAGCACTGCTCCAAAGTCTCGCAGGAAAACGATCCTTTTCAACATTAGACTTATGCACCGGGTCTTGTGGCTAATTCCGCTTGCAGATGATGCCAAAGAAAAGTCGGCTTTCGCAACTTCGGAAGGCCTCTTGCAGTTCAGAGTGACCCCATTCGGATTGAGTACAAGTCCGCCAGTGTTCCAGAGGCTAATGAATACCGCCCAAGGAGGCAGCCTCAGGGAAGAAGCTTCTGTTACATAGATGACATCATGATCTGCGCGAACACGAAAGAAAGGCATATCCAGATACTGGAGGAAGTATTTTTCAAGCTGAAAAAAGCGGGATTGCGGTTGAAAGCACAGAAGTGCCACTTGTTGAAAACAAAGTGGCTTTTCTCGGCAGTATCGTCGACAGCGTAGGAGTTCACATGGACCCCGACAAAACAGCCGCAGTTATGAATCACCACTCCGCACACGGTTAAACAATTGCGTACTTTCTTAGGCATGGCATCTTTCTGTTGAAAGTTTTGCTAGGCTTTTCCAAGCATGCTGGTCGCCTCTTCAGCTTGACCTCATCAAAAGAGAAATGGTGATGGGAGAGCGAGCATGAGGAGGCGTTTCAGAAAATAAAAGGGATGATTTGCTCTGTACCAATTCTCAAGCAACCTGATGTAGGAGCGGCTGGGAATGGTAGTAAACCCTTTTATAAGTACACGGATGCGTCAACGTACGGGTTAGGGGCAGTGCTCTCCCAGGAAGGAGAAGACAAACAAATGCACCCAATCTTTTTCGCATCCAAATCTCTGAGTAAAGCGGAAAGAAGGTACCACGCAACAGATCTGGAAGCACTTGCGATAGTTTTTGCAGTGAGGCGTTTCCATTCGTTTATATATGGCCTGCCTATTATCATCATGACTGACCACCAGCCTTTAACAGCGTTATTCAAGCGTAGCGTATTCAATGTATCAGCTCGGATGCTCAGATGGTCACTAGAGCTACAACGGTATAACATTGAGATTCGGCACGTTGAAGGCAAATCGAATGTAGTGGCAGATGCGTTGAGCAGAGGAGTACCAACATCTTAGGAATCGGAGTCACTGGAGGGAGTGAATGAAGCTGTAGTAAACTCTATTACAGCAGGAAAGGAATCAACATGAAAGAATTGAGGCAAGACTGATTTTCGGAGAGGTTATCCGACTGATAGAAGAAGACGTGTGGGAGCAGAAAATAAGAATATCGGGTGAAAGACGACCTCTAAAAGTTGCGGATTTCGTGCCAGAGGAAGGAGAATTGAAAAGGCTATTGGGAAACGGTAAAGCGCTATACCTAAAATCACAACGCTTCGTAATTTTATAGGAAGCACATAGCGGCGTATTCGCAGGCCACTTCAGCGCGAAGAAAATTCTGAGAAGTCTAGGTAAGCAGGTCTACTGGACAGGAATGGTGCAGGATATTCATAGGTGGACAGAGGAATGCCAAAAGTGTTTTGTGCACAACTCTCGGGAGAAAATGATTCCGCCTCTTAAACCGATTGTGACTATGAAGCCCTACGAAATATTAGGGATAGACGTACTGGAATTGGGTCTCACCTCCACTGGAAACAGATATGCCCTGACGGTAGTTGACCATTTAAAGGCACTACTCGCGATAAGTTGTGAGAGTCATTGCGCGTATTACTGCATGCAAAGGCCCTGCTTTACCCATCAGTGAAGAAAAATGAACCAAATCTCCTCACAACCACCAAAAATAGAACTCCCTGTATTCAGTCCTCGTACGAGTATTAGAGATTGTAGAAGAACTTTTGCTTAATGATATCGCACAAAGTGCTACGATATCACCTGTTCTTCCCTGTTGAAGCGGCCTTTCCTATTGAAATCGTTGCCTTATCTTGTCTTATCGCAAGTTTCCTTCTACACGTAAGAGCCACGTTGGAAATTTGTTCGTCTACAGTCAGGTGTGATTCGGCTCGATGGGCTCATCTCGGCTCGAGTAGAGCGCACCTATCGCCACGAGGATGCACGATCAAGCCGCAACAAGGGTATAGTCTGAGCACCTATCTAAGGACTTGCCTCAAGAAAGTAAGCCACTAATGTGATTATCGCGTGGTGTGCCTTTACATAATACGCTGCAGCATACCCAGTGCCTGATAAGTCAGCGGAAACAATAGCAAGAACACTATTTGTTAGGTAGATTGCAGAAGGATGTAGGTGGCCGATAATGATTTTGTCGGATAAAGGAGGAGAATATGTGAACCAAGTAATGGAGGAAATTACAAAAATTACAAAGATCACCATATAGCCACAAAAGGTTATATCCCGAGAGAAAACGGTCTAACGGAAAGGCTTTGTGGTACTATTGTTGCCATGTTACGCAAAAGCACCGTGATCCCAACTGAATGGGATACAAGACTTCCATCCTGTATAATGGCGTACAACATGATGCCTCATGCCCCCAACAGGAGAGAGCTCATACTTCCTCCTTTATGGGATGGATCCCCTTTTCCATCGGAAGTCATACCCAGTGAAGGAATAACTAAGTACATGATGGATAAATCATTGGGTGAGTACAAGGTAGAAGGCGCGTTCGGTTACAGAGGCTTTATGCCTTCTTCTATGTCCACAATTCCAGCACGACCAACGGAACTGCATGTCCTTCGACTATGTTAATCTTCTGCGTCTGTTCACACCCTCTTTTCCCTACAATATCGTCTTGAGCATTTACTTTACAATATCTGTTCCCTACTTTAATTACTATTTGCTGGTGCATCTTTTTGTAAATCCTTCGAGATTTCTTAGCGAAGATTTAGTTATATACTAGTTTCGGATTTGGACGGAGCTAGTCAGTTTTCTCTCATCACCCCTTTACTCTCTGGACCCTCAGCCTGAGTGATTTCATTTGCTTTTGCTGACCTCTGCCAATGCGATCTCCTCCCTCTCAGCGAACCAAACGATCCCCACCCGTCGATTAATCCATGACAGATGGTTGACTCTGGCTGTGGAAAAAGCGCGAGCGAGTGCGCCTTTCTTCCAACTGTTAGCAGTGAGAAGTTACAGTTTTGGAGCTTGTAAAACGTCGGTCACAGCGATACTTGCGAACTTGTGTACTTTATTTATGTGATTTGCATAGGTACAAAAGGGTCGAGAGCAATGGGTGACCGACCATGAGTCTTTGCAACGGGATGAGGTCCACTTGGGGTGAGTTAGCATCCTACTTTATATAATCGGCTAAGTGTGTCTGTTGGTGTGTGTGGGTGTGTTTGTCTGTGTGTCTGTTTGACCGGAAATTCATATCTCGCGTCGCAGCAAAGAAAGGATCCTGAATTTTGGATATCATATAGGGGATGGTAAGGGGATCCCAGCGGTGGTGAATCGAAAGTGATAGCAGCTGATAAAGGCTAATAAGGAGTCTCGAAAGGCTAATATCGCCAAATCCACTTCGCTTTTCGGGTCGATCCTAGAGCGCCCACACTCATATATGTTTTGAGGGGTGGTACGGGGACATTAAATGTGGGTGATTCGAATTGATAACGCTTGATAAGATTCGATAAGGAGCGGCTAAAGGCGTATGTCGCCAAATTCGTTTCACCCTTGGGGTCGATCCTAGATTGCTGACACTCATAGGTGTTTCAAAGAGTGGGACGGGCACATCAATGGTAGGTGATCCAAATTGATAACACTTGATAAGATTCGATAAGGAACCTCGAGATGCGAATGTCGCTAAATTCGTTCTCCCATTTAGGTTGAGCGTAAGGGCGCTCTAGGATCCTAGAGCGCCGAACACTCAGCCGACACTCATAGGCGTTTTGAGGGGTGGGTCGGGCACATCAACGGTGGGTGATCCAAACTGATAACGGTTGATAAGATTCGATAAGGAGCGTCGAAAGGCTAATGTTGCCTAATCTGTTTCGCTCTTCCGGCTGACAGTGGAATGTTCACATCCACAGGTATTACAGGGTAAGGCGATCTTAATGACGACTTTTCGAATTTGATAACGGTTTACATGGAGTGTGAAACCATAAGGAAATGGGGAAGGGTAAAATCGGTATACCGCTAACACTACTATACGACTGCTGTAGTAATTGCGCCTGATGCCCAGTATCATTGAGTGAACATATTTTGTTCATGTTCTGATATCTGATGCCGATGTATCAACCGCTAAATTGTAGCGTTCCGAATAATGGTGCATATCTTTTGATATTGCGATCTACGTGGATGATCAAAACACGACATAGATTTGTGATAGCAAAGCAAGCGACTCATTCTTTCATGCCCTGCCAACAACTATACTGGGTATCGACCGCTAGACTATGTGAAATTCCAAATAGTGGTGCATGTTCACAGGAACGATGAGCATCTATAACCGGCATGCGGATCTGTCAGCTATATGTAGAGAGTAGATGCTCAGCAAAAAGGCAACATTGACCATTTCCTCACTACATTTTTCTATTGAGGAAAATAAATTATGAATAATTCGCACAGTACTGTGCGATAGCCGAACTGGTTTCGAAGAATGTGCAGACTAGAGTGGAAAATGGGCATCCTTCGAGAGTCAATTCGAAATTGAATCGATGGACGCTCCCTCCGCTCTGTTTTCGAAGCTATTTCAGGACGATGATATGTATGGAGGGAAAGTCCACTAAGAGTATCGTGGAATTTGTTTTCAACCAAGGACCTTTTGCGAATCACTGTATGTCGGTCCAGCTTAGTACCTGTTCTTTATTTAATATCATAATGTTCGGCATGCATTAGATATCGTTAGCTCCAGTTCTGTAATGCTCAGGGAAATGTAAGTGGGCGTCAGTTTTGTCTGTTCAGCAATTAGCTTTCTAATCCATTGCTCCAGGTATTCGTTCTGAATCCATGCATGACGATGGAATAGGCGGTTTTTCTTCACCAGAACAAAGCCTCATAGGTCGCGGGAATACCTTAAACGGCCCTTATAATTAAGCGATCCGAGTTTCGGACCCATATGGGTGACGGTTGGGACACACGAATCTAGGCCGTGACCCTGTGACAGCCTGTGGCCTTTGCCCTGCGACATGAATAATTCAGACAATTTGACTATACAACGGAACAGACTTGCAAGGAGGACACGATTTACATGAACAAATTGTCTGAATTATTTAAGGCTTAGGTCAAAGGCCACAGGCTGTTACAGGGTCACGGCCTAGATTCGAGTGTCCCAACCTACACCCGACCCATATGAGTGGCTAAAAACATACGTGTGCTTTGACTGTATTTGTCTCAGTTTCGTTACTCTTTTCTGGACCACAGTACTGAATGCAAGAAATTTCGAAAAGCTGAAATAACATACTGCTCTTGTCCACGACTTAACGGTTACGAAGATTTTGGACGATGTTGAGGAATTTTTTTCGATTTTGAGTGTAATTCTTCGTATGGACTGGGGGAGGGTGTGTCGTTATTGGGCCGCGCTCATACTTTGTGCATCGGCTCCGACGGCTACAAAATCATGTGCGGCCGCCGAACACGGCGGCACTCTGGTGACGCTCTCCGTTTGCAAAACGCTCGACCCGACCACACTACAGTATGATGATCGTAGCGGGAGCTCACGAATTCGAATTCGAGATTCGTATAGTTGGGCACTATTCCAAGATTCGAATTCAAACTCGTGGGATCTTGCCACGATTATCATGCATAGTTTGGCACTATGCCAAGTTTCTGTAGACTATAGTGTGATCAGGTAGAGCGTTTCACAAACGAAGCACGTCACAGAAGTGCCGCCGTGATTGGCGACGGGCGCATGGTGTGTGAACGCAGCCTTAGACTTCCAACTTCCATCCAATATTTATTGATTGGGTGCTGTGTAGCTAAGAGAGAAAGGAAGTCAACGTGCCTCCTGACTCGTCAAAAAACTTATCTGGGCCTGAACCCCACGACTATTGAAGACCATTCCCACGTCATAATTTGGTGCCTTCCACTTGGGTCGCCTTGAGATGATTATTGATACGCTGGTGTAAAAAAATTCCTTTCTTACTGCTGCATCTCCTTCGAGGTACATAAAACGGCCGAATTGTTTAAATATTATTTCTATTTATTTTGATTTTCGCCAAGGAGGAGAATTTGAAATGCCGTGTGTTATGCTTACCATCTGCTCTGGAGCCATTTTATAAACTTCACTAAACAAATTTTGACAAATGAAAGAGCAGAACTGCCGAAGATTAGCTATGTGGGAAATCGCAATTACAGCTCCTGAAACTTATCATGAAAAAGGATTGTCGAGAGAGGTGGTAGATCATGGCTTTCGTCTGCAGTGTTGACGGAACGGCTGTTTATAAGTGACATTACAGGTAGCTATCGAGATTTCCTTAAGAAAAGAAGAGAGGGATGGGAGGGTAGGGGATTTAAGCTAAAGATCCTTTCACACTCGCATGGAAACGACCGGCTCTCTGCAAATGGACAGTACAACAAAAAATGAGTACGCTGTATGAAGAGAATAATTAGGCAGCGTTCATAAGTAGTGTTGGAATCTGCGGAACTGCAGAATTGTGGAATCCGTGGAAAACGACAAAAATGCACATCGATTGGAAAAATTGCAGATTTTGCGGATTTCTGGAATTTGCGGAAAAGCGTCGGATACGTGTTTATTTAAATGCTACGAAGAGTCCGAAAGATAAGAGAAAGGAAATGAATGGAAAATGCGGAATTGTGGAATTTGCCGAATTGTGGAAATGCAGAATCGTGGAAATCACGGAATTGTAGAATCTGCAGAACAGGATAAGATACGTATCGATTGGGGAAATTGCGAAATTTGCGGAGTTGTGGAAATGCAGAACCGTAGAAATTGCGTAATCGTGGAATATGTGTGAGAGATAAGTATCGGGCGGTGTTCTACTAGAGCCACATTTCCAAATGCATGCATCATAATTTTCAGTGCTATGTTAATAAGAGGCCCATTGTTAATTAGGGGACATTGTGTCCGGCATTATTTTCGCATAAGGCCTGGAAAGCGAAGAGAATCCCTTCCTTCTACCATTAAAGCCTACGTACAAACATGCATTCGCTCTGGCGAATTAAAACAGACTTGTTCAAAATTATTTAACTTGTGCCAATTCCCATTAGATAACATCCAATGTACTCTTGCTTACATATTTCTGAAGTGTAACACATTAAGTCCTACAATTAAGTGATTTAAGCCCAGATAAGAGATGAAGTGAAACTTTGTAAAAGACCAGGCACCTTAAGTAGATAAAAATGTACAGGATTGCCAAAAGAAGATGAATGCCTATCCGAAGTGCACGTTTCAATGGTAAAGTCGTAACGCTATGTATGGGATAAAGAAATGATTCTTTGATGCATGATCCTTTGATGCAATTCACAGTGCAGTGATTCAGAAAGTAAATTCGACCGTCGCGAATGATGAACTGCGTGGAATGACACGCGCCGCACACGTGGATTCAACGATTTCCCTATAATTCTCCATTTCCGCTAATTCCACGTCCACAAATTCCACAATTCTGCTTTTCCTTAATTCCGCAAATTCCACAATTCTCCCAATCGATATGTATCTGTCTATTCTCCCTTCCACAATTCCGCAATCCCAATCAATGCTTATCTGATGCTTTTTCGCAAATTCCGCAAATCTGCAGTTCCGCAAATGCCGCAGGTATAAACTCTGTCACGCGGATCTGTGTTGTGCAGCGGACATGCGCAGCACTCAGTCAAAAGAGGAATCACGGAAGCGGAGAATGTACAAATTGGCGTGAGATTTTGTTGAAGAGCTAGAGAGCACCATGCACAGCAAAACGCATAACAAACACAGCCTCCTTGGAAGGATTGTGATCCCGGAAGGTGTGAACTTCATCTAGGCGTGAAAGAAGCTCCGAGATGGACCACCTCTGTCGCTCTCATGTGCACATAGCATGATATCATAGAGTTAGCCTCGGACAAGCTTCTGGACATCGCTGCTTTTACGAATATCAGACTAGGCATTTTTCAGCAGAGCAATAGGAAATAGCTTCACCTTTCTTGCCTTGAACATGGGAATGGGAGTCAAGAATAGCGATTGTACCGGTTTCTCTTTCGTGCACAATCAGAACAGCACGTTCTACAATAATCAGCACAAAGAACAGTACCGGAAGATGGGCGATGAACTCGCTAAAATATCAAGTCTCGCATGGAAATCGATATGAATGACTGCCTACCTGTCTATAGCATGTTGTATGTGCTGTGGTAGAAGCTTCCAAGTGACGCCTCGCACACTCCTGTAGTCGATCTCATGGATCACTCCACCAAGAGCTTCGATCCCCTGTGGTATGGTGAATGTGTCCAGCGCGGGAAGAAATGCATTTGACATCGCGTTCCTGATGATCCAAGAACTCAGCTCAGTGTAAGTCGAACAGGAAGAATACCAGGTCTAAGTGGCCATTTGCAGTGAGTCGACGCGCTCTGGGACGCTGATTTTACTACTCGACGCTCGACACGTCTTCGACACTGCTTTCGAAATCTATCAGACAATTTTCTGGACTGAGTTATGGGGTTTTTTCCAAATGCTACCGGTTCTGTGGTGGTTCAGTGGATTTTGTTGATAAGTCAATGCGAAGAGTGAGAAAGAGGGATAATAGAACACGTTTATCGATTAAGTGCAATCGAATTCAATGTTTGCTCGAGACGTTGATGCAACGAAAAGTGCGGACCACTTATTTTGTGGGTCGCTTCACTCCGTATCATCTGAATGGGGACGACGTTACACAACGTCATCTCAGACGGATGGCGATAGCTGTGATCGACGACGATAGGATCCACATGTGCAAGCGTGTTCTTCGACTACATCGCAGACTAACACAAGGGAGGTTCAAAGCATACAGAGAGGTAGTCGCGGCGTTTAGTGAGGTGGAAGGCATGAAGGCCCTTTATTTGCATTTCATAAGGTTTTCTTTTTTATGCTGGGAAACATCCCCAAAAGTGTTTTCATGTGAAATAACTGTTATATTCGTTTCCGGTGTACCTCACTATCCTGTCTACCAGATGGAGGAGTACTGTGATCGAGCTTGTCCAGATGAGCAGACTCCCGTAAAGCACGCGTTAGTCGTTCTTGCGTAAAACGAGTAACATATTCGCCTGAGGGTGGAGGACTACCCCTAACAAGGGAAAGGTTTCAACTTTGAAATGAGACCCGGATGAATCGGTAGCCCCGAATACTGATTATAACTGTGACAAAATGCCATTCTGAAGCGAGTTAGGTTGGGACAAAGTTTGCCTGTACATCTCATTGGCGAGGTACTTTGCCATCAGCATGGCCGTTGCTGAGCCAGCATGGATCATCTTGGCTTGCTAATAGTGCTCCGGTTCTGTAGGATAGAGTTCGTGGGTTTGCTCCCCGCCGGTGCAGGTTTTGTGTATTTTGTGTTTCATTGTCAGTAAGTGCCTTAATTTCACTTCTGAACGTTTCCATGTACTGGTACCTATCGCACTCATCATTTACTCTGCCACTTTATTTATAGCTATTAATATTACTCATACCTTCACGATTTTATTGATGAATTCAATTTTTATACTCAGGACTAGAAAGCACTAGTCCTGAGTATAAAAATTCATCAGTGTTAATTGTGGCTTGAAGTCGACTTCAAGCCACAATTAACACTGATGAAACATAGTGGAAAAGTGTGCGAAGCAAAAGTGCTGCTCACAAAATGTTCACCTTAGGCACGCTGCTTCTCTACAATCATTGACAAAACAATCGGTCGAGATTTGGCAGAGTAAATGATGGGTGCGATACGTACCAAAACAAGGGACGTTCAGAAGTGAAAGAAAAGCACTTGCTGACAATAAAACACAAAACGCAAAAGAATCTCTACCGGCGGAGAGCATACCCTCAACCCCTATTCTGCAGATCCGGACAGGGTACACCGAGAGGCGAGGATTCCTCGACAGGTGGGTCGTATTTGACCGGATGGTAGGGGTGGGGGACGTACCTATGGAGGTCAGCGATAAGCACTACAATCTCAATTCTCAATAAGCAGATGAGAACAAGGTGAATTACACTGCAAATCCGTGTGACAAAATGAAAATAAATATGTTTTTGGCTCAGGGAAGGGTTTATAGCAATGAAGCACATTGCAACTATGCAATCCGGCAATAGTTGTTGATATTTTAGTGGTCAAAAAAGAGGGGCCGTATTTGGTCACCGTAGAGGGTGAGGTCGTACTGAAGCGGCTATTTTCCTCGACACCTGGGAGAACCAACCTAAAAAATATAATACAAACATATTTATTACAGATGCCAATTACACAAAACGTACGTAACAAGTATCGCCTACCGTAAATTTATTATTTACTCGGTGAAACCAGGTGTTGCAAGTGTTCCGGTGATTATTGGTGGGGTCAAGTCACCCATGAGTGGGTTTACTTCACGAGACGATTGATTTGTTATCAATTTCAAAATCTTAGCTAAGTAGCTGGTCTACTTATGTCAAACATAAAATAAAGAATAAAGAATAAAGGCAGAGATTTGTGAGAATAAATATGCAGTAAAGTTGGATATTTGTTATTTAAATGATTAATTTCGGGCACCTTCCATCAAATACAATTTCTAACTGAAAGTAGATACGATCTATGATAAAGATGGAAGCTAATCACTGTAATAGTCCATACATAATGCTTTGGTCTCACAAGAATGTTAATTAATCGTTCTCACCATCCACACATCACTGGTGACCTGACCTCCTGGAACTCTGGTCGAAACACTTGCACGCCACCACGTGAAACCTCTATAACTTTATTCAGAGAATCGTTTGGTAGATTTGGAATAGAGTTTATCAATCCGCGTTTGAAAGCGCATTAAATGATATGTGTACGATCGCAAATGGCCATTTCGACCTGGTATCCTTCCCGTGTAGGCAAGTTGTAATTTTCTTGAACTCTCCCTGTGAACAAAGCCACGTATATCAGTCACCGCTACTGAGAGGACTAACTTTTAAAATAAAATCCTATCTCGTCGACGGTGATATATCTGTCAAACAAACTGACAATTCACATCGTCTTTAGTGGTTGAAGAACAGGGATGACGAAGGTGTAGAGATTGTAAGACTAAACCTGGTTTGGTTTCCAGTGGTTCCCCACAGAAAATCAGCTCAACGTAATGGTTGGCTTTTTTCTATGAAATTGCACTGGCGCTTCTTCCCTTGTACTCATATTAAGTGCTTCGTTGGCCATACATAAATTGCGCTAAGTTACTTTAGGTTTGTTCCAAGCACCTTATGGCGATTGAAGACCGATTCTTACGCTTGATACACTGCAGTGGGCATAATTCTGTTCAGATGAAGAATTTTATTGCATGAATACGTTAACAGCAACAAGATAGTATTCAGGGATGGCAACTTATTTCGTTCACCTATGAGAGCCTCCTATGCGAGACATGCTAAGAGAAGCTTTGCATGGACCTACTGCGGTAGGGTAGTTCAGTACGCCACTAGTTTTCCTAGGTCACCATCACAATAACCGCAAGTGACGTCAGCTGAAAACAGGGCTTATCGCCATGGCGTTCGGACGGAATCTCCTTAAACGCAATTGTTTGCCTTTACTAATATGATGAGTGCATGCTTCTCGATATTAGGTTTGTTTAGCACGCGCTCTGAGGAGTGCAGGGACGCTAAATATTGGCTGCTCCCGATATCAGCGGGATTCCTGCACAACTCACTGTCGTTTCGCCATTTCTCGAGCATGCACAGCATTCCCATCAACAATGGAATTGGTTAGTAATGCTAGTAATGACACTGGAATGATGAGCTCCTGAAAAATTTCACCACAATGGTAACTACACATGAATAACCACACACTTTCAGCACTCACACTGTTCTTGACACTCTCACGTGATAACGGCATCGCTGGCAGTCGCATTCCTGACCTGAAAGGAAGGTCAGTTGATTTCTTACCACAATCAACAAATTCGTATGAAGTTGTTGAATAGTGGTAGTTTGTTGTGGCGATGATCAGAGCGCAAGGGCGACGATCTGCGAGTATCGCCCTCGCTTGAAAGCGAGCAGTCTTCTCCACGAAACTATAGGCGGAATGATGACCAATTACTGAGAGCTCGATGCTTCAGAAAAGCCTTGGTAATCTTGATGAATCTGTGTCAATGCGGAAATTGACAGAACTCCTCAAAAAACAACGAAGGTAACATTTTTTAAGGCAATTTTTTAGAGGCAGTGCTAAGGATAATTTGCCTATTGTCTATTCTTACCTTTGATACTGCCTGATGGACGCGTTCACCACTCGAACGGCACGTGATGCCGATGTCGGCAGCAATAGGGTTAGATGATTATCATTCAGTATCACTTTCATTGCTCCATTCCTCAATCACTGCTCGGCATAGTCCACCTCAAGAGCAGGGCCGCCAAAAAAAGTTGACAGCGACTAAAAAGGGAGAGTCCACAGCTCGAGGTCATGCCCCTTAGTGAGAACAAACTGCCAGGTAGTCTACCTAGGCCCATGGCTTTTATGGATGGGTCAGTTCAAGAAGTCTTCATTACCCCACACTACCACTATCACTGCCTTTGTGTGCTGCGACTGTCGCGTGCAGGTTCTCACTCACATACAGATGTTATTCGGCTGGTTCACAGAGAGGAAGGCTTTATTGCTGGGTCACAGATTCCCTTTTTCAAAGAAGCAATGTGTGCTTTTGTCTAGGTCTAGGATGAAGAGGGCACTGAGCTAATTCTGTGCTCCATCACATAAATATCCCCTGTGCACACTGATTTTCGTTTTGTTCACCTGGAAATTCCCTCATCCTTCAGACTGGGCAAAACCTACGTCCCTGGCTCACTCGCTGTTTTGAGTAGAGCCGTGCACTGGGGTAATAGTAAATGCAGAATGAGGTCTTTTCTTACTGGAGAAGGTATTTTAATTCCCATGGAACTTTGGAATGAGACCCGGGGGGATCGATAGAGCTTCGAACGCTGATTATGACTGAAAACCAAAATTGCTAAATGGCATTCTGAAGCGAGTTACGAGGGGCCAAAGTTTGCCTGTGACACCTCATTGGCGAGGCACTTTGCCATCAGACGTTTTGTCGAAATGGCCATTTTCAATGAGACACATATCACTGTACGCGGTTATAAATGCTGATCTCAAATCTGTATTCAGAATCTGTCAAACAATTACCTGAATGAAGTTATGAAGGTTTTTCTGAAAAAAAGAGTAATACCGTCCCATGGTATGTTTGGGAGCCCATAGCGCGCGAGCCATACGTTTTCACGCAAAACCAGTGTGATTTTCGTGTTCAGGGGATCAAATTACCCTATGGGACAAGTTTTCAGCCAATTCGAGAATTTGACCAAATCTCGGAAAAATTGATGGGCTATTGGCTGGCAACCCATTTAACAAATGAGTAGTCGTTGACCTTTGCCCAGCAAATGCTCTTATTTGGCGCTTATTACGTGCGTTTAAGTGATGGGCAAGTGTGATAGGTATGTTTAGGTTATCTTGTTCAGCTTGCAGGATTTTTTGTGGAAGGAAATTCAAAAATACCCCTACTTAACCCCTGGCCACCCCTAATTCTCCGAAGTTGGGCCAAAAACTGGATCCGGCTGGAAATTTGCACGGAGGGGTAATTCGTCTCCCTATCATACAAGGAAACGTTTAGAAGTGAAAGGAAAGCGCTTACTGACAATGCAACACAAAATGCAAAAAGAAGCATTACCGGCGGGTAGCAAACCCACAACCTTCCGTTCACCGATCCGCATCACTACCACTAGGCCACGGTGGCCCTTGATTGCTCCCCGCTAACCGTGCTTATGCCGCACTGCCTCGCCAATGAGATGTCACAGGCGAGTCACAGGCAAACCTTGACCCCTCGTAACTCGCTTCAGAATACCATTTAGCAATTTTGGTTTTCACAGTGATAACCAGCGTTCGAAGCTCTATCGATCCCCCGGGTCTCATTTCAAAGTTCCATGGGAAGTAAAATACCTTCCCTAGTTAGTGCCGAAAGAGGGAACATACTGTCGAATGTTCCTGTCAAGGTGTGGTCAACAGATTGACCGCACCACTCCCAGTATGATGCACATCGCTGTAAGCGTCTTTACACGGTAGACTCAGATCTGCTCTCACAACTTGCGAATCCACTTGAGCAGGAACAGGCGCTAGCGCTCGAGGGGTGAGGGCCAATTGGTAGAAAACGACTCGTACTGACGAGTCGTTTGCGATCCCGCTCATGAAGCAGTGGGGTGGTACCGTGCAGGATCTTCGAAGATTGCAGTTTGGAAGCTCGGGAAGTTCGCCTACGTTATTGTTGTTGCTATTTCAACAGATAAAGCTGCAAACGGCTCGCACTCGTCGCAGGAGGTCGCGCAAAAATTCGACTAATCGACCCCCACCAGCGCTCGAGTCATGCGTTTTTGAAAAAAGCTATTGTGATGATCGTGTTCAGGAGTCGAATTGCCCTCGGAAGCAAGTTCAAGCTGAATCGAAATGCTGATCTAACTTCACAAAAGTACGCCGGTCATAGGACAAGTGGCAGGGCAACTGGCAAAACGGTGACAACTGTATGCAACAAACATTTCCTGCTTACCTAACACAGATGCTTTTTGCAGCAAACGTACGTGGCAGGCGCTAAAAAAACGAGCATTCCCTTGATAAGGGTCACTAACTTCCTCTCCGTTGAACGTGTTGCCAATCCATCATCAACAGAAACGCTTGAATTTACCAAATAATTGTATTGCTCACCCAGGTAAAACTCATAAGTTCGTTCACAGTCATTTCACGAAAGCAGGCTTGACCCACTCCAGGAGCTCCTTATTGCTCACTTCACCCCTACCACTGTTTTCAAGCGTATAACAGTAACACGCCATTGCATGAATGACGTATCAGTGATGTCTCGTAGATATTCTACATATACAGGGGGTGGCCAAAAAAGAGCAATTCGCCTCCTCCAATTTCAACCCTACACTAGTAGAACTTCAGCGAATAGTGAAAAGGTACTCCCATCCCCATATTTAAGTACAGACCTCACCTATCACTACAGTCCATTTCCCGACGGCTGGCAGGGCGAGGCTTACGGACTTGTATCGATCTCTCACCCCGCCACACACTCTCACCCAACTCTGTAGGCCACGCCCTGCCAGCCCTCGGGAAGTGGACTGTAAACTCCGTACCAGCCTTCTGCACGAATAGGATCGGGAGCTTATTCCGAGTGAACATGATGGCAAAACCTCAACACGGCAAAATCCGAGATTTCCGCACTCTCGTTCATAACCTTGCTAAGGTCCGTTCACTTCTGGGGGATTCATATTGGGTAGTGCCGGGTGTGTGTCGTTTGGCGTAGCCCCTTGCAGCTAATTATCCAATGGGGCCCATGGGCCGTTGCTGCCACCCTAACACCGACCATTCGGCGCATCTTCTGCGACGGATAACTCGTCCACATCGGTGAACCCCCAGATTTTTGCAGTTGATACTTGCCATACGAAAGACTTCGTTAAGCAAAAACTGCAGATTACTGACTTTTACAAGCCTCATTTTACTGCGGTGGCGAGCTAAGCGAGTATTCTGGCAATTTTTTTCCCGCTTTCGGCTTTTTTCGCCTCCACCACGTATTCAACAATGGGGAACACTGCTTGTTTACTCTAGTGTGGTTGCATTACAATCATTTCGAAGTTTCGATACGAACTTCTCTCAGTAATTTGCAGTGGTTCTTTTATAATAATATCCTTCATTTGGTGATTATCACTCACATAAATCTGAGGGTTCGGTGCTGTGGACGAGTTCCGACGCAAAAGATGCGTCGAATGGTCGGTGTTGGATGGCAACTACGGCCCATGTGCCCCATTGGCAAAAGCTGCAAGGGGCCGCGCCAAACGTCGGCTCCCGGTAGTGCCCTTAAGTATTCCGTTTTTTTGCAGGCTCTCAACATTCTTCGTTTCCAAGAACCAAAACGTGTTCCTGAACCGAAGGGCCAATTCTTAGAAAGCTTACCACAAAAGACCTACTACGGAACTTGAGTCCACCGTTTCAAGCGGACCTTGATACCGTAGGTGCTCTGAAGCCCGACTGCGCCGGCGGAGAGCTTCTTATTTTTATAAAGATGAAAGTGGTGAGTCTCAGCTTGCTCCTGTTTCTAAAGGAACATTTCGGGAATATGCCTCAATACTTTTATTTCTTTCATTTCTATATGTTTTGTATACTTGGCGGATGTGAGCCGTGAGCAGTTACTTTTTTTGGCGCCCCCTGTACATGCATGCATGACACTGCAGAGCCACAGAAAGTGACGGCTGCATTCGTACGCCGCACAGTCTGTTTTTTACAGTTTTTTGCGTTTCTATTTTTACTACTCCCCCAGGTATAGGAGAAGGGTTCTGTAGGTCTGCGTTCTCAGCTAAGCATATGGGGGCGAGGGTTCAATATGGTACTTGAATACATGCTATTGACGCATTATGTACTTATTGAAGGCATACCACCGCTCATTATTTAACAAGTTCGCATGTCTGTCTCGTCTGTTGTTGTTACGCTCAAAAAAAGTTCCTCTCATTAGGATTGCATCCAGAATAATAGTCGTCTGCATCTTTACTATCTACAGTGCATACTCTTGACACTTGACGCCGATACGCCATGTTACTGCTCACCGTTTAAAAACACTAAAGGAGGCAATTTGGTTTATGGTGAACACTTGCACGCCACCATTTATCCGATTACTGCAGACACATGTTTCATTCAGACTGGATTTTCTAAGCATGGAAACCGTTTTTATTCTCACTACTTCGCCTATCCTCCTTTTCACTACTTCGCTTATTTGTTGATATTCGTTGTTTCATTGATTTCATCATCATGAATGAAATACGCCCTATCTTACAACAAATGACAGGTATATTATGTATTCAATCGGGTTGAGGAGGAAGTTCCCGCGGTTTTCTTTAACCCCATTTTTCACATTGTTTCCTACATCTCTCGACAAAGCTTATATATGTTTTCGATAGAGCTTTTTTGCTCTACAAAATACTATCTGTTTTTCGATTCTTTCGACTACCTAGTATTTATGAGGTTTGGAAATGAAGTAAGCTGAATGCAAAAATCGGAACTCTCAACACTTCGCCTTCCTCGGCTGCTATCGGGATAGAAAGATTTATGCGCATATGTTTCAAATAGTGCTTTTTCAGCTCACAGAATGGTACTACTTTCTATTCGAATCGCTCAACTTTTTGCTGTTTTTAAAATTCACAAAAGCAGTACACAGCAAAAAAGTGCACTTTCGTTCTTCTCTTCCTCGCCTACCATCGAGATTGGAGAGAATGTGCATATATGCATCCGATAGAGCTTTATTTGCTACGAAATGATACCACTCTTCCTTTGTATCCTCTCATATTTAACCATGTAAGAATAAGTTTCCACCTGTTTTTCAATTCTTTGCATAATGAAAACGATTTTTTTCGGCAGACTGTTTTTAATCATTCTATAGAGCTTCCTACAAATAAGCTTTTTTCGCTCTACAAATAGTCCATACGGTTTCAGTTCGAATTAATTTTTGCTATTTTTTTGATCATTTAAAGCCACCGGTAGGGGTAAATCTGGCAAATTGCGGGATTACGAAAGTAGAGGTGCTCAGCAATATAACAGTAGAGAAAGAACGACATAAAACGGCGAAAAAACCGAGAAATAGGAACCCGAAAATCTCCCTTCTCTCCCTCATCCTCTGCGTCTCTGAACGGCGTGGATTGAAGACAGGCCAGAGTCTGAACCAGCCGGCCGCGATCGTTGTCCCGCCTCTCCACGGCGACTCCCCCGGCCGCATAACCGCATAACGACATGCCGTGCTGCGGGTTCGTCATAAGACCCCAAGCCGCGTTTTTTTAGTGCGATTTTCTCAACATATGACCTCTTCTAGAGTAGAAGGTTCGTTTTCAGAGAATATGTACTCCCAGATCTCAGTTTTCCCTTACCCCTAATGGTGCCTTTAAAAGTCGACGAAATCGAGCATTTTCATCACAGGTGTCGAAAGTGCTTGATTCCGTCGACTTTTGAATGATATGAAAATAGCAAAACTAATTCGAACAAAAACTAAAAGAGCTATTTTGTAGAGCGAAAAAAGCTCTATAGAATGATTTGAAACAGTCTGCCAAGAAAATTCATTTTCATCATGCAAATTTGAATTGAAAAACAGGTGGAAACTCATTCTTACATGCTATAATATGAGTGGATACAAAGGAGAAGTGGTATCATTTTGTAGAGCAAATAAAGCTCTATCGGATGCATATTGCGCATTCTCTACAATCTCGATGGTAGGCGAAGAAGAGAAGATAACGAAAGTGCACACTTTTGCTGTGTACTGCATTTGTAATTTTTAAGAAAGCAAAAAGTTGAGCGATTCAAATAGAAAGTAGTACCATTCTGTAGAGCTGAAAAAGCTCTATTTGAAACAAACGCGCATAAATTTTTCTATCACGATAGCAGACGAGAAAAGCGAAGTGTCGAGAGTGCCGATTTTTGCCTTCAGCTTACTTCATTTCCAAACCTCATAATAATTAGGTAGTCGGAGGAATCGAAAAACCGATAAGAGCTTTTTGAAGAGCAAAAAAAGCTATATCGAAAACATATATGAGCTTTGTCGAAAGATGTCGAAAGATGAAACAATGTGAAAAACGGGGTTGAAGAAAACCGCGGGAACATATTCCTCAACCCAATATTATTATAATTCTGTCGCTCATTCTCCCACCTTGAGCACTTCGGTAAGATCATGTGTGCATATCGCAATGATGCGCAGGAGATCGCGAATAAAGCCCACAACGTCGCGCTTTTCAACCCGTGTTTCGCTACCGATTGTGCCTTCCAACCTTCGTTTTGAGCCCGACATTTTACCGCTTTCTATCGTGGCTACTCCTACCGGTTCCTTTAACTATTCGAACAACTTATTACTCGCTGTGCTGGTAGCTACACTCATTCAATAATGTCCATTAGCTTAGCATCTGCAGTGTCTTTTCAAGCCATTTGTGTTAAAGGCACACCACGCGATAATTAAAGTGGTCCCTACCTTCTCAAGGCAGGTAGACCCTTGGAGAGTTGTAAAGATTGCACCCTTTTCGCGGCGCCGCGGCTCACCCCTCCGCGCACGGCCTGGTCGAAGTGAGCCGAGTTGAGCCCATCAAGCCGAATCGCACCCGGCATAGACGAGAGGGAAACTTGCGATATGACAGATAAGGCAGCGATATCAATTGCGAAGGCAGCTTCAACAGGGAGAAATAGGTGATGTCGTAGCATTTTGCACGATATCATCGAGGAAAAGCTCTTCTACAACTCCAATACTCGTACAGGACTGAGGCCACGGAGCTTTATTTTTGGTGGTTTTGAGAGGTTTTGATTTGCTTTTCTTCACTAGTGGGTAAACCAGGGCCTCTACGTCCTGTAACACACGCGATAGCTCTCATAGTTTTTCGCGTGGTGTGCCTTTAATGCTATCCCAGGGAGGGAGATCACGTTGTTAAATCTTAAATGAAAGCATGCCTTCCATGAACACCGAACAGCGGCATTAGCTTGGCAGGATCATATCTGTACAACACGGCACACATGGTACACCAGCTGGCTCGCGCACACTACTGCGCGCGATTCATGGCGATGTTGTGCAAAATGGGTATCGGCACGACAACAGTTGTGTATGGAGTTGAGTGGAAACTTCCTTTCCTCAGCTTTCAGCTGAGCTATTGATTTGCAAAAAAGCAAAGGAGATGGCGTGATAAAAAAGCATCTTGGTATCGATATACTTCAGTCGCTTTGCATCAAGCCCGTTTTACAGTCATCGACACGAATCGCGCGCAGTAGTGTGCGCGAGCCAGCTGGTTTAGGTCATCATTGGGAGTTTGAATAGTTTAGACATCGGTAGTTTTGTATTCGATTGCATCGATTGGTAACAATTTGTTCATTTGCTGAGCATCTAATTCCTACACATCGATAGTAGATCCAAATCCCGATTATCGACGTATATCGTTTTCGTAAACATGCTTCACTATTTGGAATTTTGCACAGTTTAGCGGTCGATACCCAGTGTTGCTGCCAGTACCGCATTAGAAAATGATTCCGAGTGAACCGCTTGCTTTGCTATTACAATATAGGTTTTATCATGACTATCAATGTAGATCGCAGGATCAAGAGAGATGCACCATTTTTCGGAACTCTAGGCAATTCAGCGGTCGATTCGGCCAGTGATATCAGAACATAAAATATGTTCACGACACTGAGCATCAGACGCTTCTGCTAAAGCGGTCGTATAGTAGTACCATGCGATGTAAAGGATTTCATCTCATCCAATTCCTAACGGTTCTTATCAGCCTCTGTAAGCCGTTATCAGTTTCGCTGAGGCCCCTGTACCCTATAATACCTGCGCAAATGTGAACATTCCACTGTTAGCCGCAAAAGCGTACCGGACTTGAAGACATTTTCCTTCTCACTCTCCTAATCGAATTTTATCAACCATTATCAGTTTGGGTCATCCACCTATGAATGTCCCCATCCCACTCTCCTAAACACCCATGAGTGTCAGCGCTGGATCAACGCGAAAGGCGAAACGAATTTGACGACATTCGCCTTCTCATGCTCCTTATCAAATCTTATCAACCATTATCAAGCTGGATCACCCACCGTTATTGTGCCCGTCTTACCCCGCAAAACACTTGTGAGTATGAACGCTCCGGGACCAATGCGAAAAGCGAAACGGATTCGACGACTCTAGCCTTTTTACGCTCCTAATTAAATCTTATCAACCGTTATAAAGCTGGATCACCCACCATCAATGTCCCCGTCTTACTCCGCACAACACCTGTGAGTATTAACGCTTCGGGACCAATGCGAAAAGCAAATCCTTTTTACGCTCCTTATCGAATCTTATCAACCGTTATCAGTGCGGGTCACCCACCATTAATGTTCCCGTCCAATCCCGCAAAACACCTATGAGTGTCAGCGCTCTAGGATCAACCCGAACGGCGAAACGACTTTGGTGACATTGGCCTTTTGGGGCTCCTTATCAGCGCGTATCAGCTGCTATCACTTTCGGTTCACCACCGCTGGGGTTCCCGTGGCAACCCCTATATCACCTCTAAAATTCAGCGTCCCAGCTTTGCTGCGACGCGAGATATGAATTTCGTGACAAACAGACGGACACACACAGACATACTAAGCGAATTATATAGAGTAGGATTATCAGTACGATGAAAAACATTTGAAGACAGCATTACGGATAATATGGTTAATGGAAAATCCTTGGAAGAAGTCATTTACATAGAAACTATGGGCCTGGGAAGATTATTCGTGAGAAATTCCCATCGTAAAGCGCACCCCCGAGCTGTAATGACGGCGTAGCGGATAAGACCTGACGCCTTTGACAAGTCCATCCCACCTCCTAGGGTCAACTTTACCGAAGAATGACTGAGGTGTAGAGTAATAAGCGTTACAGCAGAATGACACTTATCGTATCGTATTCACCGAAATTATCGGAACGACGTGGTGCTTGACGTGTAAGCTTTCGTGGTGGAAACGTCCACCGGTCAGTATCTAGGATTGGAACGAATGAAACAATCGCATTACCCCTAGCGCCTTCAAGGGGGGAATGGTAAACGGGCAAATGTGCGGAGGTACCCACTACCGTGACGCGTGAGCTTTTCGTCGTCATCGCGGTTCGTCGTCATTGGGCACAGTTTCTCCTGTTTCGTCGCTCCGTCTGCGCACTCCGTGTAAGAATGAGCATGTGGTAAGATACGCGCAGAGTGTACCACGCAGTATTGGTAGGGAAGCCAACGTTGATCGCATGTGTCAATTCGACAAACACGGAGGATGCCGTTGTACAGCGATGAAGTGGAAATGGATTAGCGTTCCAAATCGCAGATTTTTTGTGGCGAAGGGTTTCCGGACGCTATCGTGGGCTCGCGGTTTCAGTGGGGAGTCGAGGATCGCTTTTATCGTCACGGTGTTACAAGCTCTACAACGATATGTGGTGACACCCTATATCAGCCCCCACGTCGGGGCTTCCTTCCCTTGCGAAGCGCGCGCGACTCTTGGCTCGCGGCATTAGCGGTCGCTTTGGCTGCGTTCATACGAAATTGAATGAGAGATTTGGCGCATCGGCGCATCCGCGCATTCGCGATTCGAGATTTTTGGCACAGCCACGTCACTCTGTTGAAGGCGGCGTGTGCCCACATGCTAATGATTTCCTTCTCGGTGCTACTGGAGTTAGGAGGACCAGCGCACTGTGCTCTGCGTCTCTAACGGAGCGCAGAGAAGTCATAGCGCTCGCCGAATCGGGTTTGAATATTACAAAGAAATGATTCTGTTGAAGAAAATTCGTACTTTTTCTGCCCTATGTTAGCACCTTGGGAAAAGAGATTCCCTTTTCCTAGGCTCAGGCGAATACACCTAAGTGACTGTTTAGTCTAGTTGAAGTAAATTTTTAGTTATATACTAGTGGAGAACTAATTTAATCGTTTTCTTAGTTAGTTAGCTGTATCTAGGCATAAAATAACCTTGAGAGTGCCTATAAGCAGAGATTGGGCGCTACTTATGCTTTTGTCGAGTGTCCCCCCCCCTAACCCCAGTGGCGCCTCTTTCCTCTTTCCATTACTTGATTTTCCATATATTATCGAAAGCCGATATCTGTTATGGCAAATATCCATAACAAGAGAAAGATGCAAAGAAATGAACATTTTGTAACGAACACTCAAGGTTAGAAGCGATAATAGGCGAAAAAACCCGGAATCAAAAGCACGACGCTGCGGCGTGTACTCGCATCCCATTCGCATCCAACACACTGACCTTCCTAGTTGTCCATGTGGGAAACGGGCCGCCGGCAACGTTAGTTGTAGCACCTGACTCCCAGCGCAGTGGAGTGGCCATTCCCAACTACATTGGCATTCATGTAAGTACATCTAGAAACACCAGCTGGCGGGCGCACACTACTGCGCGCGATTCATGGCGATGCTGTGCAAAATGGGTTTGATCGGCACGACCACAGTTGTGTATGGAGTTGAGTGGAAACTTCCTTTCCACAGCTTTCAGCTGAGTTATTTATTCGGATAAAAGCAGAGAAGACGGCGTGATAAAAAAGCATTTCGGTCATACTTCAGTCGCTTTGCATCGAGCCCATTTTACACGTCATTGACACTAATTGCTGTAGTGTGTGCGAGGTCATCATTGGGAGTTTGAATACTTTAGACATCGATAGTTTTGCATTCGATTGCATCGATTGGTAACAATGTGTTCATTTGCTGAGCATCTATTCCTACACGTTGATAGTAGATCCGAATCCCGATTTCGACGTATATCGTTTTCGTAAACATGCTTCACTATTTGGAATTTTGCATGGTTTGGCGGTCGATACCCAGTGTTACTGTCAGTACCGCATCAGAAAATGACTCCGAGTGAATCGCTTGCTTTGCTTTCACAACTATAGGTTGTGTTATGATAATCAATGTAGATCGCTGTATCAAGAGAAATGCACCATTTTTGGATTGCTAAACAATTCAGCGGTCGATACATCGGCCAGTGATATCAGAACATAGACAAAACATGTTCACCCAATGGCACTGAGCATCAGGCGCTTTTGCTAAAGCGGTCGTATAGTAATATCAAGCGAGTAAAGGATTCGTCCCATCCAATCCTAATGATTCCTATAAGCCTCTGTAAGCCGTTATCAGTTTCACTGAGGCCCCTGTACCCAACAATACCATTGAGGTCCCCGTACCCTACAATACCTGCGATGTGAACATTCCTCTGTTAGCCGCAAAAGCACCGGCCTTGATGACATTTTCCTTCTCACACTCCTAATCGAATCTTATCAACCATTATCAGTTCGGGTCACCCATTTATGAACGTCCCTATCCCACTCTGCTTAGCACCCATGAGTGTCAGCGCTCTTGGATCAACGCGAAAGGCGAAACAAATTTGACGACATTCGCCTTCTCATGCTGCTTATCAAGTCTTATCAACCGATATCAAGCTGGACCACCCACCATTAATGACCCCGACTTACCCCGCACAACACCTGTGAGTATGAACGCTCCGGCACCAATGCGAAAAGCAAAACGGATTCGACGACTCTAGCCTTTTTGCGCTCCTTATCGAATCTTATCAACCGTTATCAAGCTGGACCACCCACCATTAATGACCCCGACTTACCCCGCACAACACCTGTGAGTATGAACGCTCCGGGACCAATGCGAAAAGCGAAACAGATATGACGACTCTAGCCTTTTTACGCTCCTTATCGAATCTTATCAGCAGTTATCAGGCTGGATCACCCACCATCAACGTCCCCGTCCCACTCCGCACAACACCTATGAGTATGAACGCTCCGGGACCAATGCGAAAGGCGAAACGGATATGGCGACATTTGCCTTCCAAGGCTCCTTATCACCCCTTATCAGCTGCTATCACTTTCGATCCACCACCGCTGGGGTTCCCTTGGCACTCCCCATATAACTTGTGAAATTCAGCGTCTCAGCTTTGCTGCTACGCAAGATATGAATTTCGTGACAGACGGACAGACACACACACACACACACACACACAGACAGACATACTAAGCGAATTATATATAGTAGGATCGCGGATGCGCCAATACTCTCATTTCCTTGATCGATACGTATCTTAAGCATGACGCAAATGCCCCAATTTTCTCGAATCGCGGATGCACAAATGCGCTCATTTTCTCGATCGATTCGTATATTTTACCTCACGTCGATGCGCCAAAACTCTTATTCAATTTGGTATGAACGGAGCCTGGCGCACATGTACTATGGGGGTGGCACTCAAAAACAATTTCTAGGAAGTGGGAATTTTTCCCTCACTCTGAGAGGTCAAGAAGGAGCCCTGAGGAGTGTTCTCAAGCAGAAAAAGGATGGAAAAATATTTGCTACACTGAAAAATATTCACCCATTCCGCTTTCCCCCTCAAGGCTTAGGCAAAAACCACAATTCCCGGTTTGCACTGATATATTAGTAACTTCCACCACATAAAACATAACACTAGAATAGGCACACATAAAACCCAAAGAACAAAAAGAAGACAGCGAAATAACTAAGACCAAGCATTTAGCCTAAGTCTAGAGGGGTGGCGGGGGGGGACACTTCACACACGGGATATCATCAATGGCAGGCAGCATTTTGTCTGTTTATTTACTTTCGATATTTTAAAACAAAAACAACCTAATGACAATCGGACACGTTGATATTACGTGTTTCGAAGATTTGTAATAGAATTAATTCTCTACTGTAATTTCAAATGTGTTTTTGAGTGCCAGCCCCATAGTACATGAGCGCCCGGAGCCTTTGTTTGCACCGATGATCCAAGCTTAACAACACCCCATAATGCCGAGATTTGGCGACACCCCATATTAGCTCTCACGTCGAGGCTTCCTTCCCTTGCAATGCGCGCGAAGCGACACCCATTTAAGATTAACATGCTGCTTTTCCACATCCTATACCTGCCCTCCCTGCCACTTGTCGTAAGGATAGCACACAAATTCATATTGTTGGGTACCTGTGATACACTCTGGCCATAGCTAGCGCAATGATGGTGCATGCGCTCGACGGTTTCCGTCTACCTCCAAATCTCGACTGTGAGATGTGCTGCGGCAACGTCCATGCGTAAATCCAGTTCTGCAAGATGAAGGCTCGTGAATCTCCATTTCCTATAAAAGAAGTAGAAACCCACTCACGTCATAAACCTGAGCCACAGACCAGTGTTTGTTAGTAGGTGGGTTAGTAATCGATGGTGCCGAATCGGACTCCGAGCTCCTGGAAAACGATGTGAGGCTCCAGTGTGTACACAGTATGAATGTGCTCTAAGAATTCTTCAAGCATTGAAGAAGAAGAAACATTATGGCAAGAAAAGATTTTACGTGAACCTGGCGGAACCGTGCGGTTCCACCCTTTTCATCCTACCGGTCCGACGCAAACACATCGACATAATGACCATTAATTGGTTTTCATGATATCGCTAACGTGTTATCAGAGTAATAAGCCCGGCACCTTCAGCAAGATATGGTTCGGAAAAAATCTTTCAGAAATTATGCTGTAAGTGTGCGGTTGTGTTGACATTCTTCACTCGGAACTTTGGTACTGTGAAGTTGAGGAGGACTGGCAGGAGTAGTGACATGCCTCCACGTGACTGCTATACCAATAACCACGCGCAGTTATGAGCCGAAATGGTCCAGATTTCCCTCAATGAAGAAGGAAGAAGCTCCGGTGAAGACGTTCACATGCGAAGCACCTTCTTGCACAGAGGGCTCTTTATTTGGTCCGTTGGGTGTTCTTACCCCCTGGGCGTGAACAAGATTCACAGCCTCCCCCGGCCCCAAGCATGCAGAAGGTTTCGAGAGTAGGATGTGCATGACGATCGTCCAACTCATCCAAACTTGGTGACCGCCCCCGACGTTTTTACAGGTCCCGTAGTTGATTGGGAACCCACAAAGTGATCAGCAAGAGACTTGGTGCGCGCTGTGACTCCATTGGGCAGTTCTGACACACACCCAGAAAGGTGTGGCAAAAGAAGGCCCCTGTTTACATATGTATGTAATAACTATGTGAGCACGGCTCTTAACACACTAACGATATAGAGGCATACTACTTCAGTCCAAAGTTAAATACAGCAGAAATTTCATCTCTGCTGGACCGAAACCCTTTTGAATCGCTGGTGTTTCGCACTCTACTTTCTTTAAGCTATCTATCCATCCAAAAAACTGAAAACTTGTATAAACGTCGACCGTGACACATCTTGAAATCGAGCGGCATTCGACGAAGGCGGTCTTCTATATCGGTAGAATCAAGCTTGCAGAAATGTATGTACATAAAGCAGAGTGCAGAACTGTCGTGACCTACGCGGTCACTTACAGTAGACAGAACGTGCTCACCGTCGTTGAGTCTCATCACTATGAATTAACCTGGCGTACAAAACAGTATGCAAGAGTGAGTTGTCCTTACAGTAATGCTGCCTTTGCTATTGTGACGATTCGACACATGTGGGGTCCTGTTAGTGAACATGCAGTACGGGAAGTTGTGGTATCCTTGGAGCAAGAAGTGAAGGAACTGAAGCGGGCGGTCGCACTGGATGTACACTTTACGCAAATCAGTGATATGAAATTTTTCGCAGTGTTGAACGGTCGCTCATTAATTCCGGAACATGACTATTGACCGATATCCATCGCACAAGCCTGAACGGATGTGTGGCATGATACTACCCCTCTACCTTAACCTGGTCAGGAAAGGGATATTATTGTCTAAAGGGCACTCGTAATAGATGTGCTGCAGAAAGGCAAACTAATTTTTGAATACAGTACTTCGTCTGAAAAAGTGTGATTAATGACCACGATAGAGAACAGCAGCTCCCAACATACTCACTTCGCGACAGCCTTTACATCCCAGGCTCCACAGCGATACAGCTTCTTTTGAGTGAGATACGCTGGGGTGACCATAGCCACGTATGCCACATAACTCAGATTGTAGTCTGCTGATGAGCAGAGCAGTGAGGTCACCGCTGCTGGTATGGCACAGGTTACAAATGAATATTGGAGGGTATCACACATTTATCCGTTTGGTAACATTAGACATTTCGTGATGCACTCATTAGGATGCACTCATTAGATCATGGACATCCATGAAGATCAGGCTCTGCTTACGATGACACAACTGTGGCACTTGTAAACGGCTCGAAAATGTTTGCTTTAACTCGATTTTTGAATGTAGCCAGACGAACGATCCCTCAAGCAACTTGCGATAAGGTCAGCTTTCCACTTCCTGTCTCCATTGCTACATTTTTCACTCTGCAAGCTGATGGAACCTCTTGTTGCTAAACGAAAAAATCCAAATGAGGAAGATGACAAGTACTGTCCCTTCTCCACAGTAACTCTCACACGAGAGTATCTCTTCGTGCCTGCAAAAGCTGAAAACCGATCCTGCAGCCGATCACCATCGATCACAGTACAGGTGCAGCGTTTTAATAAACATGATTGTTTTGCTAATGTACACTAGACAGCTGCCATCGTGTTCGGACAGATTGCTCTACAGCCCTGTAGTGCCAAGCACACCGTTTCCTACCCGTGACCTGCCGCGTTCCTCGACTATGAGACAATATCAGTGACTGCATATGCTCCTAGGCAAGGTCTTCAGGCTATAGCAAAGTATCATCGCTCGACAAAACCTTACCATACTAGAAAGACAGGAGATAGCAACAAGAATTTTTCTGTTACATACATGAAAAAAAACATATAATAGTTTTCATGAAACATGTCATAATATGCCCAAGAACTTGACACGATCTTTCTTGGCTCGAACATAATGACGAACACGGCGAAGGAAAGCATCTGCAGTGGGATGTAGGTGGTGATCATGCAGATCCTCCCATATTTGTAAGAGTCGTTTTTAAGCAAGCGAATGAATTGTGAGGAGTAAAGTAGGCTTTGCTCGTTAGGACGTCAGAAATGGATAGACGAGAAACTCAATATTCGGACGGTTTGGAGGGGCTGTGCTTCGACACAGTGCGGCATTGTTCCGAAATCTCACATTCGACGATATTTGAGAGAAGGCCAGTCAATAAAACTATTATTCCAGTGAGGTGTCCGGGAGACGCGTATATCCTCGTACATATTATTTCGCTTCAATTCCAATTCGGATGACTTCCAGTAGGACGCTGCCGCAGCCCACAAAGTGAGAACGGCAACAGTGTTCTGACTACTTCGACCTCACCATCTTATGCAGTGTCCATCCATCAATCTGCATAACGTGAACTTGCTCAGCTATTCCGTCTAACGAATTTCGGAAGGCGGAGCTCGAGAACTGCTCTGGAGATATCCTATTCTCTGAAGTCTACTCTTGCTAAAGTTTACGCTCGCTTTCGCAGTTTTCGTCAATGTGTATTAGCAAGAGGGGTCATATCAAATTCTACGGTCACATTATGAGATGTCTGTTGATCATCTGTACTTCGAGCGAAAATTATCTTGATTTTTCTTTTTAGTTGCAAGGTAAAGTTTTGTCATGCGGTCAGCACTTCTCCCTCACTCGGTAGAATGTGTGATTTTTGAGGGAGGAAGGTTAGTGATCTAGAATAGTGACGTCAAAGGAAGGAAGAGAAACAAGGCAAACTAGCAGCTATCCATCGCGCTCCTTGAATAGCATTGTTTTATCCATAATGTAACCCAGTCTACGATATATGTCTAGCTTGATTGGCTTCGTAACGCTCGCCTTTAGCTCCTTTCAGAAGTAGACAGGGATCCTAGCAATACATCCAGACCACTCTATGCTAACTCAGCAGATTTTGTTGAAGTCCATCGACGATGGCAAAGAAAAATGATTCTTTGGGAGGTTCTTTTTCCTTGTGAATCTTCTAGAGGAAGGAACATCGCAAGAGGAAGTTGAAAAGGACACGTCAGCGGTCTGACGCAATACATGAGCAAGTAAAAAGAAACATAACACAAACGTAGTCGGGAAATCTCATCAATTACTTGTGTGTAAGTGAATATGGTGGAGGGTCCATCATCATCATGCACACACATCGCCTTTTCGACGTGGTGGTCTTAGCCAAAGGGGCATCGCAAGCTGGACACAAAGAACTTTTATGCTGAACTCAATCCATTAACTATACTTTGAGAGCTCTTTTGGCCTTACATAATCTTTGCTTTGGTTCGTTGTCAACTGTAAAAGGAAAGAGACAGCTGCTAACAAAAATACCGAACAATTCTTCATTTATACTTGAGTCTATTAGTGGTCAGTGAACCCCACGCGGGTTGGATACTTTAGACCTTCCTCTAGTTTCGGAACCTAAATTGCGATACGTGACTTTCCCCGTTCAGGAATTCGAACAATCACTGAGTCGGTTTCAATATTGTTGACTCATTGGTTACTCCTTTGAGCTTCGTAAATAGCTAGTATTTCGTAAATATTATTCGAAGGGTAGTTTTGAGCCTATACCTGCCTCACTCGTTTGGATTGACTGACAAGGCCTTGGTAATTTCTGTAAAATCGTTGATATATTTTACACAACGTTCGTTAGCATTTGCAAAACCAGTTGTTCGAGGGAAAAATGATTGTGATAAACATCCCAGTAGAACAGTTTTTCTCAAAGCCAAAGTTGATTAGTGTGTATCTAAGCATGTATCGATTATCTGCTTGGTCGACTGTGCACGGAATGAAATGTAATAGGTAGTCGAGGAAGCTTAAAGAGCTCTGGTCAGCTGTTGAAAGAAAAGGCTGCTAACAAAATTACCAAGCGATTCCTCATTTATTGTACAGGGTGGGGCAAATGTACTGACCGCCTGGTAATGCTTAATGCTGGGGAGAAATGAGGTATCAGCATGAGTTCACTAAAAAGGCGAAACGGAAAACAGACTAATTCAAACATCAGCTTTCCCAATAACTTTTTCTCCTTTTATATGTAATCAACAAGCAGCTTCCTCTGACATAGTATAATGTGCCACCAGAATTCGACAGAATCCCTTCGGCTTGGGCACAATGACGCAGAGGTCTAGGAAAAGCAGCTGCTGTAAAATACAGGTGATCGCCGCTCAAATTGTCTCATTCTAAAATTCCACAAATTCAACGATATCTGATTCAAACTGACCAGTTCAACTAAATCAACAATGTCATCAAGAGACATGTATATCCCCAAACAACACCTCAGCTGAGACTCAATCCAGATCACTTCTAGCCGAAAAGCAGCAAAAACCCCACACAAGGCGTAGTTGCGGCAGCAATAGTTTCAGAGCAGTCTCCACGACTTCATCACCTGCAGCGATGACCACCAACATTAATCTCAACTCGCTCAATACTCCTTTGTAGTATCTTGGAGAACGAAGCCTGCACTACCTCGCCCGTTTTCTCCGTTTTCTGTAGTGTGTTTTTGCCCATGTTTTAGACGATTTGCTCAACTCATCTGCGTTTGACGACATACGTCCTTCCTCGCACCTCAAGTCACGGTGGGTCAAGCATTTCTGCTCCAGTACCAGGGACACCCATTGGCGGTAAGTACAGTGGTCCTGTGGCAGCAGTAAGTTGTTTAAGTACAAATACGACTGTAGACTCTCAAACAGAATCTACAAATACGATCTAATTTGTACTTTCAGGCTTTATAAAGGCGCTAGGCACCAAAAGTTTGCCTATAAGGCTCAAATCTCTTCTGCAACCATTTTTCTGCTACTGGTTTTGTGAAAGCTGTTTTGTGTATTTTGGAATAAACTTTGGAAGTCTCACATTGTCCTACAATTCAGATCAACATAAGGCTTCGGGACAAGGCAATGCTTAAGAATCTGAACGGTTCAGGATGAGCAACAGCAGTGTCAAAGGCACACCTCGCGATAAATTGTGCGAGTTGTCGCATCTATTACTAAAGTAGAGGTCTTGATTTACACACCAAGGAAGAAAAACGAATGATTAGCTGAAGGGACGCCGAAATCGAGGCTTCCTGAATGCCGTCCTCGTACGAGTACTACAGTCCAGAATAGAAACTCTGCTTGATGTTATTACTTGAATTTCAACGATATCACCCGTTTCGTCCTACTAACGTTGTCTTCATCATCAGAGCTTCTCTCCTAGTTTAACTTTTCTCGATGGTTCGCAAGCTTTCTTCGCCATGTAAACGCCACATTGGGATTTTGTTCATCCAGCGCCGGGCGTAATCCGCTTCTGTATGTGCGACTCGGTTTAGGTCGAGCGGGCCTATCGTTGCGAGGGTGCACGGTGATAGCGCAAAAAGTGTTCGGTCCGCTACCCAAAGGTCTAGCCGCACCAAATAGAAGGTGTCCCTTTAATTACCGCATGGTGTGCCTTTAAAGACAGTGTTAGGGGTAATGTGGGTGATAAGGAATCCCAAAAGGAGTCATTTAGTGAAAAACTATTGGTCTGAAAGGCCTATGCGTGGCAAAATCCTCCGCGGAAGGCGCCACCTTGAGCTGTGGCGGAGGCGGCCTTATCAGGACAGCCCGCCTCCTGGCGACGAGCTTCCCCCTGATTGGCTGGGTGAGAGGAGCCAAGGCGAGCGGCACGGCTGGAGCGATCGGGGCGCGCTTTCGTAAAACCGCATACTCTTCCCTGATAAGCTGATTATCATTTTTGATGGTCTTGATCTTTGCTGTACACTTGTAGAATCTGCGCGTTTTTCTTTTCTATTCTTCTTTTCTTTTTCATTAATTCTCACTCGATGTCTTCGCTCGTTTGTAGTTAAAGATGGGATGCCTTTCAAGTTCTTCGTATTGTTTCCACGCTGTTTTTGCGCTTTGATTACCTGGATACATGCCAATGGCAGAGTCGTCCGGACCACACTCTTGTTGACGTAATGGTCGTCCACGTCGAGAATCAGTGGTGGGAAAGAGGTCTATTTTCAGGTTTTCGGTCATTTACTTACGTTTTTCCTTCACCGTCGTATCACTGACCATCTCGCCCTTCGCATTCGCAACTTTTTTCGCATTTCGTCCAATTTTTCCCTAACACTGCCTTCAGCTTATGGCTGGAAGGACACCATCTAATTTTGACAACTCATACCGTCCTATCTTCCAGTTTTAGGCTCTCCACGTGGCAGTCTCTCCTTTAGTCCTCTTTTAGTATTGTGATTCGCTTACATTCAGTTATAGTATTTGGGATAAGGACGAGGACACATTTCCTATCCCTTATCCCAAATACTCCGGTGCGTGCACTTAAGACGGAAAATCGCTTCGCGGCATCGCACTCGCTCCGCCATCAGCCCGACTTGCCGAATCAATTGCCCTCGGGAGCTCGGCAGAGCGTGGTGTGTCACCTCTGCACTTCCACCCATGGCACACTGCCTCCTGCATCCATGCCACCCTGTCTCCTCCACATATGCCATACTGCCTCGCTTGAAGGCTGCCATGCCCTGCCATTGATACTCGCACACACCATAAATACTCCTGCCGCTATTTTGTATGAACTGTAACAGACCATATAAGGTGCCCGCAGAATCCTCGTAGACATCTATACCCACGCTTAAATACAGTGTTAGGGGTAATGTGGGTGATAAGGGATACCTAAGAGGAGTCATTCACTTGAAAACTATGGGTTTGCAAAGCCTATTTGCGGCGAAAACCCTCGCGAAAAGCGCGCCCCCGAGCTGTGGCAGAGGCTGTGCTCCGTCCGCTTCCTAGCGACTGATTGGCTTAGGTGGGAATAGAAGGTATCGAGGTCCTTCTCAGTTTTGGCTTGAAGCGCACTCCAGAAAAGGGATGCTTCTTCATTTCGAACATCCCTTCGTGTTTGGGACATGGCAACACGTCAATGGAAATGTCGTCCAGACTACCCGCCTCTTCGCGGGAAGGCTCCACGTCGGGAATCAACGGTGGGGAAGAATCCTATTTCTCAGGTCTTTGACCATTTCCATCCGTTTTTTCATCAGTGTCCCGTAACTGGGCATCTCGACTTTCAACTCCACTACTTCTTTTAGTTTTCCGCCGAATTTCCCCAAACTGGGAAAAATTGGACGAAATGCGAAAAAAGTGGCGAATATGACGGGTGAGATGATCAGTGATACGACGGTGAAGGAAAAAGTAAGTGAATGACCGAAAACCTGAAAATAGAACCTCTTTCCCACCACTGATTCTCGACGTGGACGACCATCGTCAACAGGCGGGTGGCCCGGACGACTCTGCCATTGGCATGTATCCAGGTAATCAATGCGCAAAAACAGCGTGGAAACATTACAAAAACTTGAAAGGCATCCCATCTTTAACTACAAACGAGCGAAGACATCGAGTGAGAAATAATGAAAAAGAAAAGAAGAATAGAAAAGAAAAACGCGCAGATTCTACGAGTGAACAGCAAAGATCAAAACCATCAAAAATGAAAATCAGCTTATCAGGAAAGGGTATGCGGTTTTACGAAAGCGCGCCCCGATCGCTCCAGCCATGCCGCTCGCCTTGGCTCCTCTCACTCAGCCAATCAGGGGGAAGCTCGTCGCCAGAAGGCGGGCTGCCCTGTTAAGGCCGCCTCCGCAACAGCTCAAGGTGGCGCCTTCCGCGGGGGATTTCGTCATGCATAGACCTTCCAGACCAATAGTTTTTCACTAAATGACTCCTTTTGGGATTCCTTATCACCCACATTACCCCTAACACTGTCTTTAAAGACACACCACGAGGTAATCAAGAGGACTCCCGGGCGGCAATTGAACTGCTTCCACCACACTGACGTGATCATTCAGCAGGTCACATGATGAAACTGGAACGTGGAAGGAAATCGTAGCAACTTGCTAATTCCCCATTTTCATGATTGCACTATGCTGCGGTAGGTCGTCTTGTGTTTATCACTAACATGATGTACCGATTCTAATGTGCTGCACGTGTGCCTGTTGAAGGGCTGTTGAAGGGTGCGCTATATCAGTGGGCATACCCTGCAATAGTTCACAAATCGCTTGCAGTTTGAATGAACAATTCCTATCTTCCCTCCGCAACGCTGGGTTACTACTCCCGCAGACCAGCGTTGAGGAGCGAATATAGCAGGTGCAAGTCAGTGCGCGCAAAGTCACTTGCTACTTTGCAATAGTGCGAGTCGCAGTTTTCCAAGGTGTAACTACAGCATAAGATATGCTTGTTTGTCCTTTAGTAGGATGGGCGGTATCGCGATGATGTGGGAGACGTCTTATTAAAAGATGCACGCCTGGCGACTCGAAGAGATCTTTGAAGGGGTGAATGTGCACGTTCGAGCCTATACTTTTGCAAAAGACTTAGTAGAGGGAATACGAGGCCCTTCCGTCTCCTAGGGTAAAATAAAAACATATCCATAGTGGGATGCCCTCCTCCCCTCGCCTCCCTCTCTGCAATACTACCGTAGGATGCTTTTGTATAACAGACATATCACTAACTTACCGCGAGTATAGTACTTACACATTGATGATCGTGAAAGCTACAGAGAGGAGCGGCTCCATCCTTTTGCCACACATGTGGAGTATTGATTGACCCTAGGGATATGGAGGGATCGCGGGAAGAGTGAACCAATTTTGTCATTTGAATCCAAATACTTGCCGAAGAAAGTTGTTTCATAATAATCCCGAGCTCCTACCCTCTGGCTTTAGGTAGAACCCAGGTCTCTCTGTCTCACGATAGCCATGCTAATTGTAAGGCATGTTACTCTTCAACGTTCGTCTACTTTACTCGACTACCATAGCACGGCACATACATTGGAGAGTAACGATATGTCCGTGTTCTGGATCCAAAGACTACATGCAGCCACGGTGAAAGAATATCCATGATATGAACACTACAAACATGTGAGCAGTGAGCAATATCCATATCCATCTTCAATGGAATCCATATATAGGAACAATGCAAGATAAGGACACTGACGTTACATTTGCAGAAGGCTCCTTCTTCTATCGCTGATTGTTGCAACTTGTACAGTGGCGGTCACAATCTATCTGAATGCCAAGAAGAGGAAAAAAGTTCTACTTATAGGTAAATCTTCAATATAATGCTGTTCTGTATACACCTGAAGACACATCTTGTTTGCGATGAGAAGTTGGTGCTGTCGTGATGGTACATGGAAGAAAGGCGTCAAGGGAGGGGGTCACGCATGGACTGCCGCGCTATGGGTGTGGCGAAGACTCCGCTGCCCCCCTAGCACTACAGCTCACTACAGTGCCCACTCCCTAGCGGACTGGAATGCATTTGAAGATCCAGCTGAAACATGGCTTTTTTTCTAGCTGTGGTAACGGAGTAACTTATCAAACTGCTGTACTCTCTCCTTCGCACTATATACAAAATGTGTTCCTGTGAATATCACACAGAATCTGTCTATTGATGGATAAGAAGGCGCTGCTTATAATGGCGGATGCACATAGCAACCACTTTATTTCAAATAGATTGAATAATTTTGGCATCTGCAGAACATCCTGTGTGCAGAAATCCTTTTGCGACTAATTACACGCTACTCCCGAAATTCTGGACTTCGAGAACGTGCACAGTCGATTTTGATTACTGAAGAAAGTTAAATCACCATGTGTGTGAAGGGGAGGCGATCCTATATCTATTCACGATGCTTCTGTCAAGATTTCTGGGGGAGGAGATCCCTATTGCAGCCAACGTTTCAACCTTTCCTTCGTTGTCAAAGACTTGAATATGGCTCAAGGCATAAGAAATATGTATGAAAAATTTTAAATGGGATTGGTGTTTTCTATGAACTCAAATGTATAGAAAAACAAAGACGGGGAAAGAAGGAAAAAAAGAGAGGTGTTTCTAGTAATTTTAGAGGGAATATGGTAGCTGTATATGTATAAAAGAGATGAACGTGGTTGTCCAAAGAGACGGTCTGTGATGCAATGTGCTGTGAACGAATAACTAGCTCCTCAACAAAGGCCCTTGATGGTCTACAGGCCTCCGTTGCATTGCTTAATCAAGGTACGGGTGCATCCTCTGAACCTGAAGAAATGAACCATATTCATGTGACTCTGACCGCAGTGCGAGTCACTGTCAAGCGCCTCCGTCGAGGAATCCTTAACAGGGGGAGTCGTATTTGCTTCTCTGCGAGGGGAAAGATAAGTACTCAAGTCGACATTGAGGAGAGAGGGCATGGACAACACAAAAGATAGACATAGTAAAAGGGCACGTTGATTCCTTGGTTCCCTTTTTATGCAGTAGTGCGAGGTCGATACTTGGTGCCTTGTTCACAGCTCACAATTTCAAGACGACAACGGTCATAGTGTACCGTTTAATTTGATGAATTGTCGATGGAAAGTCATGCATGGCGCGATCCACAACGAATTTGGCCAACGCCAAACGTCCTTTAGTTGATCTGCTAGCACCGAAACCACGTACAGAGAGACATCCAAAGTTCACCAATCGACTGTGAGAAGAGTGGGTGCCTGTTTTTGTGTTGTGCATTCCATATAGTGCACGGTGAGCTCTGCACGATAAGCGGATTTCTATACTTCTTGAATCAGATCTATTTTCCGCTCGTGTTTATGCTTCTGCATGGCTGCAATCGTCATGCTTATCAGGAATAGCCCTCACTCATGAGAAGCAGGAGATCCACTTCACTGACTACCTTTTTCTGACTGTCCTCGCCGTTACCCAAGTTTTTTCGCCTCTAATCGCTCGCCTTCAGGTGAGATTTGGTTGCAGTGCTACTTGTCCTAGCGTGCCCACAAAAGTACACTCTCTCCAGTTGAAGGAGGGTCGATCTGCCCGCTGATTGAGTCAGGATGGTCAAGTTCTAGTGAACGGTGTGTGCCTTTTGAAGTGCTTTTGAGCTACATGTGGATTTTCGCTGCACTGTTGCTACACGATTTCTGGACAACGTCACTGCCATCTGCATTCATGGCAGTTCTGAACTCCTTACATCGCTACATTCGTTCGCTCTAGACGAGCAGTTAGAGGTCTGTTGCCAAAAGTAGCAGCTGGAATTTTTAGAGAAGTCTCGCCTTCAGAAGATTCATTGCAAATAGTCTGCTCAGCTAACTGGTCAGGCAATGGAAACAAGAAAGGATGCAATATTCTCACAAAAAAGCAAAGACGTTGAAAACTCATTTGAATGAATCAGCGAAACAGTTAAAAATTTGTTGCAGGCCACGTTACCAAAAAGTAAAAAAAAAGCACAAAGTAAGTGCACCTATAAACCGAAATCTCAGGAGCCGTTAGATTTGTTGAGAGAAAGGACGTTCTAGGAGCTTAGGAAATCTAAGCGATCGTCCAAATCTCTAGCAGTTATTACTCAGTCCATGCTTACACTCGAGACTTGTGCTAGTATTTGATGAGAAAATGCTGAAACAACACCAAAAATCGAATCGAGCTCATTCGATTGGGTTGAGGAATAAGTTCCCGCGGTTTTTTTAACCCAGTTTTTCACATTGTTCTAATCATCTTTTGACAAAACTTATAGATGTTTTCGATAGAGCTTTTTTTGCTCTACAAAATGATACCACTACTATTTTGTATCCTCTCAAATTTTAGCATGTAGGGATAAGTTTCCACCTTTTTTTCAATTCAAAATTGCATAATGAAAACGAATTTTCTCGACAGAGTGTCCTGCATATTTCGGAGGAGCTCTTTTCACTCTACAAGATAGTGTTTATGGTTTTTGTTTGAACTGATTTTTGACATTTCTTAGATCATTTAAAAGTCGACGATATCGAACATTTGCGACACCATGTGATAAAGAAGTTCGATATCGTCGACTTTTAAATTATCTAAAAAATGTCAAATTCAATTCGAACAAAAACCATAAACACTGTCTTGTAGAGTGAAAAGAGCTCTATCGAAATATACAGGACACTCTGTCGAGAAAATCCGTTTTCATTATGCAATTTTGAATTGAAAAAAGGTGGAAACTTATCCCTTCATGCTAAAATTTGAGAGGATACAAAAGAGTAGTGGTATCATCTTGTAGAGCGAAAAAAGCTCTATCGAATGCATATATGAACATCCTCTCCAATCTCGATGGTAGGCGAGGAAGAGAAGATAACGAAAATGCACACTTTTGCGAGTGCTGCCTTTGTGAGCCTTAAAAACAGCAAAAAGTTGAGCGATTTGTATAAAAGGTAGCACCAATCTGTAGAGCTGGAAAAGCTCTGTCGAATACATATACACTTGCATTTTTTGATCGCGATGGTAGACTAAGAAGATGAGGTGTCGAAAGCGCCAAATTTCGCCTTCAGCTTACTTCATTTCCAAACCTCATAAATATTAGGTAGTCAAAGGAATCAAAAAACCGATAGTAGCATTTTGTAGAGCAAAAAAAGCTCTATCGAAAACATATATATAAGTTTTGTCAAAAGATGATGGGAACAATGTGAAAAACTGGGTCGAAAAAAACCGCGGGAACTTATTCCTCAACTCAATAGATGGGCCGTTACAGGATCCAAGTTCGTCCCCATTTATGATCATGCCTGAATGCTTCCTGCAGCCTTGTAATGATGATTTTCAGAGCCATTCGCTCGCTCACCACTGTCAGAGAAATCTGCAATGATCATACGTAATGCGAACTATGTGTGCCGCTGTCATGAAACGAAGCCTTACGACGTATGCATTCTAACAACTCCACTGGAGTCGGAGGATGTGGTGAGCATATCATCGAAAGGATTGAGGTTGCTATGTGATACGGCCTCTTCAATTCTGAGCTAAAAAACGGGCCAAAATGTCCTAGAGAGAATTTACCAACTTTTCTTCTATTATTTCTTTCCAAATCTATCTTGTACCCAAAACTAATGCTTGATTTTTGAAAAACTTACTTGGATTGTCATCATTCATACTGGCATACAAAAGGGAAGGAAAAATTATTTGTTGCACACATTTATATTCGCATATCGTGATGCATTTGAAAGGAAAATTGAAAAAAAAAGAATCCAACTTCTAAATTGAGAGAAAGGTGTTATTGAATATATCCTTGAAATCAGCTCACTGTGTTATGAATTCTACGACTTCGTAGTCTACATCAGGTAGCACTAGTAGAGAACGAAGATTAAGCCGCTCTACAAAGTCGTCATTGCCATCGCAGGAGTAAATATTGGAATAATCCAAGTAAATTGGTAAATTTAATTGGGTGCCCTTTCTATGAACCTCACCCACAGAGGCATGAAATACTATATTACAAACAACTTCGTGAATCGCTTCCACCTTTTTTTAAGAACTTACCTGCTTCCTACAGAAGATGGCACAGCCTATGTTTTTATTTTATATACATCCAGCTTTATCAAATATTTAGCACCACAAATACCTGCCTTTATTCTTTGACCATCATCCTAAACATACAGTAGCCCTCAAAAGTATTCGGCCAAACGCTTTTTGTCTTGACTTTTTTCTACTTGACCAAATTTGACAAAATTTTGATATGTGGTGATTTTGATATGTGGTGCCTGAACCTATTGTCAACATTTCCTTCTACTTGAGTGCTGCTTGACACTTTTCATGGTTTTTTAGAAGAATTTACTACAAGACCACCGAAAAAAAGAAAAAGGCTTGGTCAAGAAAAACGGCTTTCTTCACACAAACAAGACGAGCAAGTCTCAGAGAACATCAATATTCTGTAGAAAAACCACGAATTTTGATGACAGCGGCACAGCGGGACGGCATAGCGATGGCACTCCAAAAAAAATGCATTTAACCACGTAACTTACACCGTTGAGCGCCAAAATAGTATATTAAGTATGCAGTGTCTCCAAGTGCAACATACTAAAACTCCTATGATGAAACGTTAGGGACTGGAGTAGGAAATTTCCACTTGAGTACCGAAGGTTTCCGCGCACCTTGCACCCACCGAGTGCTCTCTATTCCTTCGTCCACCTAGTACCTACACCACACTCCAACCGAGCTTTACAATGTCTCCTTCCGGTAGTTCCGAATTTCATGACAGACGGACTTAGCCGATTACATTGGATATATATTCCATAATTAGTGTCGCTTTATTCAAACAAAATTTTACAAAAAATATAATTTGTAAAAACAAACACAAATGTAATTATAAAATTGGCATTTTATAAATTATTGGGAAGTGATTTTCTGCTCCATAAAATGGCATGTTCAGTTTCTCTGTACGTCATATGGGGCCGATTTCTATGCTGAGAAAATGGTTGGTGCAGTCGTGAAAATTGACCTCACGGCAATTGATTGAAACATTATCTTCCACTCCGGAAAAATCAATCAATCATATGTCTCGTACCTAGTCCCAACCTCTTTTATAAGTTCCATCAATCGGTTGCCTGAGAAGACGCACCGCTCTTTTTTCCAAAGTTGGTTTTTCCGTCACGGCCCGGTGATTTTGACGATATCGTCCGATGAGAGTAAGAAAGCTTTTTTCGATCGTTCGCCGAAAGGTCGCTTAAGAAAGAGACAAGGCAACATCATTGTCCGGATTCCATAACTTTCCGTTGAAAAAACGAATCGTGAAATAATGTCATCTAGATTTGTTACACCCTTTGTCTCCGTAAGTTCCGCATTGGTGGGTATGAGTATGGTGATGCGTTAAATTGCCTGCATTGTACGCATTTTTGCACAGTTCTTCTCGCTTTTTGTCCAAATTGTGGTTTTTTGGTTTTTAATTCTATAATGTAACTGTTGCTATTGTGAAATCCTAGTCTCTAAGATATTCTCCGTGGGCATGACGGATATTAAGGTTAGCTATTACTGAACTCGGTGAGATAAGAATGGGGAATTTGGATCACTTTTCAAAGAGAAAAGGCCCAGCCTACTTCCATGGGTCTCTCAGTAATGTCAAGATATTTTCTTAGATTCATCGTTTCTCGTCCAAGAAGGTGGCAGCTTGATCATTACTTCTTCTGCGACACTGATTTTTCTACCCGCATGTCATTTTTGTCTTGTACATATTTAGTATTCTGGCACGGGAACATTAGGTTGGATGCGTATTCCGCTTGAAGTAGGTGAGCGGTGCATTAGCCTTACAATTAGTATGAATTGCAACGCACATGTCATGAATCTCTAGCTGTATGGATGCCATGGGAGTTGTTGGGATCAGTCTTCGTAGTTATCGCATATGTATTTGTATGAGTGCTGGTATCTGTATTCTAATTCCCGATGAGAAGAAGTGGCGGACAACCAGAAATTTGGTAACTGGTCAGTTCTCGCGTACGAGCGTCGGTAGGGCTAGAATCGCCAAGTATGTAGCCCAAATTTGGGCTCATCTGTTTTATACAAGACGAAGAAGCCCTTTACAGGATTATCGACTAAGCAACCTCAATCGATCTAATGAGTATTCTTTTTTATCCAACTCAAGGCAATTTGAGAGTAGTAGAATATCATCTCGTCAAGCGCCTGCTGTGAAGTTGATAATGCGTCAAAGGTTTCTAACGCTAGTCTGCCTGCCATAGTTAATGCATTTACTCCGCTTTGGTACCGCTGTCGACTTTTTCAAAGGTGATATTCTCTATTTCGCCATTGTTAAAGATGATTTTCCTTATGACACCATCTACGCACACATTGCCACTGCATTCCTCTTGTGTGCGCGAATAAAACCAGTTGATTTGATGCAGCTATAGGAATACATTGCAAAATTCCTTTCCAAAGTGGTTCAAAAGGGTGGCTCGGAGTCGGTTCGAGCAGATGTAGTGCCGTGAAAACGCACTGTGGTGACGTGAAAAAGGTGCAGCCTGACTAGTGGCCCAATGATCTACTGTTTGAAAAAGGTTAATCGACGCACTTGCGAAGTATGCCTTTACGTTTGCTCTTTAGTTCCACACACATACGCTTCTAGGCTGTTCTGGAGGTCACCTATGAATTTTCATTGTAAGGCCCCCATTTCAGCTCACGTCCAGCTCACTGTGGGCGAAGTGTGGCTTACTTTGAGCGCGCTCTTTAATTCTTCACCCATACCCCACTTATTCACTTTTCATTTCGATTTTTACAGTTTGTCCTTGGGGTAGTTTCGAATTTCGTGATAGACGGAAGGGTAGATAAAGCTTTTTATATATAGTAATGATTGCATTCTATCCGGAGCGCCGTCAGTCACCCTTCATATTTTTATCTGAAGCCTATTCCGAGAGCTACAGAAGGCAAGATTGCTTTTCAGCTTTCGATAAGAAGCTCTGAATCAGGGCATTCGTCGGATGATGATAACGCCACCAAAGTGAGTTGTTCTTCCGTTCCCTGTTGATATGATTGAGAAAGCATGGCAACCGATTTCCAGGAGGTTATGCTCAATATGGTTTCGTCAGCAGATAACACGGAAAGGCAAATTAGAGAATCCAAGAAGTAGAGCCTCTAAAGAGGTTATGTATCCGCACTTAATCTACATATTTTGTCAACAACCCTTGCTGTTAAAGTTGAAGTTTATTGTTCGCGAAGGTTTTCATACTGCACACGCATCAATGCTTGGGAGCGTTGTTGAGATACCGTGTGACCAGGTCACTTTGTACGAAGAAGCGGCAGAAGAACAGTAATTCAGTTTTCTCATGAGGTGCTTCCCCATCCTGCATTTCAAAATATCGGGTTGTTCATATGTTATCGAGTAACTTTGAAGGAACCGGAAGGGGATTGGAACAAGAGGAAGAATCGATGAACTGAGCATTCTGTAACGAGTACCGGAGGTTAGAAGCGATAATCGGCGAAAAAACCCGGATTCAAAAGCGCGACGCTGCGGTGTGTATTCGCATCCCATTCGCATCAACACACTGACTTTCCGAGTTGTCCGCTGTAGGAGACGGGCTGCGAGCCAACGTTAGTTGTGGCACTTGACTCCCAGCGCAGTGGAGTGGCCATTCTCAACTACATTAGCATTCATGTAAGTATATCTAAAAACAATATAAGAAAGAGCAAAGGAAAAAGTAAGAGAAAAACAAGTTTATAATAGAAACATGTCCTCTTGGCACCATGCCAAGACGTCAAATTGGCAAGTTTGTGCAATGGCGGCCACTTAAACTCGTCCGAACTACGTCCGTTCTACCGTAAGCCAAAATTACTCCCTTCAGATGTCTTTAAGAAGTTCTCTGATTTCTCATTGCCTACGATTTGCACGATTCATGGTAAGCATGGACGTTAGCATGAGGCGGTAGTACAATTTGATCGTCTTGCATAAGGGGCGTTTCGGACGTGGAGCGATTTTCGGTAGCGATTTTTTGTGCCATGCGAAGCTCATACGTTGAACCGGAATTTGGATAGGTTTTCTTCGAGCGATCACGATTGAAATAAATGGGGGTTAAAATACCCACTGTTTTGGTCATGAACCATATTTTCTATAAACTTTATAAGTTATTCGCATTTCGTGGTCTTCCTATTATCAATGAAATGTGTGCGCTTACAATGCCTGTCATTTTCCACCTCCTGATCAAGATGTTTCTTTATTCCAATTCGATTTTGGAACTCTAAAGCAACTCAAAGAAATGATGAGTTTGAGAGAAAGACCCCAGACAAAATGGCTATTGTAGTGAAATACCGAAGTGTTTCTGGACGCTGATCTCGATCTGTTCGTTTGAAGTGAAGCACTTTGAAATTTTCTGAGTTTTTCCTCGACTGGACTTGCATATAGCGAACTACGTAACCATCAGGGAAACCAAGCTGCTGATAGATTGGACTAGGAGGGGGGGGGGTGATATGGAAAAGTTCACATTACACGAAAAATTGAGTTTCAGTGAAGTTACGAGTATTTGAAACGTTCAAATTTACCATGGAGAAGATCCCGCGCTCCATCGCAACGCAACGTTATTGCATTAGCGACGCGGCAATCGCAGTGGAACCCATTACCTGGTTTCCTTTCAGTTTTTCATTGTTTTGTACTTCTTTTTTTCATCCCTTATCCCTGCCCTCATTTGTATGGCTTTTTACCTTATTCCTCTATCATCAAGTATTAAATTCCGTTGGATCCTTATTTTCCTTATTTTGTCACGATATTCGTCATAGTTTTTCAAACCATGGGCTTTTAATTTCCTTGATGAATCGCATTGACCGGGTAGATACCTCGTAAAAAGCGCAACCTGAAAAGCGCGATGTCGTACGGAGGCCTCCTTCGGGGGAAAGGCAGTATTTTTCTGAAAATTTTCCTCGACACCACGCTTGACCGTGGCTGGATCCAGAATGTAGAGTCACCAGTTTTTAGCCAAAAGATCACAAATTCATAGGGGATGCAGATGCTCAGGGTGAAATAAGTTGTCTAGTATCAGACGGTCAAATGAGCGGCGGGATGGCCTCTCACTGAAAGCGCGGGTAGGATGTTCATGGTTTGGCATCTTTTAATGACAGCTTTTGCTTTTTTGAATTTTCATTGTCTTACCTAAACTATTTGTGCACATTAAGGATGATTGCAATTCATTGTTAACACACCAAAGTTACCCCGTTTACAAGGCTTCAGTGGTTAATATGGTTGAACCCTTTGGCGTACCTAGCACGCGCGCCTGGCATTTCCCTGCAATACTAGTGTGATATGCGTGCCCAGGAGGCCCAATAAGCATTATAGGCAGAATGTTATCCAAATTGAGGTTTTGGCTCATCTTCGAGACGGCGAGGTGGACATGGAAAAGTGATCACTTTTCTAGTTGTCTAAACGAACAGCTAGAAAATTCGCTAAAAAAATCGGTGGAACATGTGCAGGATGGACACCTCCCCGTAAACAGCACGAAGTAACACCATAGTACAGATCTCTTTTCGTTGAGTGCTGGAATATAATAGTGGACCTGGTGGTCGTCCAATTTCTCCAACTTGTGTCAAAATCTCGATCAGGCTGGTAACTTGTTCCCTGGAGTAGTTCGACCACTTGACCATGAATATCACGAGCGCTCTGCAGCAAAATGCGCGATTCCCATGCTATGAGCGCTGGGAGATTATAACAGATCAAACGTCAGATATGTGGAGAAAACTTAAAACAGGGGTACCCTAACAGACCAAAAATTTTTGCACGTAGTTTACATGTACAAATACGTGAACACAAAAGGACAAAATTGGATAATTGCAAAAATTGCACCTCAGTGGGGAGCGCAATCAAACATCTGACACTCGTTAAACTAAGCAACCAAATTAAACACTGGTTTTCTACTTCATGTATGAGCCTACATAAGATGGAAACAGCGTTTCAGAAATTTTCACCATGTCTTGATGGACCTTCCTCGTAAGCAATGTGTGATCGACACCAGACGTAGCAATAATACCCACGTCTTGCAGTAGTCCTTTATAGATCTTTTGAACAAAATGAGCAACTCAAAATATCTCTATATTTATTAGGTTGGACGGGAAGTTCTGGGACACCTTGTGAGAAAAATTCAATTTATTTTAATTTTATTCACAGATTTTATTCAGAATTTTATTCAGCTCGACTGACGGGGATCTTCTTCAACGGCAGCTGTCAGGGCGTCGACATCGAAGACCGGAGGACGTCCTGAGCGTGGTTCATCTTCTAGCGTTGTCTGTCCTTCACCGAAACGCTGATACCACCGAATCACCGTAGACTTCGAAGTGGTGTTCGCACCCATCGAGTGGTTGATTCTGTCGGCCGCCAGGCGCGCAGAACTACCAAGGCGGTACTCATGAAGAATCAGCAGTCGAAGACCTTCTCGCGAAATAGGCTCAGATTCGCCGCTTGTCGAAGCCATAGTGGTGATAACCAGACTAGTGAAGAGTCCTTCACACTCCATCTATATACCCTTACCATGGACTGTCCCACAATTCTTTACAGGTTTCTACAGGAAAAAACAAAAAGTGTCCCAGAACTTCCCGTCCAACCTAATATATTATATAGGAAATCAAGGCAGTTTAGGCAAGGTTGATACCACCTTTAACAATGAAACCGTATGAATCAAAGATGCAGTATGAATGACAAGACAACAACGTTGGTTCTAATACCCAGCCCTTATAGGTGAACAAATACTCATAAAACTAAGACACTGATACACATGAGGAACAACAGGGCAGGCTTTCAGTGCTCACTTGGTCTTCTTCTTACGCGAATAAGGAGTGAGATCTCCAACGAAGTACTCCTGAACGTTTTCATCCAAACCACACGGACGAGTAAATTCCTGCCCACGTTCGTGAATCCACTTGTTCGACACCTGCACAGCGTTACTGTGAATTTGTGAAAGGGAATAGTTTCACTGCTTACTTACCCATTTCACGCCAAGCAGCACAGGGCATGCGGCATGCCTCGTGCGCATGTCACCCTCACCACTCCTCATCAAATTGTACCAGAATAGCGCGTCGAATTTGGATGGGAATACTGTAGTGCCAAGGTGATTGAAAACGGTCGCTCCTCCTCGCTCTGGCTGTGTCATCTGAGAAAAAGGTGAGTACGCTGATGGTGACATAATTAATCTTGCAACTCCCGTCATTTTACAGGTGCTTCCCTCATTGACGTTAACTCAATTACCATAACGTTTTCAATACTGCACAACTAAAACTTTTCAGCAGAACAAACTCAGCTGCACTAACAATAAGCTGAACGCAGTTGGATTTCACGCAAAATATAGTGTAAAGCACTAGGCACGAAGATCTCGGATTGCACCCTTGGCTTTACTCGCATTCCACATGAACATCGTAGGTACACCATCAAACATTGACTGGGTGTATTTCTACTCTGCCTTGGAAAGTTTTGATTCATTAGAACCCATCCAAACACCTTACCCTCATGCAGGGTCGAGCGCGGTGTCGAGGAAAATTGAAAATACGATCCCCTGGGGGGTCTCCCGACCTCCACACATAATGGTGGGAAATATTACCCCTATTCGCTCCTCATCTCCTACAGGTGAGGGTCGATTGGTCGAATTTTCGCTTCGCGGCGCCGTCAGTACGAATCGATTGGAGTTCCGCTCAAGTTGCAATGGGCTGGTGCCGTAAGGGACCTTTAAAGGTCGCAAGTTGAAAGCTTCGGGAGTTTGCCTATCTTTAAAGGTCCTTTACGGTACCAGCCCAATGCGTCTTGCGCGGAATTCCAGACGACTGGCACTCGCCGCGCCGTTCGTCGCGGGCAGCCGGGCGAAAATTTGACCATTCGACCCCACCCGCCTCCTATGACCTCAGTCCCCGTCGATGCTTCTGATAATGCCGGCGCACGGCTGTCTGTACACATTCAAGCCGACTGTACAAAAGATGAAAAAAGGTTATCAATCGATAACCGTTCCACTGCTATCTCATGCTAACACAAGTAGGATTATCGACTGACGACCATTTTCCGGGCCAAAATTTCCACAAATACTCATGGGTTCTCTTTCCTCCTATCGAGATTTATCGAGAAAATTCGAACTCTCTCCAACCCTGAGTGACCCCTAAGTTCTAATCCAGAATGCGACCACGTCCAGGATTCTTCGACGGAAGCGTGACCTTGCTTCCAGGGTGCTTAATTATCAGGACTGAACCAAGAAAAAGGGCGCTGTGGACATTGTTCTAGCCGCAAAAAAAGTATGTAAAATAGTATGGTTTTTTCCAACCACAGCGATTGATTTCATGGAGGTGCCTGATGATGATAAATAAATAAAATGAATTGTAAATACCATATATCGAATAAATTCATATGCTGGGGACGGTGCAGGCGTACTTTGCGCCAGCAGGATACATCCCCCCTTTCCGCGAATTTTTTATATCCTCCTCTCCAAAAATCCAGATGTAGGTGAATTTACCGCGCAATGAGAGGTTTCAAACTGCTTGATGAAACCCAGAGTTATGCACAAGTGAGGAACATATGGATAAATGATATGCGTGCTAAAAAATTCCTGCAAATCAGCCCGCGAATACCCAGCGGATAACCCCGTTTTACAATTCCCATATCTTGCCAGAGAAAGTGGATGAAGCCTCCAAAGTGGCACTTTGAACGTACCGAAATAATAGCAAAGGCGACTAGCTTCTTCATCAGCAGCCCTATCAGCTCGGCCTGATGCTAGTGTAAAGGACGGGATCGAATGCAGAAAAACGCTAATCAGGGATTCCTATTGCGGTACTATTGAGCTGTCTTTATTCATCAATTTTGTTGGACACCTTATGCGCTCCAACGCCGGGAAATCCGGCCTCCGAATGTGGCGGTGTTGTTGCTGGAGGTGGGAGGAGCAATAAAGAATAATTAAGTAAGGGAATGAAAGTGGCTGAAAATAAGATGGACATCTGCCAGATAAAGTGTACAAAATAGATTAAGCTTACGTAATACAACACGGTCGCGATTCTATTTCCTGTGTTCAGGCTCTTGAACGCATTCTTTTCTTCTTTCTACAAAAAAAGAGTTGGTAAGTCAGAACCACTTACATAGAACAACACGGTAGCGATGCGATTGCCATTGGCTCGATAAGGTTCCTTTTCGCCTCTCTAAAACGGTCCGTCCTCATTCGCGAGTTCAGTTTAAAAAATGATCTATTAGAGCCAGCAGAGGATTAGCTAACGACAAACGGTTCGGTAAGGACGACTGAGTCACTGCACTAAATCAGGGTTGAGCTAGGGATTAGTCACACCAACGGTATCACAGGGAAGCTATGTAATGAGCAGAGCTCAATCCTCAGTTAGGAGTTATATGCCTGAAGAATCTCGATGAACGTGAGATAACTGTGCAATGAGCGGCTCTACGCTGTGCGATTCCCTTGTCCAAACAGAGCCCAGAACTATGGAGGCACAAATGAGGAACGTATGGATATATGCAAGGAAATTTTTCTCCAAAAAAACTGCGAGAATATCGGAGGGGAACCCCCTTCTACAATCTACATATCTTCTTTATCTTGTTAGAAACACTGGATAAAGCTTTCAGGGTGAGGGCTTACAGTGTTTCAGGGTTCAGTGAGCATGCACAATCACATCGCTTACCGTAGACATGTCAAAATGCGGAGCATAATGACCACCGATGCCATAGTTGGCTATCTGTAACGAGAAAAAGTAATTTCGTGAAACTGACTCTTGCAAAATCGAAATGTGGATCATAATGACCGCCAAGACCATAGTTCGCCACCTAAAATCATTATAAGCGTGATAAGATATTCGTCGAAGCATACGTTGCATCTTATCAAATCATAGAAGACGTTTCCTGGCATATTCACTATCGAGTCAATCATTCCATTACCGATACGGTTGTGGGCAGGAATTAGGCTGGAAGGAATGATGCGCATTTCTGCTTACGGGCTATTCGTAGACTGTTTGTTTGCCTCTGATGTGGGAGCTGGATGCAGGGTAAGGTGTGCAATGGTGAAATGCACTGCATCATACCTACTCCTAAAGGAGACAAGGACTGTTTCCGCGAGCTTCCAAGCTACTCGAATGCATAAATGAACTGAAATGCATGCTACCAGCCACAAATGTACAGAGGACCGGAGGTTTGACCCTGACCACACATCAAATGCACGGGGGCTGGTCAATTCCCTCTTTTAGCCAATGCTATCGTCCCCGTGGTCATTGCCACCAACCGGCTGATCTGCATTTAACGATGAGGTCCCTCAGGGACGTAGAACAGGATGAACTGCAGAGGGCGGTACTAGCATTGCAACTGTTATGGGCTCTAAGTTGATCACCCGCTGAAAACGAAATGCTAGGTAGTGTTGCATTGAAGAAAAAGAGTAAAATGATTAGAAAGTCGAGATATTGGACCCCTTATCTCCTCCGCTCTCCTTGCGGACGCGTTCTATCGCATACTGCATCAATGAGTGCTGGTCAGAAAAGGTGCATCTATAATACGTGACGCGGATACGCAAATAAATGACAAGCTTGCTCGGAGCAGCTCGACTACGGTGGGGCTGTCTACCAACTAGGACCTTGTTGAAAAGCTATACACCGTCTCCTGGACTCGTAGCTTACTTTTACGGTTCAGAGCTTCATCTTCGTGAGTACCCAGCTCATAGCTTCTACTATGTGAAAGTAAATAGTGGTCCCAGAACTTGGCACAACACCACACCACAAAAAGGTTTTGTGAATGCCAGAGAGCTGCCCGATTCATGGGACTGTGAACCGCTCCTTCACCTACTGCGTACTCACCAGGACTATTACATAAGTTTGTATCATTATAGTGACCTAAAGGCACCTGCAAATCCTCTGATGTTGCCTGGTTCAGGTTAGTCATGTCGCCGATTCTTCTATTTATTCGAGCTACCACCTCGTGTTCTTCCTCTTTCAGCCATGCACTGAAATCACGGGTTATCTAAGTAAAAATGACTAGTTGTTCGCTGGCTTTTAACGATTTTATGGCCACAAATGGACAAATTAGGAGTACACACGATAACCAAGAAAAATCAACGTCGAGTGAATGAGAAACGAAGAGAAAAGGACGGAGCACCACGAATTACTATTACCTCTTACTAATACGGTAGCTGGCGGTCTCAAGCTCACCCGTCACAGCATTCTGTACAGTAGCACGTTTGAGCTGAAAACGAAAACACACAATCATGCAAGCCACGGAAAGTCACAACAGGATTCGTTGTTTTTGACGAAATGGGAGCTGCGACTACAAGAACACACCGAAACAAAAAAAGAGAAACCCGACGGATCAGGCACACCCTGAAAAGGTTAACCGGAATGCTACTCGCAAAACCTCCACACAGTACGGGTACCTTTTGGAAGTGCGGTAGTCGGCGGTGACCAGAGAGCCGTCCTCGGCCTTCACCGTTGCACGCTCCAGCTCAAAATTTCAGCGTCTCATTAGAATAATAAAAGCTCACGGAATCGATTCACTGTCTTCTACTCATTCATCAAGCATCGACCATAATTCCAAAAATTGTTACTACAATATTTTGTCCGCAGTCCTCTCGAGACAGCTCAGTCCCGGACAGCGACGGGCGGTGTGTACAAATGGCAGGGACCTCTATCACACGCCTAGCTCCTTTCAAATTCCCTCGTGGAGGTCCCTTCCGAGCCTCTGTTTTTCTGTTTCTGCTTTTTTTCATCATTGTCAGTGAAGGTCGTGTCAACACCGCTCTTCATGACCGTACTGAGAATATGAACGCGAGAGCAATCTTCTCCTTGGATATTGCAAAGGTAAGAAACGTCCTCCTCCCTCCCTGGAAGATTGGATCGTCATGCGACACACCAGCTTCCTTGGCAGCTGTAGCAGAATGTCGTGGAGTCGGAGAGAATGTCAGAAAACCAATGGCAAAGGCGCTGCAACGGCGGTGCATCGGTGGGCCGAATAAAATCATCCGCAGTAACTTTTGAAGGAGTCCTAAGAGCTCTTGAAGAAGCTTTCACTTTATTAGGTTGTAATGAAAGTTCTGGCCAGTTATGCGCGTTCACAGGGTAAATCCAAATTCCAAAGCGCGGCAACTCAGATCAAGTTACATATTGCGCCACTACGATGGAGAAAAAGTTGTCTTTCAGGATATCGGCTTTCCTCGAAATTTTGTAAAGTCTTTGAATTGCTAGAAAAATTCTAAAGTACAGTGAAAAGGACCTTTTTGGATGACTTCACTCCACGAGTTCCACTAGGGTCGAAGCGAAATGGAGGCAACTATGAATGTGAGCACTCCAAGAGGAGGAGGTGAAGCGCTGGATGAAAGTTTTATTGAAAGTTTTTTCTTGTTCAAGAATTGCAGAATGAGAGTGAGCTGCGCGAATTTTCAATTGATGAAGGCGCTTTAATCAAACAGCAGAAAGCGATGAGCGTCCGCATTAGCAGGGATATCTAAAAGTATTGGCGTTCCCATTACGGATGTGGTTACCACCTTAGGTGCCTCTGATTCGCCAAAACGCAAAAATGGGGCTGCGCGACCCCTTGGAGATCATTTTTCACAGATCGTCTTCCGGGCAGCAAAGGAGTTGCAGGTTTGAGCCTTGCTTCTGTCATCTCATCAGATCTAGTGCTAGGTGAACCCCATTTTTTCAAACACGTGGACAGCTCCTTCAACAGCAGTGTTCAGGGAGCATGATAATTTGGGGTCGACTTTTTATGATTTCGCGCAAGGTAAATCGTCATCCTTTCATAAATATGGGATGAGCAAGTATGCATCATATTCGCAAAGGTGTGAAAAATCAAGTGGTGCTCAAAAGATGCAATCTGAGCCAAGCCATAATCACCTGAAGGTAAAGTCACAAAAAAATGGCAAAACTTCACATTTTCATCTGTATATAGCAGCGTTGTACAAAAACTACGGCTAGTGTAGCCTACCTTTGGAGTGGCTGTTGCTTTGATCACTTCCGCTTCGTACTCAGACATAACCTCTTTGAAAAGTACGGCGAGAGGCTCAAACCTGAGAATCTCGACCTTGATTGGAGCAAGTCGGAGGTATGGCCTGTCCATCTGAAAGCAAACATAAGATTAAAGGAGGATAGGTCGTCAACTTCAGCATTGAAATCCTCACTTTATAGTAGCAGTAAAGCTTCTTCTCTTCCTCTGGTGGCATAGGTGGAGCCTCACCACGGCACAATGCCTCGTACGCATCTCGCTCAACGATTCCATCGTTTTCCACACGCTAAAGCTCATGCGCATACAACCGTGGCACTTTGGTAAAAACACACTTTGAGGTCAACTGACTTTGTTGACGATCGGTGGCAGCTCGCCTTCTTTGTCTTTTCCTTCAAGCATATCTTCGTACCACTTCACGTTTCCTAAACACAAATCAGGCAACCAATGGCGATGCTCGGTAGCCAGAGAAACCACAAGAAGTGACCGATGACTAACCTTTGGCTCTTGGATGATGGGGAGCAATCGCTGCTAGTCTCTTCGTTAATGCGAGAGCTCGACGTACGTTTCCCTGTTGATAGAGAGCATAGGCGAGATATTCCAAGACTTCCTCTTCTTCTACGGTTTTGGGATCCTCATTTTCGAGCTGAAAATACCCATAAATACCACATTCCATAAAACGCTCACCGGAAGGGACCCCATAGGATTTATACAAAATCACGAGAGGGACAATAAGTTCCCAGCCATCCTAGCGTCAACGTGGACAACGTAATACTTGCTCATGCACTACCCCATTGTAAAATGCTCCCCAATATAAAAGAATGTCATATCAATAGGCTAATCTATGCATAGTACGGGCCACGCTACATGGTTGCTAAAATGGTGCGGAGCCCACCACGCACTGTGAGCCACTAAATTGAAGTGTTTACGGAAAGGTTAAAAATCTCGTGGGGCAATGTCGAATGTTTGAGCGAGCACTGCAATTTTTGTCACTGTGTAACGCTTACCCGATTCATTGCCGTTTGCATCCATGTCAACGTATGGTAATAGTCTCGCTGATTGTAGGCTGCTCGTCCAACCTGCAAGCAACTCCGTCGAGGTTTCAAGGTTTCAAATTCTCACCCTATCATTTATCATAGGTGTTTATTGACTTACGATATTTTAGAAGTGAAGGTTCCCATAAAGGTATACTTACAGAGTAATTGAAATTTTGCTCGGTAGATGGTAAATTTAAGTTTTGCTTGGTAAATGATAAACTCTTTGGCATTACTCAGAGATGACGATCCACGCGATAGGCAGAAGAGCGGTCAATCGACAGGCACCTTCTCCTTTTCGCCTATTGAACTTTACGGTCGCTACTCAGAACCAGAATCATTGTGGAATAGTTTGGAGAAATAAGACCTCCCTGCTCTTCCACGAATGTTATTCTTTGTTAAGAAAGCTGTTCCCCAAGAAAAGAACTCCGATCGATAATCACAATATCGCTATATACAACAAAATTTTGTTTATTTTATAATTAGTCCACGAGCTTTTTGGATACCCATTTGACGGCCGCCTCCAAATTATTGCTAAGAGTTTCAAGAGCTTCCAAGAAAATAAAAAAAGACTCTCCTCCTCGAAGCTTGCTCATTCAGTGAACCCATGCCTGACCTTCTCAGATCAATCCCTGCTGTTTGGAATACTGACGCCAAAAATGTTTGATGGTGTCCAATTCACAATCCTTACCTCAAAAGCGTCATGGGCTGTGAGCCTGTGGGCGACTTTGTCACCGAGAATAATTCCATTTGAAAGATCGGTTGTATCAAGTCGGTAGACATCTTGAAGTCGAAGAATAGCGGTCGCAGCTCCCGACAAATCCTCCTCTTGGGGGAATTTCACCTGAACCACACAAATGGTTTTGAATGGAATTGCTCTCTGACATCTTCAAGATAAGAGCTGCAGGAGCCCAGCTGTAGGCAGCTCGAGTGGAACGATACTCCTCGATTAACGCCTACAGTAAATGAATATATACAAAATTCACCTGGCTGCGAACGCGATTCTCTGTGATGTTCTTGATGAAACTCTCTGCTTTATTAGTGAGCATGATATCTTCAACCTGCAATTTCTTATGATTCAATAGCTTCATCAAAGCACCTTGTATGACGCAGAGAGTACAAGGGTAACCCACTTGTAAGAAGTTCGACACCTTCTTCATCATTGGGCAAGACTATTGGAGTACAAGGTTTAAAGACCGTGGGTGGGAGGGGGTGATATGAATAATGAGAACTTCTAAAGTGATTCATCAAAATGAACGTGACGGATTCAGCAAGACTTGTTGCAAAATTTACAATGAAAAGGAGTGCCCCGGGTCTTCACAACAGCCATCTTTTTTGAATAGCTGCCACTTGTGCAGACAATGTCCACCCTTTCGCTAACCGAGCCCGCCTCCTTTTAAAGTCAACTGCGAGAGTCTTATTTCTCGGGTTTTGACCGTTCCATTCCGGTTTTTCTTCAGTTTCGTACTAATAGACACCTCGACCTTCGTGTTTAATATTCTTCCAATATTCAGCCATGGCCTTTGAGAAAATGTTTCGTTGAAATTGGTAGCAAGGGGAGCGCCTTTCAGTGGATCTACCTCAGGCCATTATCTTTATGCTAAAGTTGTGGCAATCTAGCTAAAAGATTTTTATGCAGATTCCATTAGAACAATCCCTCAGGGCATGACACTGATCTTTAAGCAACAGCCTCGAATGAGTAACAAAGAATTTCATACATTAGGTTGCTCCTCTGGTGATTAACTGCTTCGAGATTTTTGGCATCTCTCTATCGCAGTAACAGGGTAAGTAAGCTGGTGAACTTGGCAAAAACACACCTTTTTCCATTCGGTGGTAAGCCGCTTGATGAGAAGATAGGCGTTGATAGGATTCGTAACGAAATCCGGTCCGACGTCTTCGGCATCTTTATTGCGATCGACGTACTCATCAGCAAATCTGAAATTAGACCAATCCCAAGGATGACTACAACACTGGACAAGGGTATCTGCCGCATTTTTATGACACGTCTAATGAAATCAGCCTAATTTGAATTGTCAACTTCAAACTTGTCATGCGATTATCACATTGTATTATGCTTCATACATAGAACGATATTCAGAGACTCACAGCGGCCATTTGATGATGATCTGCGCAACATTTGATTTAAATACAGCATTAGGGGTAATACGGTAATGGAGGAATCCCTACAAGAAGTCACTCACATGGTAGTCCTGGGCCCAAGAAGGCTATCTGTGGCGAAATCCCGGTGAAAAAGCGCCCCTCCGAGCTGTGGAAACGCCGCAAAACGCCGCAACCGCCCATCTGTTCCGCCTCTTGATAAGTCGGCCCCGCCTCCGGGTGACGTGATTTCCGACTGGCTGAGGTGGGAGCAGCCAAGGAGAGGCGGCAAGATCGAAGGTGTTGCGGTGCGCTTTCGCAGTTTTTCCTTGAAGCTCACTCCAGAAAATAGATGCTGTCGTATTTCTAAACATTCCCTTGTGTTTACTTGGCAACATACCAATGGAAAACTAGATCAAACTACCCGCCATTTGACGGACAGGTCGTCCGCGTCGAGAATCAACGGTGGGAAGGGGGTCCTAGTTCCCCTGTTTTTGGCCAATTCCATCCGTTTTTTCTTCACTGTCCTGTTACTAGGCATCTCGCCTTTCACATTCACTACGCCTTTTACTTTTCGTCCGACTTTCCCCTAATGCTGCCTTTAACTGTGCCGAAGTGAGTCATTTTGACAGTACTAGCTTAGTCGTTTGAAGTATGCTGAGTTAAGGGCAAAAGCTCCGAACGGACTCAATACTTGTAATAACTTTCGCACCGCGGGCTGCGACGAAAATCAGCAGCTATCAAAAATCAAAAAAAAGTTCGCATAGTTAACGTAACGTGGTTCGAGTCTGTTCTGGTATTGCACGAAAACCCGCCGCTGATTTTGCGTAAATTGCTTCTCATTCCCCCTCTGGCACATCACAAGCGGATTGCCTGCACTTATTACCTGAAAGAGTACCGGGATGCGATCATCTCTTATACTACAATGTCCCGCCCAAGTGCACCCGTGCCCATCCATGAAGCATTTCACCACGACATCGAACCTTTTAGCACTACACCAACAAACCTCCAAATAAATCCTTAGACAGTGGTTGGAAATAGTTTTAAGCGTCAGCGTTAGCAAGACATAGAATTACTACAGTTATGCAAAAATATAGTTGCAGTCTAAATGGGAGATCGGCTTTTGCTCGTCGCTTTACGTTTAAGAAATAGCCGTAAAATATGAAAATTAGGATGGCAGTCATTGCGTTGTCCTCCCTAATAACCATCAAGCACGGCCATGTATAACATAAGAGGTACGCGATCACCGCACCCGCTTAGATTTTTGAGCGGTTTGGATCGCAGCACAGCCACTGTTGATGTTAACACTGCACTTCCGCATAAACACACGGACGAACGCTCTAATGACGAGCAAACTAGGCCAGACTGATCTTTAGCGTTCGCTTCTTCTTTGTTTTAATTTCCTGAAGATGAAAAACACTCTACCGGCGAGACAACGTTCCAGCTGACAAAGCACTCGTCAGTCTACTGGTGTATGCCATTGCTAGAGGAATTCGTGTGGCTGTGCCGAGCGCGCACGTGATGGTACAAGCTGGGTGTATATCGTTAGGACAGAAACGTCGCGTGGCCGTTCGGCACGCGATGAGATGGTGCGAGCTATGCGCGCCGTATTAGTTGAGTCCTAAAGCGATTACGCATAGAATGAGGCGTAGAGCACTGTCATCGCTTCAAGACCCATCCAATACTGCGCGCATAGCTCGCACCAACCCGTCGCGTGCCGAACACGGCCACGCGACGTTTCTGTCCTAACGATATACACCCGGTACAAGCTATGGGAGCCGAATCGGTTGAGTCCTGAAGCGATTACACTCAGAATGAAGCGTAGAGCACCGTCGTCGCTTCAGGACCCAACCAATACTGCGCGTATAGCTCGCACCATCGCGTCGTACACAGAACACCGCAAAACGAGTTTTCTGTCCTGGCATACACCCGTCCATCTTCACCTGCCCCATCGGCTAGTGAAGCAGAGGGGTGTGGAAGGAAAAAGAGTCAAAAGAAAGGTTTTGGGCTCCTACTTCTCCAAATTCTTTTTGCCAATTTAGTTCGCTCTTTCTTCATCGATTCTGAAGACTCCTACTTTTATATTCTGTAATTATTCCACAATCTGCCGAATTCACCCTTTACGATGTCTATTGATAGAGACTGCTAGCGAGGTTCACGGGTTTCTTTTTGTCGGATGTGTTTTGATTTTTTACGATATGCGTCTGTCCGTTTTGAATGCAGACAGGGGTGTCTGAGGGCATACCAAACACTATCATACCAACGGATCCTTATGACCTGATGAAGAAAATATACAGATTTTAAAAAAGGGATTGAAACCTACTACATATCGGATACGAACATGAACACATTTCTTAGGTGAGCCAAATAAATAACATTCCGAAGTTGGCAGAGTTACTTTTTCAATGTGCACTTTGTAATAGTCGATCAATACCCCTCCGAGGTCAACGTGAGTGCAACAGATCATGTCAATGTGGCCTCATATCGCAGCAGCCCATCTTAGCGACCATGCGAGCTGCTGTTTATCCACGCATGTGTTGGCTATTGCTCATCGCATAGTAACAAGTGAAAAAATAATGAAAAAACATTGAAGAACAATGATCGCATCAAATTAATCATGCATTGCATAGCTGTTTGAGTAATGTTTTGTAAAAATAAACGATAGTTTTTCCTACTTGTAAGTTCGCCAGTTAGAAGATAAAAGGATTCTCCAAGAAAAATTATCCTAATGCAAGAATAACTGCATCTCTACCAGTACCTAAGAGGGTCAAACTGATTCTTTATTTTGATAATTCTTCCACAGTAACAAAGGCATAAATTGAAATTCTTCGAAGGTATCTTCAATAAATATAAAGTGGTTGTTCCGCCTTTACTCAGACGAACCACTATGCCCTCGTCAGCACCGGAGGCTCATCAGTCAGTGTGGTGCTTCCGAGGGCAAAGGGTTGCTAGTACTATAGTGGTGACAAAACGAAAAATGAGAGAAAAACAATACCAAAAAACCAGAAAACGGTTGAATCAATAAAGCGTAAATAAGAAAGTAAGAGAGAATAGATGGAAGAATGGTAAGAATATATGCCTGATAATCCTGCTGGGCGTCAGTAGATAAATAAAAGAATGGATAAGTTAACAAAAAATAATGCGTCGTGATCAGTCATTCAGTCATTGAACAGACACAGATTTACGAGTAAATACTGTATGTCAAAGTGAGCATAGCCTGGTTAAATAGATCAGAAGTGGTGTATATCATTAGGATAGAATTTCGCACCGCAGCGCGCAACTCGATGCGTGCGAGTTAGGGGCACAGTGTGTGGTCGAATCCGAACAATTACCTTGCCCTGGCTCTCCTAGCTGGCATTCGACATCCCTATTCCCCGGATATACACCTGATCTGGAGTGGTGGATTTGTTTGTTGTTGGAATGACTGTTTCCACTCCTCTTCATATATTCTTACGAAGCGCTAGTTTGGAGGAAGTTACCACTGTTTTAGTCGTGGTTTCTTTTTAATTTACTCTCCCATGAAGCAAAATAATCGATTCGGAAAACCATAAAAGCGTAGTGTTTCTTAGTAAGATCAAAGAGCAAGGACCAGTAATATCCTAGCGATGTAATAATGAAGCCACCTCCCACTTTAGTCGTAAATCATGTGCCTCTCGTTTGAAATCTCTCGTACTTTAATGCTCATGTGCATCGCAGCTATCGGATCCTATTGTTAGGACGTTGAAATGAATGCAGTAACATGGGTGAGCGCTAGTTTTCTTCACGAGATAAAAGAGTATGGGGTGGTGTTATGCATAAAATGAAAACAGGATGAATAAAATGAGAGCAGGAACTGAGGTAATGCAGACTGAAACACTCGGCCGATTCAGCGATTATACCACTTCTTCTGGATCCCTTATGAAGGCTACTCTTTTCAGAGGAGATGAATGGTTATGTTGATCTGATCGTGGTGAGACCAACATTACACAAAATTCCAGCCATTTTATTTTATCACACACAGTGTGGATCATATGCTCGGCTCAGACTTGAGAACCATAGAATTCCGGTGGTCAACCAGAAATTAAATCCAATTTTATTTTCTCGCCGCGAAAAGTAGTCTTTGCATGGTTGCATGTAAATCTTCTTAGAAGTTCTGCCACCAAACTGACGTTATTGAAGGCCTTATTCGAACGATTCTATGATATGAGTGAGATTAGTCCAGATTAGATTAGTCTTCAGCACAGCCTTTTACTCTTTTTTTTTTTTGCTAGGGAAACAATGTTTGATTTCCAGTATCCTGCATTGTGTCTTGGAAATTTGCGCAAAAGGAAAATTGGCACAAAATCTTACCGTTTCAACTCGTCCAGTCGCTTCTGTTCGGCTTCAATGTACTGGTCGATGACGACAGTCACTTCCTTCTCCGCTCCCAGCATTCGCTGCATATCAGCGATAGCAGTGAAGAGATCGGCAGTGCAGCTGCCGAACAGCCATAGCAGTAATCCGAGACCCCACATTCGTGAAGCCAAACGCATTCCGCTTACTGAAAATCAGTTTAAATCGATTTATGAAATATCGGGTACCACTTGTAAAGAATAGGTCTTTCGAAGAAGTTACATATGTGATTCTGACCAGTGTAGGAGATCCGATTTATACATAGATTCAAAGGAGATATAAACAAAATCATGGAAAAGCTACGATCCGGTAAAGCCCCCAACATGTGGGATAATTAGCTTACACTTTGTCGAAAATATTGAATAGTCTAAAAAGTCTTTTCGTATTTTTAAATATCGCTTTTTCTCTCAAAACTGCTTTCCACAAAATTTCTTCTGTACATATATATATGTAGTACAAGTCCACACGCATCTATAGGTATTGTTGTCTTCCATCTCCCGGATAACCCTTTTCGGCAAAATAAAAATATCAAAAGTCACCTCATTTATAATTCTAATTTTTTGAATGGCGTTAAACAAGGAAAGGAAAAGGTGATAATCCGATGGAGCAAGGTCAGGGCTATAAGGCAGCAATTTTATCTAAGCTCGAGAATTTTTTGGCAAGTTCTTCCCACTATTGAAAAAGTGACTCGCCAAAAAATTCTCGAGCTTGGATAAAAATTGCTGCCCCATCCACCTTATAGCCCTGATCTTGCTCCATCGGATTATACCTTTTCCTTTCCCTGTCTAACGCCATTCAAAGACAAATTTTTGTATTGAAAATGAGGTTGACCTTTGATATGTTTATTTTGCCGAAAAATGTTATCCGGGAGATGTAAGACAATAATACCTATAAATGCGTGTGGACTTGTACTACATGTGTATGTACAGAAGAGATTGCTGGAAAGCAGTTTGGAGGGAAAAAGCAGTATTTGAAAATACGAAAAGACTTTTTAGACTACCCAATATCTTACCCAAAAAAATGAAACCTCGCGGAATAAGTAATCTGATGTGTAAGGGTACGTTTATCAATGGTGAAGCACTGCAAGACAAAACTGTAAATTAATTGTAATGTGTAGACCTGAAACATCAAACATTTTGTGGCTGTGAAGAATTTATGGCAACCGCAAAATGCGACTGACGTTATGTGCATACATACAGGTGCCTAGAGCCTTTTCCTTTTCGGAGCCTAGGTGAAATCCACGCGTCTTATAATAGGTTCTAGCCCCGCAAACTCTGCAAATTAGTGGCCTGTTTCAGGTGATGATCATATGATGTGGAGAGAAGAAATCATAAATAATCACTAGAAATTGAAAGGATCAAGGCACAATGTGTCAGCACTGGAAACAAAACAATGAGTAACCTTAGAAGTATGTCGAAGATCATCAAAATAGAGAATCAGTTACAGCAGGAAACGAACGACTCATGCAGAAAAGAAGGATCAGAACAACCATTGTAGTGGGCCACACATTTGAAAGGAGCATCAGAATGGGCTAGGGAATTCAGAAGAAAAGGGGCTACGCGAATCGTGCAGGGCAGCAGACTATTCATCAGGACACGTGACGAATTCGGGGTGGTGAACGACTTTTAGCTTAATGCAAAACTCCCACAAGGATACTATCTCATCCACTTGGACTACTTCCATCAAAACTTGGAAGGAAACTCGAGGTGCTCGCCCAATTTTTGTCCGATTCTAATGCTCAAAGAAATTGACAAGGAATGGAATTTGTGGAAGAAGCACGTAAACCAAATGCCATTCAAAATTTTCTCACGTTATGTTGGCGTACATTACTACTTGATGAGCTTCTTCCAGAAAAGAACAAGACGTCAAAAGTTTTTTCTACAGCAATCGATCGCGTACCGGGAAGGCTCGAGACGGGTCAAGGACAAGCGTAGCTCACCCAGTGAAATATCGAACTGCATACGTTCATTAACACATATTTACAGTTTAGTATTTATCTTGATATAAATATCATATCCAGATGTTCCTTCACAGATCTGAACAGACGGTTCCTAGAAAATGACTCGATAGATCTACTGTTCGAGCACAAGGCAAAGAAATGATAAAGATTGAGTTCACTACGCATTCTAGTCCATACAAAACCGTGGTGGCAGGTGAATGCGACTTGCTCTGTACTACAATGAGTGGCAGGGGCGTCAGCCCATATATACCAGTCGATGCTTTTATCCTCCCAGACGAGTATGGTAACAATTCACCTATCCTGGAGGTATGGAAAAATGGTTGGTCTGTGCGAGCGTTGATGGGGATTTGATCCCCACACCATGAGAGTGGAAGTGTGCGCCACCTGCCACTACACCTCCTTCGCTTAGAAGCACACTGAAGTACTTACAAAACATATGGAATTATGTGAGCCTCTGCATGTCCCACAATTTTTTTAATCGCGCAGATTTCAGCTTTCGTTGTTCGACTGAAGACAAGCGTCCTTCAGTAAAACCGGCCCACAGTTTTGTACGCCACAGCTATTCCCTACAGTATTTGTCTTTTGAAATCGTACGCTGCGAATGGTGGATTGCAAGGTCCTGAGAGCAATAATACAGTGGTTCTCCATCTGTGATGAGGCCTCTAATCGGCTTGGAAAGTGCTCATATTCACTTGTCTGTTTATATTTATTGCATACCTGGCGGGGTGTACTAGTTAAATTGGTACACTTGACCATTTTGGGTGATTGGAGGAATCACACAGCGGTTGGTACGAGGAAGTGTATCAAGTTTGTTACAGAAGTCCAGAGCAGCAGAAAAGATCACCGAAGATCATTCACAATGTGAAAAGTGGTCTCCAGGAGGTGAGTTTCGGGTCGAGTGAACGATCAGGAAGAGCATCGAACGCGCTATTAACGTCATTGAGAACAGTTGGACGATTAAAGATGGAAGCGAACTTTTGAGATTCCAAACGATTGTAATTATAAACCCTGCGTAGAGCGAATATCACTCACAAGGGAAGGATGCCGGGTCGATATGGCCATTTGGACAATGAGACACATATCGCTCGAACGCGCTTTTGGATCCTGATTTGAAAACAGCGTCCAAAAGTGCGTCGAGTGCTATGTGTCTTATTGCAAATGGCCACTTCGACCTGGCATCCTTCCCTTGTCAATCTTCGAAAACGGAAAACGAGCCGACCACCCAGTGCCTTCTTCTGAGACTTACAATTCAGAATTCTTTGGAACGGTCAGCTTATTCCATCTTTCTTTACAATTTAATGGAAGTGTGTAGATCCGACTGATTGAATTTACAGTTGACTTAACTTGAATGTTATGTTTATCAGGAGAGGGACAGCATTCCATCACATGTACACTGACGGGAAAGCAGCTTTTCAATAAGGGAGAGACGAAACTCCTCTCCTTCCTAGAATTAGATAATACCTCCCCTGGCTCACAATCATTTCCTCGTATCTACCCACCTTTATTTCCTCTTTTTAATTGTGCTGGGATGTGGATATTGAGCATTAGACTGAAATTTTACCCCCCCCCCCCCCACAGTGTTAACCAGTAGCCCCATATTCAAAGTACCCTATCGCACAGCAGCAAATATTGGATGAAACGACAAATCGTACTCACTTCAAAGGAGAAAAATCTCGCAAGTACTCTCATCGTTTTATAGCAAGTTGGAAGAAAAAAATTCGAATTCTGAAAAGTAACACGAAGAAGTCAAGGTGTGATGATATGGAATGAATATACGGTTTGGGAAGCCAATAATGCTAGAACTGGGAATGAAGAAAGCAGAAAATAACGGACAGTGGTTGGGTCGGTCATGGTCGAGCGCCAGAACCCTCGTTGAGGCAGCTCGTGTGCAGTGGAGACGCAGAACAAAGTTCGCCAGCCGAATACGTGCGAGCGAGCAGTCGATGCAGCGACTGACCTCTATCGACGGGGCCAGTAGAGCCTCCTCAGAACCCTTTCCAGTTCGTTTGCTAGTCATCACACTTTTGACGGGACGAATTGAATGTGAAAGCAGTTCCAAGAAAAGCGGGAGTGGGGAGGGGGTGGAAATTCCTAGTAGGCCTTTGTAGTCTGAGAATTTGCAAGTCTTCATGTATATTCTCATTTGTCGAGGTTCAAGTATCAAGAAGAAATGATCTTTCATTATTCAACGGCACATGTGGGAGAAGATTAATGTGCGAGCCGCAATCAAAGGTGGCAGCAACCGCACAGCTGCAGCCTCTAGGTTTTCATGATGTTAACAACACATCAACACGTTTCAGAGCAACCGAGACAACAAAGAGGGTTTTGGGATGTGAGAACAACAAAGCGAACTGTTCGAAGAATCGAAATTGCTCCTCACGGACGCCGGGCAAACAGGCTCCGACATGACTGGTTCAAATGGTCGCGCAGGCATGCAGCGATTGATTCCATGCAATTACAGGGAGGACAGCATTATGGTTCCAGCTGAGGGAGCATACAGTCACGTCTCCTTCCTGATGCGGAGGAGTGCCCTCGTCGACCATTAAGGCCAACCAGCATGGATCACGGGGCGAAAACTGACTGAAATGAAGGCCGACGAGTGTCTGAGATCTGTCGGTCGGCCTTGGTGATGTCTGCGCGCTTCGAATCTAGTCTAGGACGTGCAAAATCTGAAACGATGTAGAAACTGAAGTTCGTGGTTCCCTTCGCACGGAGACTTATGCATACGCATAAAGCACTCCGCGCACCTTCAATGCGATGATCGCACTTGGGACTTGCATACGAAACCGATTCTCAATGTCTAGTCAGCCGCCCACTTCCGGATCTGCTCGAAGATAAGTGCCAAAACTAAAAGCAACGTCGCATGGGTCGTTCTCTTTGTGAGCTGAAGAATCCATGTATGTATTTGTTGACTGTTGGACAATCCCTATCTCAAAGAAGCAGCTTGCTTGGCACATATTTCACTCGTGAAGAGTTCCCCAGCCAAGAAATCATTCACATCCCTAGTCCTTTGATTACATGATTAAGGAAGTAAGATGAGGCATGTCTCCCATCATATTCCATGCAGTGAAAAACTTCTCTCGCACTCCATTGTGCTGTGGTCAGGGTCAAGCCTCCGAGAAATTCACGACAGGGGTCGTGTTTGGTCCGCTAGGAGGGGGACAGGGGGGGGGAGGGGGTGTAATCGTTGAGGTAAGATCGACGGATCGCCGAGGTAAGATCAATGTTCAACGGAATTCGTGAACTGGCTAGCCGGGTTCAAACCTGAAACTAAAATTTGATTTATTTTTCACTTAGAAACTCGAAGGAACAGGAGGCGGCATCCCTTAAAGGAATCGTCCACGGAAAATGCGTTTTTGTGTTACCCATACGTTTATGTTGTATTTGCCTAATGTGGGCCTCATGCAAAATTTCACGCGAAAAAATGCGAATCTGGCTGAGATACAGCACCAAACAAAGTGCGGTCTCAGTGGGCGGGGCCTAAGAGAAAAGCCTCGTTCCGTCGTGGTCGGAGACGCATTGTAGGAGCAAAAAAATTCGTAAACAGTCCCACTCTCCGTTCCCAACGGCGGCGGATCACGGGACGAGGCTTTTACTCTTAGGCCCCGCCCACTGGGACCGCACTTTGTGGTGCTGTCGTGAAATTTTGCATGAGGCCCACATTAGGCAAATACAACATAAATATATGGGTAACACAAAAACTCATTTTCCGTGGACGATTCCTTTAAATAGGAAACAGGAAAAGACACAAATTTTTTAATATGAGTGCTTGAGACAATATTGTGGAGAGGAGAGCACATGAACAATGCCAAAGATAAGTAGATCGAAGAGCACGCTGCTTCCTTAGTTCGTTTGGGATTAAGGGCTGCAAACAAGGTGTCAAGTTGCTGCAACCAAAGGCGCATAACTTATGCGCGGTGAGGGGTCTATACTCGATGCTTTGTTTACAGTTTACAATTCCAAGACGATTACGTAATATCGTATATTTTAACTTAAAGGAATCGTCCACGGAAAATGCGTTTTTGTGTTACCCATACGTTTATGTTGTATTTGCCTAATGTGGGCCTCATGCAAAATTTCACGCGAAAAAATGCGAATTTGGCTGAGATACAGCACCACAAAGTGCGGTCCCAGTGGGCGGAGCCTAAGGGAAAAAGCCTCGTCCCGTGGTCCGCCGCCGTTGGTAACGGAGAGTGGGACTGTTTACGAAGTTTTCTGCTCCTACAATGCGTCTCCGACCACGGCGGACGACGGAACGAGGCTTTTCTCTTAGGCTCCGCCCACTGGGACCGCACTTTGTGGTGCTGTATCTCAGCCAGATTCGCATTTTTTCGCGTGAAATTTTGCATGAGGCCCACATTAGGCAAATACAACATAAACGTATGAGTAACACAAAAACGCATTTTCCGTGGACGATTCCTTTAAAGACACCAGAAGGAGGTAATTTTGGCCTACGGTAGAACAGACGTAGTGTGGACGAGTTCAAGTGGCCGCCATTGCACAAACTCCCCAATTTGACGCCGTGGCATGGTGCCAAGAAAAGATGTTTCTTTTATAAATTTGCTTTTTCCTTTTACTTTTTGCTTTGATCTTTCTTGCACTGTTTCTAGATGTACTTACATGAATGCTAATGTAGTTGGGAATGGCCACTCCACTGCGCTGGGAGTCAGGTGCTACGACTAATGTTGGACCGCACAATCTCCTACAGCGGACAACTCGGAGTCAGTGCGGTGGTGCGAATGAGGCGCGAATACACACCGCAGCGATGCACTTTTGAATTCGGGTTTTTCACCGATTATCGCTTCTAACCTTCTGCGTTCGTTACAAAATGCTCATTTCTTTGTATTTTTCTCTTGTTTCGGACCCCTTCCGGTTCCTTTAACGGATTGTCGATGGAGACATCATGCATGGCGCAATCCACAACGAAGCCGGCCAACGTCAATAGCCCTTTCGTTGGACAGCTGGCATCGAAACCACGTATGCAGACACCTACTGGTGCTAGCGAGCCATTATGCGTAACGTAGAAGCGTTTGTATTCACTGAAAATGTGAATGAAATACTCATGCCCAGCAGAGGCAGTCACCCAGGTCTTCTGAGAGTAAAAGATGTGTATTAGAGGCATAACAGACACAATGCGTTTTTTTCCAAAGTGCTGGGAAGATCTCGCCATTTCAACGAGAAAATTTTTCTTCGAGTGGCTTCTTTCAAAAACTTCCTTTTTGAAGATACGGCATAGCCCAAATAGACATTGGAAAGCGCATATTTCTCTCACAGACGCTGCATCACAAATTTGTACACATAAGGTCAAGTGAAACACTTCAAAAAATTTTGAAATTTTGCTAGACTGGATTTCAGTGCATAGGGAACTACGCAACCATTAAGAAAAACCAGGCGGCCAATTGGTCTAAAAAGTATTAAGAAATGGTTCACAGTACCCCACTGTGATCGCCGCATCGCTACCGCAATATCCAACGCTTCTAGTCCTATTTAGCTTTTACCTTTTCTATCCTTGCTTTTTTCATCCATTACCCGCCGCATGATTTACATGACTTTTAAGCCTTCCCCTTTGTCATAACAGGACGAGCACATTACCAGGGGTCGGTGACGCTTCCGTTACGGAATATAGGTATTGAATTTTGTTAGGTTCTTATTTCTCTTAGACGCTTCAGCGTCGGAATATGAGTATAGAGTTTTGCTAGGTTCATGAGCTCCTATTTTGTCCGGTGGTTGACCTCACTGTTTTTTTTTTTTTTTGACCGTAGACTCTTGATTCCATTGGTGAATCGTGTTAGCTGGGTAGAAATCACAGAAAAAGCGGAACCCGAAGGAAGGGGAAGGAAGATCGTATAAAGGTCGTATTTTTTGAAAATTTTATTCGACGTCACGCTTGATCCTGCCTGCAATGCTGCCGCTATTCATGGTACATGGCTTAGAAAGGTATCTCGCGAAACTGAATATCATTTTGGTGAGACAAAATGAGCGTAATCGACATTGGAAGATTGTACTGCATCGAGTGGAAATCACTCTTCAATAGTTAGCAATAACGTGCCCATATTACAATAATTCGAACTAAAAATCAGTGGTAAGTAAGATAATATGGAGACAGGTTGTAATTCAGCAATCTTCAATATTCATTTTTCAATCGCTCGGGACACAATGATGGATATGTTGGACGAATTCAACATTTACACAGATCTATGGCGTGGCCGTTAAGCTCGGTCTCGAGCGCGATTGGGAGTGCGAGTGTCCCCATTACAACCTTTCGACAGAATGATGGATGGTTGGGGGTCTCTCAACCCCAAAGAGACGTCAATCGAAAGTATCAGTCGTGAAACTCCAATGTACAAGCACTGTTACGCTCGCTTCATAGTTGAAATAGCAAATCAGCTACCTTAGCTGAAGTTAAACGACAAAATCACTCTTCAGAGAGCACAAATTAGCGTTTCGTATCAAGCATTTTTCAAGATGTAGGCTTAACATTACTGAACGAGGATTATCAAAGGAGACAGAGGCGTGTCATCAATTGCAAATCAGCTGGTGATGTAGCACAGTTGCGTCATTTTTGCAGGAAGAAGTGTGCAAAAAGGGAGACATATGCTGCTACGTCAACTAGACCTTGGGAAATGCCATTTTTCAACACGATCCCTCCAACACGAATTTTGACCACGCCCCTGGAAGCCGATCCCTCTCGACGTCTGAGGACAGATTTCAGTGGGGAACAGGTATTAGCTTCTCTGATCCACATAATTTCACAACATTAGAAATCTTTCCAGTCGCTGAGAAGATGTTCGAAAGAGATTGCCTTTTTGTTTTTAAATATTTGCGGATTACTGCATCACTCGTTCCGCGTTTGTGCCCAGCCTGCAACAGACACTTTCACTAAGCACGGTCTCACTGTCTGGTGCGCCTGTTAGAGAAGGAATTGACTTTAGCTGATCTCAGTTTTTGTTCCGTAGAAATCTTTCGCAAGAAACGTCTTGAACTGGAGTTCTCAACTCAACACAAGTGAATCTGAAGTTCGGCAAACCACTGACACAGAACCTATTCTTCGCAGGAACGGCAAAAGGTCTAGAACAGACCTCGGTGAACAAAGGATCCGCAACGTAGTGTTTGCTTCAATCATGTAAGAATCATGCACAGCGAAGAGCATACAGTAAACAAGTAAGCGAGAGAAAGGAGGCAATTGGAGAGCTCGCTTCTTCTTACAGGGATTATCGAGGTCGCATTCGGAATAATAGACCCCACCCCAGGCTATTTTCCGAACGAATTCCTCCACAAAGACATGAGAATGAAAAAAAGCATTAACATCCGCTTCAAACAACCATTATCGCGTACGAAAAAAAGCCATCGTTGGTGACGCTACGTCCTAGCAAAATGCAGTGGCTCTCGCCGATCAGCTAATGCAGACAGAGCCAGACGGAGCGGCTCTGAGCATGAAGTATGAAAAAATACTTGAAAAATCTTGACTAACAAGAACGTTTGGTAATAGAAAAGTTTGTGAGCCCAATGACTTTGCATCACTACAGAATAGGATCCGTAAGCACAAAGGTTCTCAGAAAGCGTTCTAATATGCAAGAACTGGTGAACAGTTGTTGTGCGATAACTAGTAGCATTTTTTGTCTCGGTCGTAACTCGATATCAAGAGGAACACTGAGCGAATAAAAACGCCACACGCGATAAACAACAGCGCATTAGCATCAAATGATGCAAATCACACATAATGATATATGGTCTATTTATGCGGACCTTTGAGACGCTCTGGAGAAGTAGTTTCCTCAGTCCACTACTGCCATAATGCCGCAGTATCGACGTGGATTGATTTTCGTGGCTCGATCTTTACTGCTTACAACGGATGAGACCTCAAAGGCCTCGAAAGAGGACAGGGGATGAAAGAGTATACGAAAACACTGTTCTCTGTTACCAAGCATTCAAGCATGAAAGAGATGATTTGCTGTGCCAAGGAGGTTCCCGGAAAGGATGAAGTTCAGGTTCGAGTCCCGTCCGACACCGAAGCTTTTACCCATAACTCAGCATCCTTGTAGTAGCTATGTGGAGCTTCTATTGACGGCCTGGCGTTTTGACCAAATCGTCTTCCTCAAAGATCTAAACGTGGCTCAAGATTTAGGATTTCACCACTATACCACCAAGCGCCTCACTTCCGAGCGGTTCTGACGAAACATCAGGGAAACGGCCGAAGAAATCGCGTACGAGAGACACAGCTAACCCAGTCCACCACCGCAAAAGCGGAACGTCGCCACTCCATGTCAATTATTGTTAGTGAACTCTTCTTCAGCCTCGGTCCGTCAGTTTTTCTTGCACAAAACATCAAGGATTCAGTGTTCCGCGAAGTTGTGGGCAGCTTACAAAGGCTAAAAGATCCAGTACGTTCAAAATGCATTCGCGACAACAGCACAGCTGTCACAAAGCAGAAAACTTTCCCATCTATACCGTTTCCACGTAGCTCCTCAAAGAAACTGGTCCCACATCTGAAGTGGATGTCAAATTGAGAAATCTGCTAGCTGGAGTGCTATCTGTTCTGTATCAGAACAGAAGAGTCCGCTGCAGCAATTTGACAGTAGTCAAGGAAAAAAATTAGCTTTTCTGTTACCCATATATTTATGTTGTATTTGCTCAATGTGGGTCGCGTGCAAAGTTGCACGCGAAAAAATGTGAATTCGGTTAAGATATAGCAACACGAAGTTTTGGCCGGATGGGAGGGGCCTTCGAACAACTGCCCACCCTGTCGTCCGCCGCGGTCGGAGACGCATTCGAGGAACAGAAAATTACGTAAACATTAACACTCTCCGTTCCTAACTGCGGCAGACAACGGGACGGAGCTCTTACTCGGAGGTCCCGCCCACCCGGCCGAGACTTTGTGGTGCTATATCTTAGCCGGATTCACATTTTTTCGCGTGAATTTTTGCAGGCGACCCAAATTAGGCAAATACAGCTGGCAACAAAAAAAACTCTTTTTTGTGGAGATTCCTCCAAAGCCACTCCTCGCGATAAATTGTGAGCTTTACAGTGCGCATCACGTTCGCATCACACATGAGGTATGATACACTGATCAGAGAAGAAAAAACGAACAAAAAGGTGTAATCCAGATAGTTAGTCAAGAATCTACTTGCCCAAAAAGGGTAAGCAACGGTTTTCCTTCTACGACAAGTAAGGTAGCGCTTTTTCCCATGGTCTGGGCACACCGCTTTGATATACGAACTAGAAGAGGAACAGAACATCCCGAAAAGGAGAAATTGGATAGTTAAAGCCTTCTATAACAGTATTAAAATTATTTTATATACAAGTACATATGCAACACCCAATACTTTGATTTCCGGTCCAAGTTGTGAGATGGGTTCAGAGAAGTACTCCATGTTCGACTTTCTAATAATCTCGGCATATTAAAACTTGATCAGTATGACGTTTGTGTTGAGCCTCCGAGATTGTTATTATATTTATTCGGCCAACGTTTCGGCACAATCGCCTTCTTCAGAGATTGCAATGAGCCGAAACATATCAGTGATACAACACGTCGAATACCCTCTTTCGAGTTTACAAAAGAAAACTAAGGCTTAATTAATCCCAAGAGATATAGTGAAACCGATAAATAATAACAAATAACAAATAACAAAATTACAATAACAATCTCGGAGGCTCAACACAAACGTCATACTGATCAAGTTTTAATATGCCGAGATTAATAGAAAGTCGAACATGGAGTACATTAAAACTGGTACCAGCCGAATACTTTCGACTCGTGAAGAAAGTCTTGTCCCTCCGTCAGAAGATTACTGTGGCAAGACAGTCAATCCGTTTCCTGAGGCGCTGCTTGAAACATGATGTGGTCCCGCGATTTATTACGAACAAACGACTGCAGGATATCTGTGGATATTCCAAAGATGCCAAAGAACTGCGATCACTCGAGCGACATATTCTATCGATGGCACTTCAAACGAGACGTGATTTTCTATATTCATGTTTGAAAAAGTGTATTTCCAAAGAATTATGTTGTGAGCGTTTCATGTCAGAGAGCCTTTGGAGGAGGATTGTAGGTGGGTCGAAACGTATTTGTGATTCAATTCGTTCAAATACCAAAGTAAAGTTACAGAAGAAATTCTCTGGGTTGATGAGTCACGAGCGGTGTAGTGAAACTCGCGGTCAACCTCGAATTAACCCATAACGGACGGTGCGCCACATGGTTACTCCCGACATTTAAACATATTTCCCGACATATTTCCAAATAACCAATTATACACGTATACACTACGAGTATTGAAGAATAACATATATTTCCAGGACCGGTGCAGCGCAAATTTTCAACAAACATTATGCGAGTAACTTCAAATGCAATCCTTTCTAGTTGTACAAACAAATGACAACAATTGTTTTTGGTTACAATCAACAATCCATTAGAATCCATAGGCTCCGTTTTCCATTTGAAAACCCTCGCGCTCATCTTACTACTCGAAATGCATGATTTTTTTGCAGTAATAGGTAGAGAGAAGTACCGCGTATAACAGCATGAGGTGATACCACTACACAGTGATGACCCTTTTATCAGTAGCAACTGCACAAAAAGGTTACAAAAATGACTCAATTGATAAAAATTGGCGAAAGATTTGATAAAAAACGGCGCAAAAACGCCGCCGTCCGTTATGGGTCGCGTGACCATGTGGCGCACCGTCCGTTATGGGTTAAACGTAACGGAGCAGGCCCTGTAGCTCAAGGGTTCGATGGTGACCGTGTGTTAGGCTCCAGGGTTACGGTTATCGGTAGCGCGCAGCTATCCAACGATGCTATCTCTGTGTTGGATTTGGGACCAAATTATGCTCCCAGCCAATCTCTTAACCATGGTGCTATGCGTAAGTTAGTTGCAAATCTCCAAACCTTACAAGATCGCTTGCGCCGCATGGCCAAAATGCAGTCGCTCGCTAATCGTGTTCAGGTTGCTGGGGCTAGCTCGGTAATTCCGGCTCCTCCTTTCCCGTCCTCGTATCTCCCGCCACAAGAGCCCAACGTTGCCGTGGACACAAAGTTCCGTTTGTTTGCAACATCGCTACTTGCGATTCTACGTCGGAGTGTTGGCTTACACTCACCCTCAAATTTAACTATTGCGTAAAGGCGGGGACTAAAGGAAATAGGGGATCTGTCGCAGTCAGGTGCGATAAAGGTGAGCGTTAGCGACAAGGGTGGGGAGTTTGTCATCCTGTCCCAAAACCTGGATAAGGCCATCACGCGGTTGCATCTGCAAGACCGAACTCTTTATGGGCCATCCAGCCTTAAAGAGTTCACGCGGCAGTTCCGTCACTTAAACAAAGTATGGACTGAAACTGCAAGGGCAGCGGACCTTCCAAAAAGTATGGTAACTAGGTTAAAATGCGACCTACCTTCGTGCCCTGTATTGTACTTGCTCATAAAAACCCACAAGCTTCCCTGTGACGCCGTACATATAGAAGACCCAGCTAATTTCAAGGTTAGACCCATCATAAGCAGTGTAGGTGGCCCTACGGATAGGATTTCATGGTTCCTAAACCTTATCCTAGTGCAACTTCTAAAATTTATCCCTGCACACTTATCTAGCACCAATGGGTTCCTTCAGATGCTTCGCGGAGTCACACTGGAACGGGGCAATGTAGTGGAGTCATTCGACGTGACTTCACCATATACAAATGTGTCCAAGGAAAGTGCAATGCAAGCAGTTCTGGAAATCCTGACCGAGCATCATGCTAGTCTCAATTTATACGGCCTCACTATTGCGCAGATCATGGTGTTACTCGATGAATGTCTCAAATGTAACACATTCCGCTGGTCTGGCGAATATTTCAAACAAGTGAGAGGACTAGCTATAAGACAACGTTTAGCTCCCGCTTTGGCGGTTGCATTTATGTCAAAGGTTGAAAAGCCAGTAATCGAACGAAAGCCAATTCTCTACTGTCGGTACATCGATGATTGTTTCATTGCATGTTCCTCTCAGTCAGAGATGGACACGTGTTTTGAACTAGTAAACAATCAGTTTGAAAACATAAAGTACACACGTGAGAAGCCGACGGAGAATTGGCTCGCCTATCTCAATGTCCATATACAATTTTTTCAAGGTGTTCAAAAAACTAGATGGTATCGGAAACCTAGTAACAAGAACATCATCGTCATTGCAGTTCGGCGCACCCATCCAGCACCTAGAAGGCCATTATCAAGAACATGTTCAGGACTGCTAGCGGAGTCTCATCCGAAGGCGCATACCGGACTGAGTCAATTACACTGGCTCATCGTATAGCGCAAGAAAATGGCTATTCACAATGTGGGAAACCGGCGGGGCATGGACGACGAGCTAGAGCGGAATCTGGACAGGAGGAAGAGCGGGCGAAGATACCTTTTTGCGTCCCTTTCATTTCGGATGAGATGAGCGCGGTCATCCGCGCTTGTGTCCGGAAAGCAGATCTCCAGGACGATGTACGAGTGGTTGAAATACCTCCTGAAAACTTGAAGCGACGTTTGGTGCGGAACCGTCTCTATGACCGACTTTGCCAAACCCCTGCCTGCATAATCTGCCCTCACGGAAAGGAAGGCAACTGCATGGTTTCAGGAGTGGTATACTTGATCACCTGCAAACATTGTGGGGAGGAATATGTGGGGGAGACAGGTCGACCGCTTTGTTTGAGAGCTCGGGAACACCTCGATGGACTTAAGAAGTCCAAAATATCCACTCCTTTAGGTGAGCACAGGGTCCAACACCATGTCAATAAAGACGTAGGAATTGAGATCACTATTCTAGCACGTGAACAGGAGATCTCAGCGCGCAAAACCCTTGAAGCGTTGTGGATCAAGGCGAAGGACCCTAAGATCAACAGGAAAGACGAGCGCGTGGCCATTACTAGGGAGTTGGCACCGTTTGCAGACTTGTGTGGCCTTTGACCTACGCGGTCGAACCCCCGCGGGGGCGCCGAGACGGGGGTCCGATGTTGGGACCCTAAAATCAATGACTACCAGGCGACGAGGCGCGGGGTTCGGTTAAATCAGTGGAAAGGAGGGCGACGGACGGCTATCAGCAGGGATCGATAACCGTTGGTACAGCTGTTAATAATATAGTATTATCCCTGGGGGGTTCCCATAGGAAACCTGACCTAACCTTGCGAGCTTAAAACACATATATAAACATCGCTGCAAAAATCCTAGTTAAAGGTGCCAATATACAGCTCCACATCTTCAAAAGGTTAGCGGGTTTCACTATATCTCTTGGGATTAATTAAGCCTTAGTTTTCTTTTGTAAACTCGAAAGAGGGTATTCGACGTGTTGTATCACTGATATGTTTCGGCTCATTGCAGGCTCTGAAGAAGGCGATTGTGCCGAAACGTTGGCCGAATAAATATAGTAACAATCTCGGAGGCTCAACACAAACGTCATACTGATCAAGGTTCAAAGAAGCTTTTGAAGACCTTTTGTTAGAGTACTATGGGCGTGAAGTTGGCAAATGTTGCCGAATGTTGGACAACAACAGGCAATTGCACGACTCTGATCACGGGGACACAGGGTGTGGGTTCCGCCCAGTATTAGCGGAAGGAGCAGCGGAGCTGATTAGAACAACTTCTTCGAGTCATAATGGGGTTTCGCATTACTTTGAATGTCCTTGACCCATGTGGGTGTTCTTTTCGTTTTGGCTCAAAAAAGCCCGTAAATTCATTCTGCCACGGAGGAGCTCTGAAGGCGACTTACTGACATGTCACCCATGTAAATAAATGCATATTACTCTTCGAAATTTGACAATGTCCTCATCTAATCGCTCTTCCTACTATAGGTCCTCTATCGAAATGTCATGACAGATAAAACTATCCGGCTCAACCAACACCATCCATTGTAAATGATCAAAGTCCCCTTTGCGATCCTTCTCATTGAAGCAATCAGACGCAAAGTAAGTAACTGAAAATAGGCTAGTATCTGCTGTTACCTCACAAGGATTTCCTCTCAAAGATCTCCCTTTAGGGACCATAACTGCAGAGAATGGATAGAGCCATTCGAAAGTGAAGCAATACAGATTCCTCAATAAGACCGATAAAAAACTTGACCTTCTCTACTGCAAACTACGGAATTCCCAACTAAACGCAAAAACTCCATCGGAGTTTGCCCACATTCAAGCGTACAGTTACCGGTAGCTTTCGGCACTGCAAAATTGTACTTGTTTTCAGCAAAAAGCCCGGCCAACATTACTAGATTTTTCATGGCAATAGGTTTTAGGTCTTGTCAAATAGTCGCTTTTAGAAAAGCAATAGGCACCTGCAATAGCTCACACTCCATTTCCAGCCCTTCAGTCTGATTTCACGAGGTGCACTGACAATGAAGCAAGAACTGCGGCTATGGCGCAAGGCGATGTTGCGCTGTTGTTGATGCATTGACCCTAGTTCAGATATGCCATTGATGAGACCTCATGCACCACTCTGAAAGATAGTGTGGAAAACCAATGAATCACTTGAAGAGGCTGAGGTATAGTTTATTTTGAGCGATCCCCAGTTGAAAATGTTTGATAGCTTCTTTGTATATACACCGAATCCCGTACTTGCGCTCACTGATTTCAAAAGTTAACACAGAACTTCGATTAACGATTAAGTTCATGCGCCCATATACAGGGGGTGCCAAAAAAAGTAATTTTGCCCACGGCTCACATCTGCCAATTTTACAAAACGTAGGGAAACGAAAGAGATGAAGGTATTGGGGCAAAACATTCCCAAAATGTTCCTCTAAAAGTAGGAACAAGCTGTGGCTCCTCACGTTCATGTTCATAAAAATATGGAGGTTTCATTCGGCGCAGTCGGGCTTCGGAGTACCTACATTTAAAAATTCGCTAAAAACAGTGGAGCCAAGCTCCGTGGTAGGTCTTTTGTGGGGAGCTTCCTGAGGGTTGGCCCTTCGGTTCTTGGAAGTCACAGAGCCCCTGCTGCTTGGACAAGGCTGCTATGATCCAAAGTATCATTTTCGTGCCTCAAATCCGCCTCCGGAGGGGTTTCAGTGGTAGGGGAACGTTTTGGCTCTTGGAAACGAAGGGCGCTGGGAACCCGGGAAAACGCAATGTTAAAGAACACCATCCGGTATGAATCCCCTTAGGTACCCACATTGAACGGACGTCAGCAAGGTTGTGAAAGAGGGCGAAGAAAATTCGGATTTTGCCCAGTTGAGGTGATACATCTTGTTCAGTCTTTCCTTGCTCCCGTTCCTGCTCGTGCAGGAGGCTGCCACGGAGTATAGTGATAGAGTTAGGTCTGCTCTTGTTTCTGGGGATGAGAATACCTCAATAGAATTTACTGTAGTTTGGCTAAATGGGGTCGAAAGTGGAGGAGACAAAATTACTTTTTTTTTTTGGCACCCCCTGTATATATGATAGACAAATTGAAATGTTATGCTGTGGAAGTTTGGGCCCAACCGAGTGCAGCCTCCGATTTCTGCTACAAATTTCTTGACTTTTCGCACCTTACAAAGGATTCAAAAACTCTGATGCAAAAATCTCTCCCACTTTGTACAGAACCAAGAAATGCTGATTGTAAGCAGAAATTTGAGAAGTCCTGGGAAAATTTGGTAAAGCTCTAATATCGTCCCCAAGTATGTGTTGCTATGGATGCACCAAAGGTGAAGTGCGTCATATGTACGTGAAGACATGACCTGAAGATTTCTCAGGATTACTGAGATCTCGGTGATGTAAATTTAGAGCTTCGAAGAAAGCATTCAGTGTACTCAATATCTGATCTCTCACCTCATCTGTTCCAGAGGGTTTTCGTCTCAGCCTGGTTCACATGATAAATTTATGTGATCACCATGGCTGCCATATCGAAATAGTTTTTCACTGGCACCTCCACAGCAACAGCAAAAAGCTGCGAAATGGCTGCTCTTACGATGGCACAACCTGATGGCGTTCGTAAGCGGAAGGACAGTCTTCTCGTAAGTGATTTTAGTTTCAAAAACTCAAATGCTCATCTGTTGAGTAATGAAAAGATGTCTCCTTCTGCAGCAGTTGATTTTCTTAATCGACCCCTTGTAGAAGCAGCCTGATTGTGCTCTCTAAAGGTAGTCGTCTCATCTCCGTCTCCAGTCACTATCAGAACATGTCATAATGTGGAGCCTTACGAGAAGGAATCGTCCATGGAACTTTGAAATCTTTTGTAACCCATTTGTTTATGTTGTATTTGCATACTACGGGACACATACAAACGAGAGAAATAAGAATCTGATTAAAATACAGCCTCTTCAAAGTAATGGGGGGGGGGGGCTATGGCTGCGAGATGAAGGCCGTGGGAACCCGGTGAAAACGGTTTGTTAAAAGACACCACCAAATGAGATTCCCCTCAGGTACCCAGTGAGAACGGACCTCAGCAAGGTTGTGAACGAAGGGGGCGAAAGCCAGAATTTCGCCGAGTTGAGGTGACACATCATGTTCATGCAGAAGAAGCTCCCGATCCTGCTCGTGCAGAAGGCTGTTACAGAGTTTAGAGGTAATATGAGGTGCGCTCTTGTATTTGAAGATGGAAACACCTTGTCAGAATTTGCTAAAGTTCAACTGATGTGTAGGCGACGCCGTGCGTGGTGCAAACAGGGTTCAAGAGCACCGTCTCTAATGGGCTCTTATAGAAATAGCGTGTTTCGCGCCTTCTTTCAGGCGTAGGTCATTGTTATTGGACATAGGCCCCCTTAACCCCGCATTGCGATATCCACACCAGTTCCAGACGTTGAAATCTTGACACACGTGCACTCGTCTGAAGTTCTTTGAAAGGCAAAGCATCCGCTTTCGACGAGACCCGCTATGAGGAAAACTTGTAACAGTTTTGAAGGGATCTCATGCGCCTAGTGGGTGTTTTGCTCCTACGTTTTCCTTGGCGCGTTCAGGCCACTGGCGATTCATATCTCGAAAATACTTTTCTGTTTTATGTGCTATTCTGACTTTTCTAACTGTGACAAGACTTTTTAATTTCTGATGTTCTTCAAGGAAATGGTTAGTTCAAAAACCCCGAAATAACCAATGCCAACTATGCCAACCAACCAATACCGACTTGCCAAAAAGCTAATAACTATCACACTGCAAGAATAGAAAGCTGTTGTTTAAGAAGTAGTTTATAAGTTACGTAAATACCGGCGAATTGTCCACGGTTCTTTGAATTTCTCCGTCACCCATATATGTTGTGGATTGGTTGTAATTGCTTGCTACGGGCCACACGCAGTTTGCTCACTATGAGCCACACAAATTTTCGCATGAAAAAACAGGGATGCAGCGAATACTGCTCCTTAAGGTAACGGCCAACTAGGAAAAGTTCACACTGGAGGCAGGCAACTCAAAGGCTCAGTATTTTCAAAGGATCTCCTTTATTCTTTTCTGTGTTTATGATCAAGCACTGTATCTACTATGGTGATTTTGAAAGGAACTAGAATCATGGAATAGCCGTGCACGACTTTTTTCAGGACGACTACGACTCGGATGATTCGCAGCACAAAGAGAAGGAAATGGCGGGTATTGTAGAGGATATGGAGAAAGAAGCTGAGAAAGAAAAAGCACCTGTTACAAAGTGGAGGTGAATCAACATTCCTAACTTTTCTTCCTTCCTCTACGGACCCACTTTCATAGCTAAGTACCTTAGGAAAAGCGAACTTCCGTGGCCCGTTGCGCCTGTGGACCACTGAGCACTGAAGAAGGGCGAGAACGGCTGGGTTAAACTCTACGGCATAATCGTATGCTTCTCGCGCTCCACTTCGAATTTTTGAACCATTCGCATCACGGAGCATTAATGGAACCCAAGATCAAATTCTTTCGACATTTCCTTCTCTAAATCTTTATCTTTTTCCATGTCCAAGAAAAGGACCAGTAATGTACTCCTGACGATAGCATACAACGCGCAGATTGCATCCATGAGAATTGATATATTAAAGGAACCGGGAGGGGTCGAGAGAAACAGGAAGATGGGAAAAAATGGTCGCTTCTGAACGAACATTCGAGCTCATAAGCGCAATCGGTAGAGAAACCCGTACGCAACTCAAAAGCGCGACGTTGTGGTTTGTATTCCCATCTCCCGCGCATCTCCCCAACCTGCAACAACGCCTCTCCGTGTTTCTCGCTGGAGAATATGTCATTTGTTGTCTCGTAGGGTGTATTTTATCCATGGTGATTAGAAATAAGTGAAACACAAACAGCAGCAATCAAGTGAAACAATGAATGAGAAAGTAAACGAAAGGATAAGTATGGTGCTCGTGGTAAAAAAAATTCGTTCAATTCACACTTGAAGTCTTAACAAGGTGTCGAAGCTCTTGCCATATAGGCATTAAAGGAGTAAGGCAGTTACAAACAACGAAACTGGAACTTGAGAAACAAGTAAGATAATTAAAAAGAAATAGAAGCTGAAAACAATCAAAAGAAATAGATGCTGGACTTCACCGACAACCTCCGATGCGACGGGTCAGAAAACAAGAAGGAGCGCGAAAGTCTTCGATTGGCCAAGTCAATAGTATGGCCGCGTTCATACTTTGCGCACCGACGTCGTCGCCGCCGATGCCGGCGTCGGTGCGCAAAGTATGGGCGCGGCCTATGCACATCACCTCAACTCGAGAAAGTTTGTTTTTAAATATGATGAACAGATTGAAACCCCTAGCCACTTTAATTATCCAACAATATGTTTGGTAAGAATGACGAATAAATTTCAGTGAAGACATAAATAAAGCGCAAGGTATCGGTGTTAAGTAAACTCATTTAGGGGTGCGCCATGCATAGTATCCCCACTGAGGATGAAAGCAGTGGCGGGATCCAGCCAATGCAATGAGTTGCGAACTGGCCGATCTCCCATAATTTTCTCCTTCCAGAGCAATTGCGATCCCGAAGGGCTGGAGAGTTCAGTCGGCGTGAGCGCCCCACGCTATACCACCTTTGTCCGTGAAACCATGAATACAGGGAGTTATTTAGAAGGTTTATTCAGAACTGCAGAACAATTTTTGACGATTTCTATGACAATCGGGGTAGCTTATCTCTCTGTAGAAATGGAGAAGGGTGTTACTAAGACTAGCAAAGCTGAAAGGAAGAATGTCATGCTATGTCACGTTTAACATTCAACACCACAACGGCAAAAAATGCTTCTGAGAAAGTTTCCAGAAGGCACAGAAAGAAGGCTGCATATGATAGTCCAAAGTCACGTATACATAGAAAATATCCGGCTTTCTAATAAAATAGAAGACACAGCTTTCCGTAGCGCTTGAGTATTCATGAACTGACTACATAGTTTCATCGACCTTGAAATTCGAGAACTAGCTTCTCTATGAAGTCTAGACGAAAATTTCTATTAGCACATCAGATTTTAAACTTTTTAGCAGAGCGCGGGCTGCCATTCGCGATTGGGGAGAGTCATCGTCCTGTCACGGAATTCCACACATGGCGCAGGCATCAACGGTGAGAATAATGCGTTCCTTCCTTGAAAGAATCGATACTGCCTTGACTCACCACTGGGACTACTTACATACATAGTATTCGCGCCATACCATCTGACGATTTCCGCGGTCTAAGCAGCTCGTCATAATTTCCGTCCCAATACATTGTTGCCTTTTTCCGTCCCATTTCCGTTGTTGTCTTCAAGGCATTCAAAATTAGCACTCATCGCATTGCTGCTGACGGAAAGTCCCCTTTGAAAGAAGTGGCATGATTAGGATGAGAGCGAATTTACAACGACTTTTGTCCATAACTTATCAAAATACCCCTCAGCCAGTGTGTACCTTCATGTCAGGGTTTTGCGTCATGGCGTGAAGAGTGCGCAGCGATGAGTCTAAAGGCACCATATGCATGTAGTTGGGTGGTAATGTGATTACCGTGTGCTGTGAATAAAACCAGGGGCACGGTTATCACTTTAGGATCCAACTACATACGGAACCTCGGGCTTGCACGTTGCACACCGCGATCCGGAATCTCGACGTTGAGTACACCGGAAGGCACTAATAATGGGCGGAGCAACTGCCCGTCGGCTTCAACGTGGCGCTTCGTGCGGAGTGTGAAATCCACAGAGTGAGACCACTTTCGCGATATGAGATGTGGATCTCGAAAACATTCTTCAACGAAGACGGTGCAGAGATTCTTTCACACAGGATGCGAGGAATTTTCGCTGTTTCATTTTCTTTCCCAAATCTCACTTTTAGTGGGAACTGCGACGTTTTTTTCTTCTCAAACTGAAGGAAAAGTGCACTTCAATCATCGAACCCCTCAGCGTGTCCCTCCCGTCGCGAACTATCAAATCGAGTCAGAATTGAGCGTCGCTGTTAATTAAAGGGAAGAGAAGTTGTAGTTATCGGTAACCCGTGACACTTTTGTGGAAGTTGACCGAAGAAGGCTATTGAACCGAGAATGCATATTTTATCAGCCGCAACACGTGCCCGATTCTGACTCTTAGCCTTAAAAATTACAACCAATCTTCTTCAGGAATGGTATTTGTGCTTTCAGCAAATATTCCGCTAAGACATAACACTTATAAAGGCAGCAATCTAATGCTATTTGGAAAAATACGTTTCTAGGCCACGTGTTTTACTAAATCACCGTGTTTTTCCATTTTCATTTTTCACCGAAGAAGTATCTGTCACAAAAGAAAAGATTATACTATTAATTTCGCATTTAAATTATCTCTTCGTTGAGATTATTAGTTTTGCAAGACCAGGTAGCATTGCGAATTTTTTCCAGTTCATCGCTGCAGTCGTTTGGTCGATAATACTGGCTTTTTGCGCCGTCGGATTCGTCTATTTGTTCTCCGACACGCTTGCTCAGTATCTTCGATTTGAGAAGATCGTTCAGTTGAATGTAAGCCTTATTTCCATATCTCAAACTCTATTGCCAGTCACGATGCTGGCTAAAAGAAATGCATAATTAATGATGAGGATGGCACGCCAAATAATATACCAAGGTACTCCCCTTAAAGGTTTTGCGCAGTACAGCAAATCGACCATTTCCTTAATGCACCATCTGAGTTGTAAAAGTAATCAGAACTGGAAAGGCATGTTCTCTGAGAGTTAAATGGCAAATTTTCAAGAGAAGATCTGTAAAGAAACTCGTGCTAAGAGAACGTCTCAAAATCCTAATCGCGGCCCCTTTGAATCGGTTCGATGACTGGTGACGGTGGACTGGCTGTTGAGAGTGGGACAACGCTCACATGGTTAGCCGTCTGCATCACCCTTTCAGTGAAGCTGTGCGAGAACCGTCCTCGATAGAGATCATTGGGTGGGAAAGGGTCCCATTTCTCGAGTTTCTGATCGTTTTATTCCTTTGTTTCTCTACTGTTCCCGAGTTATCACCGTTTTCATATTCCACGTATTGCCAGAAGTATTCCTAATGGTGTTTCTAATCAGGGCGATTACCCGAACTCGCTTTCTTAATCACACCAACTCGCGGATGGGGGCTAAAAACTAATAGGGAACTGAAAATCACACAGAACCATTGTGCCTGAAATGGCAGAAATACTTGTCCAGTGTATGCAGAATGCGCTACGGTAGCATTCAAATCCCATAATCAACGAAGATACTGGCCCACCTTGCAGCTGGGACTAGAAGCTGCCAACTATCCATCGATCACATTCTGCAACACCAATCCCTACAAGAAAAGCAGGATTGAAACAGTTCCAGCTCTAAAAGCGCTAGTAAGTTGCCTCATCTATATTATATAAGCTGTTATTTACAAATATCAAAACACTATTAACCCTCCCCACTTTGCGAGTTCACGGGATTCGATTTGGTTCAAAACTAAGTGTCCACAGGTGGTTTTGTCTCCTCAGTAAGAATATCATTTTACTGAAACTTGACGCGATCCCGAAGGCATGTGTTGCAGGGAAAAACGACGCCGGCGCCTGTACTAAGCCAAGAGGAGATTTGCCAGACACTAGTGATATTCATACCGACGGCGTCAAGTTTTTTGAGGACAAGTTCCAAGCGAATCTAGCGATCTGCCCTTTCTTTCCACGCACCTTGCCGTAGGCCTCAGAGATCTCAGCACACATGAGCGATTCTGCTAGCATGGGGCAAAATTGATCTTGAGTTTCTAACCACTTCGGGATTCATGCATAATTCCATTGGGGGTGTGTACGCTTATGTCAGGATTTCGCACGACGAACAGCGGCGTGCGACACAGTGTGTGCGAGCTATGCGCGTCGCGGTTCTTGGGTCTTAGAACGATTACACGGTAATGCTAGGGGCGCGATACGCAATTGGCTTGCAATTGCTTCGGGACCTAACAACATGGTGCCTTTAGCTCGTCCGCACTGCTTCGCTTTTGACATGCCGCGATGCAAAATCCTGACATAAAGGTACACACCCTTTCGTTGGTCGGTCATGGACGTAGGAAAAGCACAAGAATCCTATCAGGTCGTCGAGACTCGCGACGGCCAAATCAATACGGAAAGTAGCAATGCACTAACCGCGCGCGGGAAGCAGCTGGCTTGGGAGGGGGCAACTCGCGTACCCTTACCTTCATATGTCATCTGCATCAGAGTAAGATTTGGCACGGTAATAAGTGTGCAATCTTGCCTGCATAGTCTAAGAAACAAATCTAGGATAAATGGCGCCCCAGTCCCGCTTAGACTTTACTTATTTCGGGGTTTGCAGCGTGGTCACAGACCTATCAGGGAGGATGAACACACTATTTGTACAATGGCTGCACCAGGAAGTTATTTAGTTAGCCACATTGCATCCATCTGCTACCAATCCAGAACAAAAGAGGGAAGCATGTCGCGTCCTTGAAGAAATCGCTGAACCTTTACCCTTTTATCCGCATTGTGAAAAAAGAATAAATGTGGCTCAACATGGTTATATTAAATCTAATTGGTTATTCAGCTGACTGTGTACGAATCCTCAGTGGACGGATCTCTCACATAGCCCGAACTTTGCAAATGAACATTAACCATCACGTAAGGATCGTGAGGACAATAAATATTTTTCCACTTAACTAACCACAGATGCATCAAGCTTTATGTTTATAACTGATCTGTTCAAAAATGTTAAGATGGATGAGTTGTAAGACTAGGCCGTGGAGCAGCAAGCAAGCATCACAACCATGAAGGATTATGACAAAAACTACAAGAAATCGACTAATACGTAGAAGTTATTAGTGTTCTTTATGTTAACCGACTTTGTCAAGGCACTGCATCTAAAACATTAAAACGTAACGGACGCCTCTGGGCAAGGGAAAACAAAGTATAATGTTGCACATGTAAACTTATGTATAACAGAAGGTGGTTACGAATCAAAAAATGTTAATCAGCAAAGCTATGTAGTATAGAAATATGGTAACCGTCAGCAAAAAGCACGTTGTATGCAACGAGCGCGAAGTAAGGCTGAATCACTCAATTTTTCTAGTAAAGTTCTCCGGGAATACACCACGGGTCCCATCTGATTTCTCGCCTAGTTGCCATCCTTCATCAATTTGATCTTCAGGCTTCGACTCTAGAACCTAAACAGAGGAACTTGAAATCCCGCATATTCTATTTAATACATATAATGTGCACCCATCATAAAAGGCAAAATTTCGAAGGATCGAGTGGTAACTTTTCTGTTCTGAAACAGTACACACCAACAGTTCCTTGGTTATGCGCTCACCAGAGAAAGAGCAAGGACCGCTGAACATTGTCTAAGTGTGTGCAACGACTTGGAGGTAATAAAGACCACTAAAGCGTTTCCCAGGTCGCCATCAAGCATTGAAGGTCAAAAAAATGCTCATAAGGAAATTTTACGTTGTTGATGATGCCTTCGATTGCATCTCCTAATAAGCTACCTGTCAAATGTAACATGGACACCTGGAGGTTTTTGAATACCGTGGACGTTCGCCATTTACGTACAAATAAACGCAGACGACCGTGCAAAGGAAGAGCGCGCGGCAAGCGTTACACGATAGAGTCCGAGCTAAAGAAGACGGTTTGTCCTTGCCAAAGGTGCTAAGGCAGTGGAGAACCAGAACAGTCGTGATCGAGAAGGGACAGAGTGAATCGTCAAAAAGGCATAATACAGTTCACCTGGACCATCATCTCATTTCCTCCCTCTAATCGACAAAAGGATTATGCCCACTTTCAAAAAGCCCGGCGCCTTAACATGTGTCGCGAGGCGGATTTCGCAGAAATGTGCGCGCTCGAAGCAACTTGTGAAGACTTTTACCATTTCAAGCTCCAGTAAAAAAATAGGGATACGAGACCTCCGTGGAATGCCCACCACCAAAATCGAAGAATAAAATAAGGGCCCTATTTCGTGGCCTTCTGTCCAAATCCCCGGCCATCCATTGGTTACCGCACCACTTAGCACGTCTACTTTTGTACTCGACGTAAATGACGCATCCATGTTTAGAAAAAAACTGCAAAAATTTGCATTTGCTGCACATGTTGCGCAATCCCAAATAGCACCGCTCAGCAGCAATAGATCAAAGCGGTCAGCATCAGATTTTTTACCCTTGCTACTTCACCTTAACCAGTGTGCAAATCATTTCGCTTAACCTAGAACAAAACAGCTTCCATATTCGTTCGAAGCTTGCTAGCTCGGTGGAGTTTTGAAACATCTAATTGTACTATCAAAGATTCCTGATTTTCCCCGTGGGTTTGTCCATTCCCTTGCTCACCCGATTTGCTGCTTCGCACCATTCGACGAATTGACAGAAAAGTGAGACACAGTAACAAATAACCGCCGTCGTACAGGATGTAGAAGCACACAGAGCTTCGGAATAAAAAGTTAGATTCTAACAGGATGGCCTTTACGGAGGTGCGGATATCCGCCGCGCAGATGCGCAAACAGCTTGGTTTTCTCCCAAGAGCTTATGTACTTCCAATACCCAGAGGGACACACAATGTTATAATTTTGGGATATTGGGATGGCACACTGTATTCAGTGTTGACCGTCAAAAGAAATGCACAATCCACATGCAATGCGATGCAGAATATTTTCGCTCGAAGCTTGTAGCGCTGATAATCAGACTGAATCAGAATTAGAAAACCAATAAGAGAAAGACACGGCACATTCCTTCAACCGCTGCTCCAAAGTACAAGAAGAAACGCAATGACAATGTGGATTATGGGATCGCCTTCCTTCTCCCAAATTTCCTATGACCGTTTTTCAGAGCATGACTACCATGAAAAACCCGAAGGATCGTCAGCAGAATCAAAAACGCAAACTTTTCTTAATACGCTCACCTTTAGAGTTTCGCCAGGAGAAAATGATAATTCATCTGTATCCACAGCTTTGTATTCATGGGTAGCCTTCACAAGATAAAGCACCTGCAATACAAAGTGAGTATTACAAGGTTATTACGCATTCAAACATTAACTTAATCTTAAATCAGGAATCAAGTCTGCCTGGTGAACAAAAAGGGTTCAACAAAGCGCCCTCAGCAGACGTAGTAACGTCCACTGTGAAGGCGTTACTATCTCTATTGAGGGCGCAACCAAAGCAATAAGAGAAAGAGTAAAAAAAACAATGAATCAGAGAAGCAGCATTACACCACCTTACGTGCCTCCTTAGTCACTCCTTCTAACGCATGCTCTGTGGGCGGTGCTTCTTCAGGAACGGTGGAGTGTTCCTCATCCGTATCGTCCTCGAATGGATTTTTCGTATCTTTTTCCTTCTTCACTGGCTCTTTCCCAATTTTTCCGTTATCTTTTTCAGCCTTTTCAGCTCGAGGAGGGGCTGCCGCCAGCTTCTGAAAACACTGCCTTCGTAAAATCACGATCACTTGGCAAATGTCCTTGTCCTGAGCCCAACACAGAGTTCGAAACCACCATCATTTGTGAGCACGGAACCTGCCAATGTGTTTTCTAGTAGGTCAAGGAGACTTCCTAGCTTGAAGGATAGTAAACCAAAGTAAAGTGCAAAAGAGATAGAATGTAGAGAGTAAAACGAGTAGAGAAACAGATAAGGACTACAAATCAGGGACAAAAAAAAAGAAACGGCGCAATAAGAGATCGAAGTTCGATCTTACTACACAGATACATACATTCCATTTCACAGCGCTAGATAGGGTGTGACCTGAGTGGCGAGAGTGAGACGTGTGGCGGGGTGAGAGAGTTATTAGGTTGTTCCAAAAGTCTTGTCATATTTTTTTTCGATCTCACTTTTTATTTTTTTTCGTCCAAAAAATAACAATTAGGCAACAACGTAGTGACCATTGTTATCGGCAACCCTCTGCTACTTTATAGGAAAATCGTTGATTCCCTCCTCCCAGAACTCTGGGTTCTGAGAGTCGAAGAAGTCAGCGATCGCCTTCGCAAGCAAGTCATAATCAAGGAATTTTCTCTTAGCCAGGAAGGATTCGAGAGGATGGGTAAGGTGTTGGTCAGAAAGGGCAATGTCTGGAGTGTATGGCGGGTGGGGCAGGATATCCCAGCCGAGCTCCTGTAGCTTGGCCTGGGCACTTTTCGCGAAATCGGAGGAAATTGGAGCGTGCGTCGTCATGTAGGAGGGTGACCGCGGACCTTTTTCGGCGCTTTTCTCGAACAGCGACGACGAACTGCTGGAGCTGGTGGGTGCATACGGTAGCGGTGACTGTCTTGCCTTGTACCAGCACCTCGCGGGAAAAGCATTCCTTCCGCGTCCCAGAACCAGCACAGTCCCAAGCGTGGTTTGTCTTTCATGTCAATCTCGCCGTTGCTGAAGCTGATGAACCAGCGGTGCACGGTCTCCTAGCTCACACATCTTTGCCCAATGCAGCGCTGATGGAGTGGCAAGCTTTCGTCGTTTTGGTGCCGCAAGACCGCTCATAATAGATGACACCGCGAGTTGGGTGGGTATCGACAACGGGCATTGTAGCTCTCTCCACGGGATCTGGTGGGTCAATATGAATTTTCCTAGAAAGCTTAGGGAACGTTCTATCATATTCCTGAACCGCCTGGACCTGCCTCGAAGTGAACAAGAGTTACTGATTTTTTTTGGAAAAATATGACAAGACTTTTGGAACAACCTAATAGATACACTCCCACCCGAGTCCATGAGGCCACGCCCTATATGGCGCTCTGAAATGGACTGTATATAGCACTTCACGAGGGAGTGTGCGGGCCATGGCGCGCTCTGTGAGAACGATTGTCTTCATCGTATGGGGATACATGCAAAAAGATAAAACTGACGTTCTTTTTTGCTGAGTGGCCCGACGACTACCAAAAAAGGTGAAGAAGAGTTTCTTCAAAAGGGTGACTTTAACACAATGACGACCTTGTGACACGACGTCGTGTCCAACTACTCCTACCTCCTGTTTTGTGGTTTCCATCCAACTTTTCTATATCCATCATACCGGGTGAAGTTGGGACACACGAATCTAGGCCGTGACCCTGTGACAGCCTGTGGCCTTTGCCCTGTGACATGAATAATTCAGACAATTTGACTATAGAACGGAACAGACTTGCAAGGAGGACACGATTTACATGAACAAATTGTCTGAATTATTTAAGGCTTAGGTCAAAGGCCACAGGCTGTTACAGGGTCACGGCCTAGATTCGTGTGTCCCAACTACACCCCCATCATACCCATAGATTATTGCCAAAAGAGTCCATAAAATAATCTTTTAGTTGTTAAGTTATATATTAGGTTGTCCTGAAAGTTTTGTAGGATTTTTCCAAAAAAAATCAATAACTCTTGTTTACTTCAAGGCAGGTCTAGGCGGTTCAGGAATACCAGTTGGCTGGCGCACACTACTGCGCGCATTCATGGCAATATTGTGCAAAATGGGTTTGATCGGCACGTCCACAGTTATGTATGGAATTGAGCGAAATTTCCCTTCCTCTGCTTTCAGCTGAGCTATAGAACTGGAAAAAAGAAGAGAAGATGGCGTGATGAAAAAAAAGCTTTTCGATATTAATATACATCACTCGCTTTGCATCGATCCCATTTTGCACGTTATCGACATGAATCGCGCGCAGTAGTGTGCGCCAGCCAACTGGTTTAGGTCATCATTGGGAGTCTGGATAGTTTGGAGATCGATAGTTTTGTATTCGAATGCATCGAATGGAAAAAATTTGTTCACTTGCTGAGCATCTAATTCCTACACGTTGATGGTAGATCCATATCCCGCTTATCAATGTTTGTCGTTTTCGTAAACATGCTTCACTATTTGGAATTTTGTGTAGTCTAGCGGTCGATACCCAGTGGTGCTGCCAGTACCGCATTAGAAAATGATTCCCAGAGAAACGCTCGCTTTGCTATCACAAATATAGGTGTATCATGACTATCAGTGTAGATCGCAGTATCAAGAGAAATGCACCATTTTTTGGAACGCCATGCAGTTCAGCGGTCGATACATCGGCGAATGATATCAGAACATAAAATGTGTTCACCCAATGGCACCGAGACTCAGACGCTTTTGCTAGAGCGATCATATAGTAGTAGTTAACGGTGTGAAGGATTTTATCCCATCTAATTCCTAACGGTTCCTTATCAGCCACTGTGAGCCGATTTCGAATCACTGAGGCCCTTGTACCCAACAATACCATTGAGGTCCCCGTACCCTACAATACCTGCGAAAGTAACATTCCGCTGTTAGCCGCAAAAGCGAACCGGCCTTGGTGACATTTCCCTTTCACGCTCCTTATCGAATCTTATCAGCCATTATCAGTTTTGATCACCCACCATAGATGTGCCCGTCCACCCTGCTAAACAGCTATGAGTGTCGGCGCTCTTGGATCAACACGAAAGGCGAAACGAATTTGACGACATTTGCCTTCACATGCTCCTCATCAAATCTTATCAACCGTTATCAGTGTGGATCACCCACCATCAATGTCCCTGTCCCACTCCACAAAACACTATGTGAGTATGAACGCTCTGGGATCAACCCGAAAGGTAAAATGGATTGGACGACTCTGGCCTTTTTACGCTCATCATCGATTCTTATCAACCGTTATCAATGTGGATCACACACCATCAATGTCCCCGTCCCACTCCGCAAGAGACCTGTGAGTATGAGCGCTCCAGGATCAATGCGAAAAGTAAAACGGATTCGACGACTCTAGCCCATTTACGCTCCTTATCAAATCTTATCTACCGTTATCGAGGTGGATCACCCACCATCAATGTCCCTGTCCCACTCCACAAAACACTATGTGAGTATGAACGCTCTGGGATCAACCCGAAAGGTAAAATGGATTAGACGACTCTGGCCTTTTTACGCTCATTATCGAATCTTATCAACCGTTATCAATGTGGATCACCCACCATCAATGTCCCCGTCCCACTCTTCAAAAGACCTGTGAGTATGAGCGCTCCAGGATCAATGCGAAAAGCGAAACGGATTCGACGACTCTAGCCCATTTACGCTCGTTATCAAATCTTATCAACCGTTATCGAGGTGGATCACCCACCATCAATGTCCCTGTCCCACTCCACAAAAAACTATGTGAGTATGAACGCTCTGGGATCAACCCGAAAGGTAAAATGGATTGGACGACTCTGGTTTTTTTACGCTCATTATCGAATCTTATCAGCCGTTATCAGTGTGGATCACCCACCATCAATGTCCCCATCCCACTCTTCAAGAGACCTGTGAGTATGAGCGCTCCAGGATCAATGCGAAAAGCGAAACGGATTCGACGACTCTAGCCCATTTACGCTCCTTATCAAATCTTATCAACCGTTATCAATGCGAGTCACCCACCATTAATGTCCCTGGCCCCTCCTGCTAAACACTTATGAGTGCCAGCGCTCTTGCATCAACGCGAAAGGCGAAACGGATCTGGCGACATTTGTCTTCCGAGGCTCCTTATCAGCCCTTATCAGTTGCAATCACTTTCGGTCCACCACCATTAGTGTCCCCTTGCCACCCCTCACATCACTTGTAAAATTCATGGTCCCAGCTTTACTGCGAGGTGAGATATGAATTTCGTGACAGACGGACAGACACACACACACACACACACACACACAGACAGACAGACATACTAAGCGAATTATATATAGTAGGATGGTAGAACGTTCTCTAAGCTTTCTAGGAAAGTATATAATGACCCACCAGATCCCGTAGAGAGAGCTACAATGCCCGTTGTCGATACCCACCCAAGTCGCGGTGTCATCTACTATGAACGGTCTTGCGGCACCAGAACGACGGAAGCTTGCCACTCCATAAGCGCTGCATCGGGCAGGAGATGTGTGAGCTACCAGACATGCGCCGTTGGTTCATCAGCTTCAGCAACGGCGAGATTGACATGGAAGTAAACCACGCTCAGGATTGTGCTACTTCTGCGACGCTGAAGGAATGCTTTTCCATGAGGAGCTGGTACAAAGTGAGACAGTTACCGCTACCGTATGCACCCACCAGCTCCAGCAGCGCTGTTCGAGAAAAGCTCCAAAAAAGTTCCGCGGTCAAGGTCCGCGGTCACCCTCCCATGACGACGCCCCCTCTGATTTCACGAAAAGTACCCAGGCCAAGCTACACGAGCTCGGCTGGAATGTCCTGCCCTACAGGCCATACTCTCCAGACATTGCCCCATCTGACTATCACCTTACCCATCCTCTTGAATCCTTCCTGGCCAAGAGAAAATTCGTTGATTATGACATGTTTGCAAAGGCGATCGCTGACTTCATCGACTCCCAGAACCCAGGGTTCCGGGAGGAGGGAATCAACGATTTACCTATGAGGTCGATAGTGTTATCGATAACAATGGTGGATACTTTGTTGCCTAATTGTTGTTCGTTGGAAGAAAAAATAATGAAAAATGGTGGTCGAAAAAAATCCTACAAGACTTTTGGGACAAGCTAATACAAATATATGAGCGAATTATTGGCAGTGTGCACACTTTTTGGACTTACACCGTAACCAATCGATGTAAAGGCAATGCTGGACCATACTATATTATCAAACAAAATGAGTTTACTGGAATTTGTAATCATTTCATTCAATATGAGTTTACCGGAATTTGTAATCATTTCATTTAATATTATACATTAAATAGCATTGTAACTTCAAATAATTCTAGCTAGGAAAGAATATTCATACGTTGTCGGATCCCAGCGCAGTTATGGTGTCTACGTCTTAACTAAGGATCATTGCACAACTGCAACTCGAAAGAAACAACAACAAAAAGTCTTCAAGAAGAAAGCTGTTCCGAAGCAGCGTGGCCCTACGCCGTTAGCATGCGAAAAAAACGCGCGATCCTCGCGCCAGACAAGTGTAGACGGAGCGGTTGTTAACGTGAGAACTCACTTACTGTAAGCATTCACCTCGAGCTTTGAGCATATGTTTTTATGCACATCCAAAACAAAGAAGAGAAATGAAGCATTACTTATAGCATGTACTAAAAGCGCGTAGAAGTTCCATGACCTTTCCTAAAGGCATGCTGCAGCGATAGAAGGGCCTGCTGGATACGACGATGAGCCCTCGAGCAAATAATATTGGTGGGTTCGTGGTTTGGACCCGCTCATGGTGAATTTTTGCATTTTTTGCCTTCACGTTCCATCGTCATGTATGTCTATTCAAGCAAATGACTGTGATTTGCGCTCACAGCGTGACAGATGTACTCTTATTACGAATTTCCAGCAAATTTCGTAACGAACTTTTTTGAACGCGAAAGGGCCCGTAGCGCTCGAAATTCGCGTTTTCATGCTGAATGAGTATAATACTCGTGTTCTAGGGGTCAACAGCCCCTGGGTGCACATTTATACACAAATCTAAATTTAGACCTAATTTCGCGAGGAAATTCGGCCACGGGTACATATAGTATAGCACCTTTTCTATTTGAAGAAAGCAATTACAAATCAGCAGAATATGCACAAAATAGGCGCCCATCGCTATAACGTCACCTAACCAGCACCAAACACAAAATGGTTGGGATTTCCTAAATGTTATCGTCTTCTTCGTAGAATGTGCAGTGAAGGGGCATGCCCAGTACTAATTTTCGATTTTGGGTGAAACTTCCGACCCAGCTGGAAATCTGTCTTTGGAGGCAGTTCGATCTTCTGGGCACCATATGAAATCCAGTCACCGCAAGAATGCCTCGCTCGTGCACTATTGAACGCTCGCAGGTTCAAAAAAATTGGTCGGTCGAATTCGTTGAGAATCAAAATGGAGAGCGTTCTGGCACTCTTTAAAGAATGACTGTTTGACACAAATGTTTACTGACCGAAACCTGAGATCCAATTCTGCATAAACTTGTTCTCAGTGGGGATGGAACCACCAAACCCTTTTTTGATCCGAAGGGCCCTTTAGCATGAAGGGAGATCGGTTATATGTTTCACACCATGTCCCACACGATCAAAAACACGCTTTTAGAAAGCGCGTCATGACCGGAAAGCTTCCACGTCAGACACACCACTTGAAACTGATCACATACCGGATATATTTTGTTCTCAAAAGTTTCTTCCACATTATCCTCGTCGAACGGATTGTTAGCAGCTGCTACCTGACCAGAACTTGAATCTGCTAACGACGCAGGCGTAGCTGGGGGAGGAGCTGGAGCTGGGGATGGAGTGGATCTGTGCGAACCCATCTGAAAGAAAATAACAGGAAAGTGATGATATGAAAGCGCAATAAGTTTCATAGCCCTAGCTGGATATTTCTACGTATAAGAGCGAAGTGATCATCTCAAGAACACACATCTGTCACGCTATCAGTTGGTGTGGACGGTCGAGGTTCCGGTCGCGCGACTCGAAGGTAATCCATGGACTCACCAAGACGATCCAATTGAGTAACAATTTGCTTGTTAAGCTGTAATGGAGGTTTTGGAAATTGAGGACGTGGCTGTGTGATTGCTTTTGGAGTAACAGTTAAAACAATAAAGCTTACTTTGCTACATTCTGATTGATGCACACTTTGTGAGTTAAATAGAGATTGCAACGTGTCAACGTAAAATGTAATGCGACTATCGTAGGTCGCTGGGAGTATCTGAACGTAGATAAAATTGAAGGAAACAGAAAAGTAGAAACTTAACCAATGCAAATTTCGCTAAACTTCAAAAATCTGCCCAATGGATTAGTGCACTGTCACGGGGTCAAGCCTGGGATGAAACCCCCCCCCCCCGGGGTGTATTCTGGAATGGAAAAAGGGGCAGGATCATAACTGAGGTCCCACATGCTAAGGTTGTTAGTGAGTCGGGCAGTTTCTAAAAAAAAAGAAGGTTCGATAATATTTTGGTACCCTCATTTTCGATCGACAACCTTCTCTTGAGATTCCCCTTCAATACAACGCATCAGCCATCTGACGGGGTCGTGCTTCGCCGTAATTTCCCTACGCCAAGCTTGCTACTAATAGAAATGAAAGATAGTCTTCAAATCATCGCCAATTAGAAGTCGTTATTCCAGGTTCTTCCTATTTCTTTTGTGTATTTGTCCATCAGTCAGCTATGTGGCGTATCCTTTTGGGCTCTCGAGGATTAAAGCTCCAAGAACTTAGAATACAGGCTCTTCCAAAAATCTCGCTACTACCTTTTTATTATTCTAGCTTTCATGGCTGCTAGTACTACGCAAAACAATAACGTAAAAATGACGGCAGAGAATCGCTTGGCTCGCGAGCACTGGCAGCCGTGAAGAATCCACATGGTGTCCTCCACATTCTGCCTGTCAACTATCCAACATATAGGCTGTTCATGGCCGCATTGCAGATTGTATCAAAAAAGCTGAGTTCGGTTTTTGCAGACATAGTTCGCTTTCGAGAGTAAATGTTTGCCGGCAAATTGGATTATCGTCCGTATACATTGCTAGCAGAAGTGCATACAGATTAACGGGTGCTGCGAACTTGTGAGGAAACTGCTGAGCTGAGGAAAGTCTGATCTACAATGAAAACAGAACGGTTTAAACAGTGACGCTGATGTACCTGAACTGAAACGCGCAAAACGAGGAGCGTAAGAATCGTGCTTATAATAGCAAGAGGACCTAGAGAAATATAAATGTCGACGTTGACTCAGACACAAAATCTAGCAAGTGATGCTTCATCTCTTGAACAAATGTCGATAAGCCTATGATACTGTACTCACGCGGGTGCGTTGCTATACTGATTGCGGAAAATTTTCTGCATGAGAATATTGTAGATGGGTAAAAAGACTCACTCAAACATGAATGGCCTTCGCAATACATGTTGTGGGTCAAACTGCACTAATAGCCACATTTCATAAGTCTAGGTCAAATGGGTGGAGGGCAAAATAAGACCAGGTGAAGAACAGCGCTCTATCCATTTTCTTTCCGTCCTGATTATTCGATAGAAATGTTACTACATACGAATATCGCATTTTCCTCAAAAGACCGAATACCTGAGCACAGGTCAAAGAGCGAATAAGCACACCTCTAACAATTCATTATTGATCTCTTTATATAAGGTTTCTGCCTGCTGCAGCTCGGTGTAAGCCTTGGCCACTTTCGGATCTGTTTCACCCTGCAATCGCAATGTTAATATTGGTTACAGCTATCGTTCGTCCACATCACAGCGCTAGGCAGGGCGTGGCCACAGTCTTGAATGAGAGTGTGTGGCGGGGCCAGAGAGTTTTATAGACTTTCACGCAAATCCGTAGGCCACGCCCTGTCTAGCGCTGCGGTATGGACTGTATGAATAGTAGCAGACAATAGTACTTGAAATTGTCACCTTTTTACTCGAGGCTTTGGCAGAGCTGTATGTATGCTTTGCGTGATCGTAGTCAACCAGTTTCCTTCCTCTCTTATCGACCTAAATGAGGCAATGAGAGCACAATTGGTCAAATTCGTATTTCTAGTTCTAGATTTTCACATATCAGATTTCAGGACAAATACCAATCCTTGATCCATGGAGTGTCTGGCTAGTTCATCCCATATCCTCTTCGCTGCCGCTTTAAGCACTCACTTTCATAGTCAGTGTATGGCAGAATCATCCCACTCGTTGCTTCATAAGACTTCGAAGTCGCAGATGAATCAGAGAAAAGCGGTGGTACGTTGAGAAACCTCAAATCGCCTACGCAATAACACGGCTGCACCCCTACAACTGATTTCAATATGGTCCTAACTTTACTGCCCTCCCTACTTCGAACAGAATGACGCCGATAGGAGAACAAATATTTGGTGTTGTTGTACGTTGTACTTGGCGGACCAGTTCTCAGTTGCACCAAGAGGTAAATAGTAGAGAAAGTAAGGACAGTTGCATCCGAGCGACTACTCCACCTGATAAAGCCAATCAAACAAGTAAAACGGTGCATGAAATTGCACTAAAAACGCATCTCCAATGTAGGGGAGTGTGAATAACAACTGCATCTTATGTAAAGCTATTCACAACACATTCTTGGTATCGAGCACGATTGTGGTGTTTTTACCAGACTGAACTGCAGTTAGAAGACATCCGACGTGCTCTATCCCTCCCTCCCCTCCCTCCCCCTTGTACCCTGCTCTTGTTTCTCCTCTCCATAGTGACTACGAAGCACCCAAAAACTAAACATGCCAGATTGGACCGTAGTTCAGTCACTTTGAAACGGTGTTGCGTATGATGAATATTTCTTTTATATGAAAGCAACTTATGCTAAAACCTGCTCACTCTTCACTAAACACGACGTCTTCCGTTTCGAGAGCGCCAAAGCGCCTCACTGTGGACAATGAATTTCGTAACTATACTATTACGTGTTATGATTCACAGTGAACATTACAAGCGCACCCAATCATCATAAGACCCTCGTTATTAGCAATCTCATTATAAGTCACATCTAAGGAAATGGGGGGGGGGGGGCAAATTGAAGTCAAACTTTAGAATGAATATGCGGGAACCACAAGTGAAAATACGATACCTGAGGCAATTACATGTCCGACCGCACTTATACCACATTCTATCATAAAAGCTGGAAGTGACAATGATTCTAAGGATACATGTTTTGAAAAGCGGTTTCAGATATTTTGAAGACAACATGATTTTGCATGTAAAGGGTAGGAACACAGAAACAAAATTACAGGAACTGGATGAGATTCGAATAACTCAATGGTCTACGATGGGAGCACTTGGGAAAAACCTTTTAGTGCACTCCGTACATCGAAGCTACCTCGAGAGATTCTCAAAATTGTAAAACTTGAAAAACAGGTCGGCGCATGACTTGAATCCAAATCGATGGTTGATAAAATCACACCCACATCTGGCCCTACAAACCATTCTATAGAGGGCGTTATAAATGCTTAACTGGTTCGTGCTAATATTGCCGTCTTCAAGCGAAAAGCGAATTTAACAAATTAATCATCTCCACAGCAAGTATATAAAACAATACCTTTTTCTTCAATTCAGGAAACTGTGCAACGTAACTAGAAACAGCTTGGGGCAGATCTTCACATACCACCTTCTCCATTTCATTAGATTGGATTTCGAGATTCTGGAAAATATAGGAAACACGCTGAAGCTTTCGAAAATTACTATACTAAGAACAATACATCTAAAAGAGCTGTTAATTGCTCTCGATCTGGCCATTCTGTTTCATAAGATTCCCTGATAGTATCATGAAGGGCCTTCTCAGCTTGACAAAGCACTTTCACTGCAGCGGAATATGCCTGAAAGTTAAACATTTGATCATAGCCAACTGGCTAGCTACTGAACAATTTACACGCTATCCATCATTGTTGAGGCTCACTCAACTTTGCATTGCCGAGGCGCATAGAAAACTTCTACACCCTCTTTCCATAGTCAACCATGCTGTATTTCTCTGTCAACTTCTACCCTGCTTTCGAACGCTATGCCGCTTGCTAATACTTCGCAGCCTACTCGCCTAGATCTCTGAGAGCGTACTTCGTTGTACCACTATGACCGCCTCGAGACTTTGCGATTTCGCGTTTTTGCGATTTTGAAACCTCGCGTGCGGAGCCGCAACACCGAAATAACGCGAAGGCTGATGGCGGTCTATGGAGGTTGCGAAACCAGCTGCTTATGCTTATGATTATGCTGCTTTACCATTGCAATAACTGATGATATTCTGCACGTCACATCGCCTAGAGCGGAACGACGGCCAGAAAATATCACGTCCAGCTTCACCGCCGTTACCTCCTACCAAATCATAACTTCATTCCAAAGAGTTGAGCTGATATTACTTCTCAATAAAGCACACAATATGTTAATGTTGGTGCTACGTATTCGAAAACGTAGACAAACTAGTGAAAAAGGGTGTGCAACAAAAAACATCACAAAACTACGGCACTTACTTTTACGTCCTTGTAGAGCCGTTCACAGGATTTACTTTGCTTGTAAAGGTTTGCAGCATGACTGTCAAATGTCTCATCTTGAGTGGCCTTAGCCTTGCCGATGCCCTCGAGCAGCTGTAAGAAAAACAGTTAACAAGCAAAAAATTGACTATAGTATCCGTTCTGCAACAGAAATATTATAAAAACAAACAGGACATAATTATGAGAAACATTCACTGAGATTAACACTTACGTCAAACATAAGCATTTCTATGAGAATAGCCCGAAAAAGGCATATTCCTAATATTTGGAAAACCAAAAAATGAAAATGAAAATAAGCCAATAATGAAATTGGTCGCGGTTTTACAAAAATCACCACCCTGATTAGAAAAAAAGCGTGCAAAAAAAAAGATCGAAAACTCCTCAAATCCAAGGTGGATGTATGACCTTTGGTGAAATCGCTTTCGAATTCACCACTACGCTAGTCACACTTGTCGCCAAGCTCATGATTATAAGGTCAAGCGTGAGAGCATGGAGCAACAGGACACCCATCGGTGCAAGGTGCAATCCTTCAATTTCTGCTGGTTTAGTATGATACCCCTGTCGTTCTCTCACTCTCACCTGTTTCCGTATTAAAACAAAGTTTGCCAGAGAATCCACCGATATCGAACAGTTCCCACAGAAAACTGGTTGAAAAATTCAGTAAGATTCAGGCAAACTATGTTCCACATGTGCGCTCTTAATCTACTTCATGAACATTGTCAGCGCAATTCAGTGCTCAGCCAAAAAAACGCTAAACGCACAAAAGAACTGGTTCCATGTGAAAGGCAAGAAAATTGGAAGCATGAGTTGAGTGAACTGGCCTGAGACCGATATTTCAGAAAATAAAAAAGGATTCGCATACCAGTAATTTTTTTGAACTCATGGAATAAAAGGCAACAACTACAAAATATTTTGAACTCATGGAATAAATGGTAACAACTACCAACTGAAACAGATTACGTCATCGCGTGCATTCAGATCCATTATATCAGAATAATATGGAATAAAAGATCTTTCATCGATAATACACATCCGTTCGAGTTTTGCAGAGTTGCTGATCCCCAAACTCAAAACATAAGAGCATATAAACAAAAAAGAAGACTCCGCAGTGCAGGGCAACACTTGAACATTTGTTTTGCTACTGACTTCCGACTCGTCAACATTCTACAGCTGTGCAGCAGAAAAAGTGATCGGTTCTTTGTTGACGGCGATTTACATTTCATCACGCGTTATAATCTCTAATTCCTGGATCAAACAGGCGCTAGTTTCTCCATTACTAATCAGTCGCCATTGCCTTACAGTGTGAACTCCTTATGCAGCAGACGAAATCACCTATAGCTGCTGCTACAAGCCTCCACGCGCTACTTTAGGCATAACATGAACAAAACGTGGTCGCTTGGAAGGGAAATTTCTTGAGTTAAGGGAGGCTAAAGTACCTGAGATCTGCAAAGAAGAGGTGCTTCAGTTCTAACGGATTGAAAACAAAATCATTCAGCATACATCATTTCACACACGGAATGCCTGAAGGTTATCTGACTGATTTCTCTTCAGCAATGGAGAAATGGACCAGAACCGCGCGAGGAAAGGGATTAAAAATTTTTCCACCTAGAAAAACAATGGAAACAGTGGTCGACTGATTTCTCTTCAGCAATGGAGAAATGGACCAGAACCGCGCGAGGAAAGGGATTAAAAATTCTTCCACCTAGAAAAACAATGGAAACAGTGGTCGAGCAAACCAATAAATTTCAAACCATTGGTGCCCAAATGTTTGTATCAAGATGGTGTACTGGGTGCGGAGATGCTCCCCATCTTTCTACGTAATGAGCTCTCATCGGTACGACGGTTCACCGATCAAGAGCTTTCTCGATTGAAGGCACAATCCACTACCCGACGCCTAACCATGTTAGCGGCATAAAGAGGATTAAGTAAGGGTTCTGCTTATCGAATCATTGGAAAGCGAGAGCCAGAAAGTCTTCCACACGCCTGATTACAAGCAACATCTAGATTAGATAGCTGGACTGATGTCGTATTGAGGCCATCGAATGGAGCCTGTACTAAGACCATGACAGTACTTGAGAGGATAGATATTTCGCTAGTGTCGACTTCCCTCGACTCCTCAATGAGTACTACATTTCCTAGTGATCCCTTCGAGGATTCGACCATCTTCATTGGTTCCAAGCATTAAAAGTTCTGATAGCGCTTGTCAACATAAACAGATAACTCGAGAACCAACCGATGATCGATGTCTCCATATTAAAACGGTGAAAAGCCGCATGTTGCCCCATGGGCAGCCAGAGCACTTTTTGTTTTGCGTGTTAATTCTTTGTTGAACTATCATCATTGACTAGTCCTTGATTAACTCACTTGCCTCGGGTAAAAAAGAAAAGAGTACTATTATGTACATAATGAAAAATCTTGCAGGATACGTAGGAAGCTAATGAAGAGAACGAACCTTTTCCTTCGTTCTTGAAGTCGCCTTTTTGATGTGTTTATTGAAGAGATCTGCCATGCTTTTACCCCTAAAAGAATCAAAAGTCACACAATGCACAAGAACTCCTCACGATATTGACTGCACTCTCTCATGAGCTAAAAAGAAGACGGACAACGCTCGGTAGAGGTGCACTTTCACAAACACCAAAAACGATGATGCACAACCAATATTTTCAGGTGATAAGACAGAGGGCAAAAAAAAAACCACAAAAAACGCTCAAAAAATCTCTTCTATCCTCCCAAAAACCCATCAGAGTGTAGCCATAGGATAAAGGTAGGGTAACGGTAAGAACAAGGGAGACACGGTGGCTCGCACTGTCTCTTTTCATTTGCTATTTAAAACACCGCATATAGTTGGCATACTTAAGACCGCATCAAGGATATGCCATACTCTACCACAACCGAAACAAGACAATGATAGCGTGAGGACGACACGAACAAAAATTGTGAGCCAGGGGTCTGGATTGCACCTAAGCCTGGAAAGGAAAGATTCCGGAAAAGCTGATACCGAAGCTCCGGTATTTCGACCACTGTTGCAGAGTTAAAATCTCAGAACCACTGTCGGGAATGTTGCAGAATCGAAAATCGGAAAATTGCAGAAACTGAAGATCACATAGCTGCAAAGTGTAACTGCGACCTCAAAATGTGAGGCCAATGCGGTAGAGGTACTCTCCAAAAACCAAAAATACGTTCTTTTATGCATGCAAAGAAGGTGCGTAAATGCGTGGAAATTAGGGAACCGGCCGATTTGGGGAGACTAAAACTTCAGCACCGTGCTTGATCAGGTAAGAATAAAGAAGTATGCAAGTAGCGCACATTGTATGACTAGGTTCATAAAGTGGACGAGCTTGGGGTCAATTCAAGTCGGGGGGGAGACGCCATTTTGCGTCAACGTCGAAGCTCCTTTCCCTCCCTAGGATTAGGCTAAAATTGATATCCCCTCTTCCACATGAAAAAGCATCTTTCAAAGCATAGGTCTCATCTGTTTTAGCCTGAGCCTAGGGAGGGAAAGAAGCTTTGACGTTGAAGAAAATTTGACGCAAAGTTGCGTCTCCCCCCCCCCCCCCCCTCCCCCCCCCGACTTGAACTGACCCCGAGCTTGAAGTGATTGGAGGGAATTATTACGTGACCAGCTGTGAAGCGCTGATGAGGACAAACAACCGAGAAACAAAACGCCGCTGGGACCGAAAGCGCATCAACGACCACTCGACAGGTCTATCTGACACCTGCAAGGGATCGATTACGTGAACGAAACTACAACCAAATCGATAAACACTCAAGAACAACAGGAGTAATCCGCTTCTCTCCGCACGGACAGATCAATGGGGCGCACCATCGCTGCGTCTCTAACCTATCTAACTCTGGTCGTCTGCCACCGCCCGAGATGGTGAGTCATCGAGCCAGCCGTCTGGCGGCCGCCATGATGTTCTTAGAGTGTTCCTGCTCAAGGTACGGTAGCAAGTAGCATCTGCTTTCGATAGTGCAGGTGTTGTCGCTGCTCTTAACAGTGCACCGCGCCAATGTGGAAATCCGTCGTCGCCTTGAATAGATGTGATGAAATCTGTTTGCACAGCATGTGCGTATTGCGCATGTGGTCAGCGGAATCGCTCGTGAAGCTGGGGTCACCATCGCCGGCAGAGAATCTTTTTGCTGGTCCATCACCGCTCACTGGACAACCCACACTGCGGCCATTGTCCTTTAAAGGCAGACACCGAGAGGGAGGCAAGTAAGGAAAGGGTATTTTGAAACATTATTATGTAAATGAATATCGCGTTGAAAAACGTGCCTTTGAGGCGCTATCGTGATTTTAGCGCGCTCTACCTCGAACTGCACGCTTCAGGAGGGCCGACTCACAGGCGAAATTGACTTCACTTATGGAAATGTTAAACGAGTTAGGAGGGAGCACTCGACAAAAGCATCAGTGGCGCATGGTTTTTGCTTACAGGCACTCTTAAGGTTATTTTATGTACAGCAAAATAACTGAGAAAACGATTAAATTATTCTTCCATTAGTATATTACGGACGCTTCAACTAGACTGAACAACCACTTCCGCGTATTTGCCCAAGTCAGAGAAAGGAAACCCCCAGGCTTGGGCTAATATAGGATGAATAAAAAACCTGCATCATAAGAACCGTTTTTATGCAGAATTCGAACCTGATCCGGCTGGCGCTATGACTTCTCTGCGCTCTATCCATAGTGTTAGGACGAAGGGAGTGTGCACCCCTATGTCAGGATTTCGCACCGCGGCATGTCGCAAGCGAAGCAATGCGGACGAGCTAAAGGCGTCATGTTGTTGGGTTCCAAGCGATTACAAATCAACTGCGTGTTGCGCCTCTAGCATTACCTTGTATTCGTTCGAAGGCCCAATACCGCGACACGCATAGCTCGCACGCACTGCGTTGCACGCCCCTCGTCTTCGTGCGAAATCGTGGCATAGTATACACCCGACGAAGGGCACAGTGCTCTGGCCCGGGTGTGTTGCAAGTGTTCTGGTGATTAGTGTGGAGTCAGGTAACCCATGAGCTGGGTTACTTTACGAGACGATTGATTTACCACCAGTTTCGAGATCTCGGCTACCTGACTGGTCCACTTATCTCGAAGATAAGCGTCGAAGAATAAAGACAGATACATATTTGTGAAGTTAAATATGTAGTAAAGTTGGATATTTGTTACTTAAATGATTAAGTTTGGGCATCTTTCATTAAATACAATTTCCTAGTGAAAACAGATACGATCTGTGATAAATGTGGAAGCTAGTTACTGTAACAGTCCATAATACAGTTAATTTCGTTGTTTCTGTAATGAATTATCCTCCACATAAAAGTGGCGACCTGACCCCCTCGAACACTGGTCGAAACACTTGCACGCCACCAACTGGCCCCTTACCTTCAGTAGCACCCAAACAACTGAAACAATGAAGGGCAGCAAGCGAAAGAGCGGGAAAAGAGCGCAACTATGATAAAAAAAAAACCCCCGATGAAGTTACCTTACTAGATATACTATTTTGGCGCTGACCGGTGTAAGGTATGTGATTATATGCAATCTAGGAGGAATGGAGTGTCATCTCTCGTACGGTTTTCGAAAGGCTTATCGACTCTTAGCCGTCCCGCTGTGCTGCTGTCACCAAAAGTCGTGGTTTTCCTACGAAATATTTATGTTTTCTGAGGCTTGCTAGCTTTGTTTTTTTTTTTTTTTGAAGAAAGCCGTTTTTCTTGATCAAGCCTTTTCCTTGTTCTTCGGTGGTTTTGTAATAAATTCTGGTAAAAAACCATGAAAAGAGTCAAGCGGCACTCATGTAGAAGGAAATGTTATAAATATAACGTATAATGTATATTTTAATATATGGTCTATATAAAGCTTTAGAAAGGTGGGAGCAACTTTCGGCCCACCCGCCAGTGGGGAGAGCCCATTTTCGCATGCGTGCTCCGCGCGCATCGATAGGCCCTGGTATGGGTGATATGCGGTTTGTATAGGTTGAAACTAGGAGATACCATACTCATTTATAAGCGCAGCCCACTAAAGGCAAATCTCCTCCAAAGAAAATTGAACTAGTAGTACAAAAGTTGGGAAGATGGAGCGGAACTATCGAAAAACCCGGGAAATAAGACTCCATTCCCACAGTCTATCCAAGTGCGTGAGCCACAATCAAAGAGGGTCGAGCCACGTTGAAAGGGACGGCAGCAGTTGGAGATGTCTCTCCGAGAGCTCGGTGGCGTTCTGTAGTGATCATAGCTTTGAGAAGACATGCGTGTATCAGTTCTAGAAGAAGCACTGGCCCTAGCTGAATGCTGATAAATACCACCCTGCTCTAACACATCGCTTCTTAACGGTAACTGAGAACAAAGTGGGTGTACTACTATGGATTACGACGGAGCAGGGCTTAGAACTTATGTGCTCCGTACACATGGGTTGGCTCATACCCAATCCTAACCTGCCCGTCCTCTCCAGGCACGTTCCTAACTTGCTTCCTGTGTGCTCTGTACACTTTGTTCAGTCCCTACCCAGTCATTACTTGCCCGGCTTCTCGAGCTCCTTTCCTAACTCGCCCGATTTTTAGCACCTAAGCGAGGAAATGAATTTAAGCACCCATCGATTTCGGCGTAAGCCCCGGCCATGGTAGGCGGAGTGAGGCTTAGAACTTATGTGCTCCGTACACATGGGTTGGCCCCTACCCAATCCTAACTTGTCGACTTCTCCGGGGCCCGTTCCTAACCTGCCTCTTGTATGCTCCGTACACTTTGTTCAGTCCCTATCCAGTCCTTCCTTGGCCGACTTACCTGTAACAGCCTCATGGTCGCATCTCAGCTCAAACATGGTCTGTTTATCTAAACTGTAGATCACTACATCATTTCAATACTGAAGAATAACAAATAAAAAGAGACCCATAACGAGGTGTCGTTTTGTAGTCGTGTGGCAACATGGCGTAAGCGGTCGTAAGCGTGTAAAAAAAGCGCGCGCTCTCAATATGTTAATTTCTCCTACTCGCCATTGCCTGCATGCCTGTTCGCCTATTCATCTAATCGTGTACCTAATCGGTTGTACCTTTTATTTTCGCTCACTACCTTAATCGTCTGAATCCCCCAATCGCCTACTTCAACATCAAACATGCCTTTGAGTGATGGAAGATTGACATTTTGATAGTAAATAAATAATGGACGATAGTACGTAAACGATAAATAGTAATACTACAACACAATAATTTGTTTGAAAATCACAATTCACATTTCAGCAATCACAGGATCCTAATTTGAAACGTTATATGTGTGATAGAGACATCGACGGTGGGTGATTAGAAGGTGGGGGGCATCTCTTAAGTACGCAGTTTTCACCTAAGCCTAGAAGGGGAAAGGAACTTTCTTCTTCCTCCACTACGGCTCAGGCGAAAATATACGCTCGAGTGTGTGGATTCACTTTTAAAAGATCCGTCAGAGACGCTTAGGTGTGCAAGTTTTTACAAGATGTTCTGCCCCCTCTTTCTGCCAGCACCGTACATTCTATTAGGTTGTCGGGAAAGTTCTTTCGTTTTTTAAAAACGTGCTTTTTTCCCTCCAGATTGCTTTCCAGAAATTTCTTCTGTACATATGCATGTAGTACAAGTTCACACGCATCTATAGGTATTATTGTCTTTCATCTCCTGGATAACCATTTTCGGCAAAATAAACATATTAAAGGTCAATGTCATCTTCACTATCAGAAGTTTTTCTTTGAATGGCGCTAGATAGGGAAAGGAAAAGATGATAATCCGATGGAGCAAGATCAGGGTTCTAAGGTGGATGGGGTAGCACTTCTCATCCAAGCTCGATAATTTTTTGGCAAGTCTTCCCACATATTGAAAAAGTGACTGGCCAAAAAATTCTCGAGCTTGAATGGGAAGTGCTGCTCCATCCACCTTGTAGCTCTGATCTTGCTCCATCGTACTATCATCTTTTCTTTTCCCTATCAACGCCATTCAAAGAAAAACTTTTGGTAGTGAAGATGACATTGACCTTTAATATGTTTATCTTGCCGAAAATGGTTATCCGGGAGATGAAAGACAACAGTACCTATAGATGCATGTGAACTTGTACTACATATATATGTACAGAAGAAATTGCTGGAAAGCAGTTTGGGTGAAAAAACACGTTTTTGAAAAACGAAAGAATTTTCCCGACGACCTAATAATTATTCTAACTACAGTCTGTTTTTGCAGCTTCTGGGGCTTCTGAGGTTCGTTCTTTGTTTGGGTTTCTTCTCCATATATTAGCTGGATCAGCTTGGGATGCACGGTATTTCGCCATCACAAGATTGGGCAAAACAAGCTTTTTCCAAGTCTATCGACGCGGGGAAAGCCTTTTTGCATAATTCCATCGTCATGTTTGCGCTGATACACTACACATAAATAAATAATGATACATACATAAAAACACAACATCCTCTATGTATAAGCGAGCAAGCATCTGTTGGTGTGTGTCTGTCTGTTTGACCTGAAATACACAACTTACGTACCAAGACACGCGGGATCCTCACTTCTTGAAGTGTTATGGGAGGTGTTAGGGACATCAGTGGTGGGTGATCGAAACTGGTGACGACTGATAAGAAAAGGTTTACGACAAGCTTCACTTGCATAAGAAGAAAAGTATACCATAATATTGACTGTGTTCGTCGCACCACTTTTGAAGTCGGGAAAAGGGAATTTCCAAAGCGTATTAACTATTCTAGCTATACTCTGTTTATAACATTTTCTCAGATTTCGATGGCTCGATCTTGAATATTCGTTTCTGAGTGGGTTTGGTGTGATTATTATCGTGCCTTTTATTATCTGATTTATATGACTCAACCAGCTTTGCTGGGCACATAATGTGCGCACCACATAATGTAATGATGTTGTAATGCAAAATGGCTCGATCTATGCTAATAGAAAGTTGACGTGATCCGTCTCGCTTACTCTCGAGATATGCACGTAATGTTGGGCGCCACCAAAGGTGGTATTACAATGGTGAAATAATACATTCAGTGGCGTGGTTTGGAGTGCCACTGCCGAGAGGGTTGCAGTAGTTGTGCCTATGAAAAGGAGTTCACCGTAAGCTTTGTAAGAACTATATTTGAAGAGCAATTTCCAGACATAACCACTCACATATGATGAGTAGTGCAATAGATACATTAAGATAGTCCAGCAAAAATCTCGAAGCAGTTGCATGATTATGAAAGCACTCCGATGTTGCTTAATTCTGCCACTGCCATATGTGAAACGTTCTCATCATCGAGCATCGCCTTCTGATCAGAAGATGCTTAATGCACAGTCGATATGCTTTTTAGGCCCCTTCCCAACTACATTAGCATCCATGTAGCATTAGCATGTAAGTACATCTAGAAACAATAAAGAAAGAACAAAAGAAAAAGTAAAAAAAGAACAACTTTATAATAAAAACATCTCCACCTGGCACCATGCCGGGCGTCAAACTGGCGAGTTTGTGCAATCACGGCCCCTTCACTCGTCCGAACTACGACCGCTCGGGTGCATGTCGTTTGGCGCGGCCCCTTGCAGTTAATTTGCCAATGGGGCCATGGGCCGTTGCTGCCACCCTAACGCCGACCATCTTCTGCGACAGATAACTCCTCCACATCACCAAACCCTCAGATGTTCGTAGTTGATAATTCCATACAAAAGACTTCGTCAAAAAACTGCAGATTACTGACTTTAACAAACCTCATTTTATTACACAGTCGAATTAAGCATGGATTCTGGCGATTTTTTCGCATTTTCGGCTTTTTTTTTGTCTCCACTACATTTTCAACAGTGGGAAATATGCTTGTTACTCCGGGGCAGTTGTATTACAGTCATTTAGAAGTTGTGATACTAGATTCCTCCCAGTAATTTGCAGTGCTTCTTTAATGAGCTCCTTTATGTGATAATTATCACTCACATAAATTCGAGGGTTAGGTGCTGTAGACAAGCTGCCCGACGCAGAAGATGCGTCGAATGGTCGGCGTTGGGGTGGCAACTACGGCCCATGCGCTCCCTTGGCAAATTAGCTGCTAGGGGACGCGCCAAAGTACCGTCTCCCCGACTGCTCTACCGTAGGCCAAAAATACCCCCTTACGCTGTCTTTGATTGCGGAGTCAAGTTTTGGCTCGTGCTCGAACACAAGGTCTGCGCTGTAACTTGTTAGTCTACAAAGACCGTTTGTCAAAGTTCAAGTCCGTTGTTAGACGAAAAATGGCCACAGAACATTACGAAAACTGCACCAGTTTTCCAACAGTTAGTTAGTTGTATGCTGAATGGATTACGGTGTTCAATACTTCCTGAAGTTTAAACACCTTTTCCATTGTTTTTTTTTTCAGTTTTTCCTTTCTGATGAGAAAAAATTCGGATAAGGGAAAGAAAGGACGAACCATACGATTACCAAGTTTTCATGCGTCGTACATTTCCCTCGTGGTCAATATGCACTCTGAAATCTGTATCCATTAAGTCAATGAATCAGTTCATGTCTACTGGAACACTCGATCATGGCGAGAAAAGACCTCATGTTCATAAACGGCCCAGTCCTTTGTACAAGATTCCGACGCGGCGCCTGATTACAGTACGCTGTCGTCAGTTAAATGCAATCGCGCACGCACACACAGGCTGCGTTACAGTATGCCCAAAATAACTAGTTGTTCTCTGCGTCACTGTGTAATGAGCTGCTAGTGTTTCTTCAATGGTTTTACTTTCTTTGGGTTGTTCCCACATGGTTTTGAATAAGATATCTGTGTCCCTATGACCAGGGAACTGCGCCACATATAATTTTCTTAGACTCCTAGTTTTCATTTATCACGAAATCACCCCTACCATTCTCTTTACGGGAGATGTGGTTGCTACAAGTAACTCTTACGGTTCGAATACTGCGTACCGTTTGATTTAGTGTGGAGTTTTTCAGCAGGTCTTTTGCCAGTCGTCAAACTTTCCTTAAGTCTAGCTTCTCACACAAGCGAGCGTTACCTTTGGTTTCTGCTGTGTGTGACCACCACATATCAAAGATGCACTAAGGTGTGATCTCTTGGCCAGCGATTTCGCTAGACATGTCTGCCAGATTCAACGGAAAGACTGGTGTCTACTCCTGAGGTGGATTTCAATGGTAATTTCAATGATAATTTAATGGCTGTTGCTATGCCCAATGAATGATGTATAGATACTGTTGGATACTCCGAAAAAGGTAGTCCTGGCTTGGCATTATAGGCATCACGATCGATCATCTTTTTGGGGAACCGATTGCCTTTGAACCACTGAGAAGCAGTAGCCAGTTTTAACTCCTTTAGAATTCGCACCTATTCTTTTACACAAATAACGGTTATATTACTCCTCGCAGGATGTTTATACACAGTCTACATCACTACTATTACGCACTTTAAAAAATTTACTCATCCACAGCAACCAACATAGGTGACAGTCATTCAGAATATGTACGAAAACTACCAATGCATTGCATGGTTAAGGTAATGCATGGTCCATTTTGAAGTGCTGTAATATTTCTGGCAGCCAGTTTAGTCGTCTTAACAACCGCGAATATTCCAAGCATTTAGTGTCACCTTCCTTCGCAGTAAACTTGATGGCTGCCACCTTATTCAAACCCTCTTTTTTCTGAATACAACTCGCATGCCAGATGCTTCAGACGGAGAAAAGTTCATATTTCATTTGTGTTTGAGTGCCTAGATTCAGGTTCACCTCGTTGTTCTAAATAACTTTTCTTAGGAGACGCCTCTCCTTTGAGCTCATGTCCTTTAGAGTTTTCGTGCTGGAAAATCAAATCATCTAATATTGGTTATCTCTTCCTTTCACACTCACTCTCCAATCACACTCAAGAAGATTACTGTGTTCAAATACCACAAAGAATATTTTCCTCCTTTGAATCTAACGCTATTGGACATCCAACTACTTCTACTGGTTTACTGAACTTTTATTTCTTTACGAACTATTACAAACTATATTCATGAATCTGGCAGCAGCTGCCCATACGTACGGTCACATGAACATAATGTATGCAGATATCTTGTTCAAAACCATGTGGGAACAACACAAGAAAGTAAAACCATTGAAAAAACAGCAGCAGTTCACTGCACAGTGACGCGGGAATCAACTAGTTATTTTGGTATACTGTGGCGAGCCTGTATGTGTGCGCGCATTGCATTTAATCTGACGACAGCGTACTGTGATCAAGCGCCGCGTCGGAAACTTATAATCTTGTGTCCTTTGTTCGTTAGGGTGCGCAAAAAATCATTTCGAGATGGACCCACGTCGAGAAAGCCATCTGGCAGTAGTCAGAGTGTTCAAATGCAATCGTTGAAGCATGGCACCACGTGGACTGGAGCTTACAAAACTGACGGGTTCGAACCATGGCAATTTTTTAGTGATTCAACGCAATGTAGGATGGAAATGATGCACAATTAACATTTTTTTGTCATTTCGTCGTTGTTAGATACATCGGTCTGGTCAGTGGCTGTATCATTTTGCAGGAAATGATCGTCCATGACTGTTACACTTTTATTCGTAGATTTCTAGGAAACATTTTGTATAATAGTTCTCTTGAAACACTTTTAAAAAAAAATTTCTAACAATTTTCAGATGGCTGTGTCATTTTGCAGAGCACTGTAGTTGTTCTCACATGATATTTTATGTCAACAATATCTTCAGAGAACGTTAACATCGAAAAGCAACACTCATGATAGGACGGTTCCAACCGCCAAAAATGAACCATCGAGACCACACTTTCGTAGAGCTATGCCAATAGACCAGCTTCGTTGAGCTGATGGTATCGGTCATGAAGGGAATACATAACGGCACCTTACAGCCCCCACCCCCACACACGGGCCTATGCATATCGTTTCCTCATGGGTGGTCCAGACAGAGCCTATCACTGATAGCGTGACCATTTGAAAGTTTTATCCTTTATGCAAACCAAAAGGAATCTGCTTTCTCCTGAATGCCCAAGGACTTCCTTTTAGCCACATTAAACATGTTCCTGACACTGCCCGTTTGGTTTTCGAGGTATGCCCCCACAGCAAACGAGCACTGAGTTTGTGGTTTGGGGTTTCTATACTGTCAGTTGTCCGATGGCATCCACGTTCAAGTTGTATCTGCACGTTAAGGGAGTAGACCAGTACACTGTGGTTCCCCGTGTGAATTGGATCCGCATTTTTCCGCATGGTTTATTGAGAAGATTGAAGCACTTATCCATTTACGCCTCAAACGAACAAACGGCAAGACAGTCTTCATTATAACCGCACTACAGAACAGGTGGGCGATCCAGTAGGAGTTCCAGTGAGAGTTTTATACATCAGACATTGAGGCCAAGGTCAAAGCTGGTGCTAGCCTCTAGCCCATGACCAGTCCTCTGATCTGCTTGTAGCACTTCCACGGCATCTTCATTAGCGATCCCTGATTGATTTCATGACCTGAGGAATAATGTATGTTGACAGGATTCGCGTTTGTTGAGAAGTTCAATGGTCGGCTGCAGCGCATTGGCATTCAATACGTTTGTCGCGCGAGAGTTGTAACGTCGAAATGTTCCATGCGTGATTGCTCCTAGAATTAGGCTCTCGTGACACCTGTATCACCTGTCGTCCCGTTGCGTTGTCTCCATTCTTCCCTGTCGCGAGCCAAAGCAGTCCAGTGAACGTTTCCTTCGCGGACACGTAGCATCTCGTTTCCTTCGCGCAGAGCTTTCGTGGACCTTGGTAGATACGCGCACCTATCAACCGACACATTGCGACAATAATATACTCTGCAGGCTTGATCTTTTTGTACCGTAACCAAAACGGGATCACCAACGACCATTGAGAGTTTGTGAGGCATACCAATTTTGATGTTGAGCTTCACATTTCAAATGGTGTTTTTGGAATTAAATTGAGTGGAATTTTTTACGACTATTTCACTTGGATGAGGCTTATTTGACCCGTCTTATTTGCAAAGTAAAAGCTACATTCAGCGGATAGTTGTTCATAACACTGCACGCAGCGACGTGTTTTAAGCCCAAAACCTCTGGAGGCATTAGGAAGGGACGTGTGCGAGGCGGAAGGAGAGTGCAAGGCTGTGGGATTTTGATACAATTTTCAGCCGAAGTTACAATTTTTACGTTACGGCCTCTGTGCAAGGTGCACATGTTTAGCGTCAGCGACCGCAACTTGAGTGATCACGTAAAATAGCACGCATAAGTGCCATCTGTGCGTCTTTCTTGCATATGGACAATATGCGGTGATCTGTCCAGAAAAGTACAAAAGTTTCTCCTCGGTTGCAGCTGTGAAAGACCTTCGATTTCCCATTGACAAGGGCGTCATCATCTCAAGTGAACAGCACAACATAACAACGTCGCGTATCGTAAAGTTTTAGTGCCATCATACCATCGTCGCGCTGTTGCGAGACTAGTTCATTCCTTCCAGTTCAGTGTTTACTACGTCTTTGACAGACTTCTACGGCTCTTTCGTGATGTTCCAGCAAGGTTCGTCTTCCACTGGAGGAACTGCTCAGCTAATACCAAGAAAGTATACCAGCTGTCGGTGAAAAGTGTGCGTCCATCGTTCAGGACGTTCGCTCCGCTCTATCACCAAATGTTCAGCAACTGTGCCTTTTCGAACTTGCTCTTCTCTCCCTGACCTCACGCGGCTCAGTTTCTTAAAAATCGCCACCTTCTGCCGTACCTGTAATACGTCTGTGCTGAGCAAATCCCAAATCTCTGTCAACACTCCCCCATCTCTTCCCATGGAACTTATATACTCAATCCATTCCTCCTTTGACCCTATTACTCATTCCACTCCTCCAATGACCCTATTCCCTCTTACTAAAGACTTAATCATATCATATTTCAGATCGTGAGCTTTGTCCCAATCAACTCGATTCTTGACTCCACTTCTTTAATCTCCTACATACTCCTCTCGAATTCCCATTCGATTCCAGTTCTTTTTCCTTTTGATAGGTGAGATTCTCATGGAGCCCTATAATGGGCAATCCTTCCTCTGCTGCTTCTGAGGGGCACCGCCTGGAATCCGTCAAAAACATTCTTTCTCCATAGGCTACGCGTCACCGACACGTGGGCACCGGTGCTCTTCTTATTCAGTGCGCTTACTTCTGCCATTCTACTTCGACTTAACTTTCCTTGCTCGCGGTAGTCTACGAATGACACGACACGTACGAAATCGACTCGGGTAGAAAAAATAAACAAAGAAACCAATATAAACCCAACGCGAAATGAATAAAATATCGCACAATCACTATACGACGCACGAAACAAAAATTGGGCAACGAGCCGATCGATCGGGCAGCGATCTTCTCCACACACGTCAATAGATCACGAGCGGTTCGGCCTCATGTACTGCCAGACAGGGATCATGACTTATGCATGTGCGGAAATAACTGCTACAAGGCAGTCGATGTACGCCAACAAACAAACGATTTATTGAAAAGGAACCAACAACAAACAAAGGTAGAGAATTCGAAACGACTAATTTCAGTACGGGTGCGATTTCAGAGGGGACAAGAAAGGAGAGGAAGGAGATTAGAAGGTGGTCCTAGCGAACTTCGACCTATTCCAAACCTAACTTTTCCGCACTCCCTTTTTTCTCTCACGCTAGTGATCCGTCTTGCATTATCTAGCTACATTACCTACTCAGTGTCCCTTGTCTAGTAAAGTTCTATCAAATATCTGTCACTAGGGCCCGAACAAGCACTATGCTTCTAGGGCCTATCGGTAATCGGGCCACTAAGGCCCAAGGCGAATACAATGGTGTGAACGCAAGCCACCTCCTTCAGTGTAGAGCTTCGGAATACCCTTCGGACGACCTTGCTCTCACTCGATACCTTCGCCTCCCGCGCTATCAACCCATCATGATCTAGGTCATTTAAAATGCCTTTCCCTCGGAGTCGCCTTTCAGGCTGGCTTTTGGCTTTTCGCACCGGCCTGACATAACTTTTCCTGACGAAGGCTATGTAGACCTACATTCCACACGTGATTATATCAATCAGCTCTAGAAGCTAAAGCAGCTGTTCAGAAAGCATAAAACCTTGATTCGATGGAGAGCACTGGATATACTTCAGTTGGTGTGCAGACTGATGATCTCGCCTTTAGACTGTGGCATCCACTGGCGCAAAAATCGATCATCTCGAGTTATTTGATGTTGCTCTTTATCACTGTATTTAATGTATGTACACAAGCTGTTTGGTGATGGAGTTTTGCTATTACTTCGTACACTTGACTTAGTATGTCTACCATCATTATGCCCTGGAATTTTTACGTAATTTTAATGTTCCTTGGGCAGTTTTTTACTGCACACGTAGCACTGCCGTGAATAGGGTGTGTACACCTATGACAAATTTTCGTTTCGCGACGTCGCACTCACGGCGCCGTCGACTCAACTTGCCGCGGTCAGTTAGAATTCCGCTCAGGACGCAGCGGTCTGGTACTATGGATGTCCTTCAAAAAATAGCTGTTTATCTCATCGTTTTTTAAAAACAGCAACCTTTGTGCTCTGAAAAGACAAAACAGTAACATAAAAAGTAACAATCCTAATTAAGAAATAATTAGCTTGAGCCTAAAACTCTAAAGGGAGTAACAACTTCCAACTTCTCTATTCGTGGAACCTCGGCATCGATAATATTTTGAAACTTCTTCTGTTACCAAGGAGGTTGGTAGGTGGAATTTTTATTTATTAGCCACCAATAAATATTCCACATACCAACCTCGTTGGCATAAGAGAAGAAGTTTTACTCAAGGGAGTCTTGCAGTGTACGCAATCACACGCCAAGAAAGCCGCGGCGCCGCTTGCAGCGCTCGGCGACGCGAAAATTCGTCATGTGTACACACCCCGCAAACATGGCATATCTGCTCGCACGATTTTCAGTTCCTTCTCATTTAAGAATGTGTGTCTACACATGCAGCTATGGCGATTATCGGCAGAACAAGACATAAACATTAAAGGCACCCCACGCGATAATCACATTATTGGCTTACTTTCTTGGGGTAAGTAGGTCTTTAGATAGCTGCTCAGGCTGCACCCTTGTTGCGGCTTAATCGTGCATCCTCGCGGCGATAGGAGCAGAGTTAAGCCACCGAGCCAAATTACACCTGGCCTTAGACGAACAAATTTCCAACGTGGCTCTTACGTGGAGAAGGAACTTGCGATTAGACAAGATAAGCCAGCGATTCCAGTAGTGAGGGCTGCTTCAACAGGGAAGAACAGGTAATATCGTAGCATTTTGTGCGATATCATCGAGCAAAAGTTCTTCTACAATCTCTAATACTCGTACGAGGACTGAATACGGGAAGTTCTATTTTTGGCGGTTGTGAGACTTGATTCATTTTTCTTCACTGGTGGGTAAAGCAGGGCCTTTACGTCCAGTGATACGCGCGATAGCTCTCACAATTTATCGTGGGGAGTGCCTTCAAACGGGGTGCATGTCTCTGGACAACATTTCACACTGCACCTTGCCGCGTGCGGCACGATAAGTGAAGCTAACAATATGGTGGCCATATGAGTTGCTCCTGGAGTAACTACCCGTCCTGCGCTTTATTCTAGGCAGGGTCAAGCGTTGCGCCGAGGAAAACAAAAAAATATGACCCCCTCAAAAAAGGAGCCTCCATACGATCCCCCATTTCTTCAGATTGCGCTATTTCTGGTGTTTCTACCGAGCCAATGCGATTGATCAAGGAAATTATGAGCCTGCAGTCAAAAAATGGGACCAAACCCCTGCTGACAAAAATTGAGAAATAAAAGCCTAACAAAACTCCGTGAGTATATTCCAAGGCAAAAGCGTCTGAAGAAATAAGAGCCCAACAAAATTCAATACTTATGTTCCGAAAAGGAAGCGTCGCCGACCATGGTTAACGCGCTCGTATTCTGGTGACAAAGGTGAAGGCTCAATAGTCATGCAAGTTATGCGGCTGGGATAAAGGATGAAAAAACAAGGATGGAAAAGTTAAAAACTAAACAGGAGCCATTTAATGCGCTCCACTGCGATCGACCCATGTCGTTACTGCGGTCAGTTTTTCAAATATAATTTGGACATTTTTGAACTTAGACCTCATCTCTCAAAGCACTATAGACTGTTCTTTATTACTTTCTCAGACCAATCTTTGGGCGCTTGGTTTCCCTAATGTTTGCGTGGTTCTCTATATGGAAATCCAGTCGAGGAAAATTAGGAAAAGTTTTGAAGTGTTTCACGTTGAATGGTCGTAATTTCCTTTAAACTTGACCATATGAGTGCAGTTCTATTGTCCGGGGTGTACGAGGTTGCCGCTTCTCCATACTGCTTGAACTATACCATATCTCCAAAATAGAAGAAGTTACTTTGGAGGAAGCCAGTCGAGGAAGATTCTTACAAAATGGCGAGATCTTCTCACGATTATTTGGAAAAACTATCTACTGTGTCTGAAGGGCCTCGAGTACACATCCTCTACTTCAAAAGGTCCAATCCAACGTCGCTGGCTCGCTGCGGGATGCGCCCTGCTTGAGGTTCATCCACATTATTGGTAATACAAACTCCTGTCTCCTTATAATGGCCCGCCAGTACCACTTTGCGTTCTTGTAATGTACCGAGATGTGGAAGAAGCCTATATCAGCTCTTCTTTCCTTTTTATCCCATAGCTTCTCTTCTTGAATATTATCCTGGTGCTGTCGAGAGCGGCACCCGTGATCTCGAGCCCACCACTCCGCGGAGGGTCAAAAGAGCCTGGAAGAGGCTGTAAAAAAAAGGTGCCGGCCACCCAAGAGTCAGTTGCTGCTGTTTTCCCCTGACCACCCGGAGTTGGCAGGAGCCCGCTGAACCCGTCTATCGGCACCAGCCGCCGGATTCGCCGTTTTCAAGCGAAGATCAAATTAAACATCAGCTCTGGCGTTGAACGCACTTAATTGGTTCTATCACATTTCCCCGTCACACCTTAGGCCTTAGCCTAAGAAGTTTCGTCGATCATAGCCCACCCCAACAATTGCGACCTCACCCAGCGGACCAAATACTCCCCAGTCGAGGATTCCTCGGCGGAGGCTTCACCCTGATTCTAGGCTGCTGGTGAACTTCGGTAATTTTAGTGTTAGATAGGTATTAATAAATAATAATAACAATAACTGCTTTGATTCAAATGCAATTCTTTCGAATCTGACAGCTGTTCCTTCTAATAGAAACAGAGGCCATTGTTAAGTTCGTGAAATGTTTGACGTTCAGATCAATCCACATAAAATTCGAAGTCTACAATGGATGAGCCTTGAGTGGAGGCTCTCACTTTACCATGTATGTTTAAGCTCACAATGAGAAACGAACACACATTTTTATGATGACGATAACAGGAAGGTTAAATGGCAAAGGAGATTCGCAGCTATATGGACGACGAGAAAACTAAACATCGGAAATCGAATGCAAAAATAAATTTGAGTCAATGTCGCGTAGGTTACAAGAAACGAACCGAACATGCGAATATCGAGCCATTAACAAGAAAAAAATGAAGGAAAGAAAATTATGCGGGCTTTCTCTAAGCAGGATTGCGAATTTTGTTTTTAGGCCCGTCTCCGGAGCCATCGTTAGAGAACGGAGCGGAGTTAAGCATCGCAGCCGCTGTGAGATACTGGTGAAGATTGGCTTGAGGAATCTGGCCAGGAGAGGATACTGACTGCCCCATCATGTGATGATGATGCTGTGCGCCAGGATGCATTGCGGGACGACCGCCCATGCCATAGAGATCCAGCGACTGCATCAGTGTGGAGAGGAATGCTGGATCTGCTAGTGTGCACCTGGAATTGTAAAGTGGGTACGGCTGTTCGGGTTGAACACGGAAAAATTTCTACAATATTATGACGATGGTAAAGAATAGAGCCGCAAATACAACTGAGAACTGACGAGAGAAGGCTCTTGTAGTAATCGTAGTAGTTGCAGTTGACGTTGCTTGCTTGCACAGGGTTGAGGGACCCAAACATCTGAGCCAATGCTGCATATTGCTCTTCAATTTCGCTGAAACAAGCAAAAAGAATGAGTGAAACTGCGTTACACAATCCAAGAAACGGAAAAATAGCTTGCTCGACGAATGAAGACAGTGTTAGAGGTAGTCTCGAGGACAGTGTTAGAGGTAGTCTCGAGGACAGTGTTAGAGGTACTTTTAAATGAGTCATCCACATGAAGACCAGAGGTCTAAAATGATCTTCCACAGAATTTCCGGTGCTTCTGAGTTGTGGAGGTGTCCTTATTAGTCGCTGCCGCCTTTTTATCTCACTAAGCTCCTCATCCCTCACATACAGTAGATTCCCCACATTTGGTTCGAACAACACCTACCACTGTCTTCGAGTGTGTAATGATGCTCATAAATTATCATCTTCCGACAGCATTGCAGTCATTTCACATAACAGTGATACCAGTCAAAGGAAGAACGTTAGTACGTAGAGCCGGAGCAGACGACAACAGCTTTAGGTGCTGGTAAAATGCTCAGTGGAATACATGCGTCATAACAGTAACGATGCGTTTCCGAAAAGACTACATTGAAGGAGTGATACCATCCACATATCGACGATAAGAATTAATGCGGATCACACAAAGTAGTGGCGTCTCAGGTCCTTAGCAGGGAAAAACTTGGCGTGAGATTACTTTGTGAGATGATCATTTACATACTTCTTTTTGCCGTGCTTGGCAGCCTCAGCGAACTGGGATAGTAGGCGGGCCTGTTCTGTGTAGGTCGAGTTTTCTATCATGGATGGAAGATGAGCCGCTGATGCTGGACGTGGAGCTTCTACAAAGAGATTTCTTAAGAAAGCCCTTTCAGCCAGAAGAGAGAACTCACGAAGGGCGACTTTAGTTGCAGAAGTAGGACGATAGGTTCCGTTGATGATAGAAAGTTCGATAAGCTGCTTACGCTTCAGCTCATCCTTCCCTTCTGGCTGTAACATAATGTAGAATAACAACAAAACTTGCAGTCTTTACCATTCTCCCTAAAATACACCAGATATAAACCTACAGGAGGGTGCAGGAGTTGATTTATAGCCTCGACCGCGTTCCTCATCTTTTGATGAGCTTTTTTCTCGTAGTCTTCGCATTGAATGAGAACATGAAGAGGTTCAGTGTCGTTGCTGCGTTCGCGCCTCGTACCACTCTGAATGCAATGTGATAAAGCATCGCAAAGTTAATTTTTGAGGACACTCAAGGTGACTGACCATACGGCTGGAACCACGACCGCGTACCATAATCTTGCACCCAGTATCCTCCTCGAGTTGCTTCGCGGTCATACCGCGAGGGCCCAAGATACGACCGACAAAATTGTACTGTAATGGATGTTCGTGTGATAGTGGCACAAAAGTGATTATGCCTTTCTTCAAAAGAAGGCGGGAACCAGATACCACTTCCTGGTGAAGATCGCCCTTGGATCATGGCGTGATGCACACCCACATGGATTACCTCCTTGTGTTCAAGTTCCTCATTCGACTCCCTTACCAAGTTAGTCGGTGCGGTAGTTTTTTGGCAGCGACCTTCATCTGAGCTCATCCCCTAATACTTGCTCTTGGACACCATTATCTATTTATGTGGAATCGTTCGCTGTGCTTCACACGACCTACTGCATAGTGTTCGGGTTTGTGTCAGGGCTTTCGAAACGGGTCAGATTACGCAAGAAGCGCTGACTACGGGCGGGTGATTCCCATAGAAACCAGCAAGACACTGCTGTTCGAGTTGCGTGGCGCGGTGTTCTAATACAATAAGCTTATGCCCATCCAAAGGCTGCTACTCATGGCTTCACAGTCCTACAAAACTCTGATTGATATGTGACGTACTTTGACAGACTTTGCTCATCGAAGCGCGCTAGGACACATTTACAGGAGAGGTTACTCAGATCATAACGCGCTTTTGATATTGGCTTTTGCGCTTAACGAATCTACGAGTGCCAAGAACGAATCGAAGAAAAATTACCTCAAAGGGCAACTTCAGTCACTCATTCCAACGCGTTTGCTTGGTAGCGTTAAAGACACCGGAAGGGGGTAATTTTGGCTCACGGTAGAAGAGACGTAGTGTGGACGAATTTAAGTGGCCGCCATTGGACAAACTCGCCAATTTTGACGCCTTGGCATGGTGCCAGAAGGAGATGTTTTTACTATAAATTTATTTCTTCCTTTTACTTTTTACTTTGTTCTTTCTTATATTGTTTCTAGATATACTTGCATGAGTGCTAATGTAGTTGGGAATGGCCACTCCACTGCGCTGGGGTCAGGTGCTACAACCAACGTTGGCCCGCAACCCGCTGCTAAAGCGGACAACTCGGAAAGTCCGTGTGTTGATGCGAACGGGATGCGAATATACACCGCAGCGTCGCGCTTTTGAATCCGGGTTCTTTCGCCTGTTATCGCTTTTAACCTTGAGTGTTCGTTACAAAACGCGCATTTCTTGAAAAAATAAGATTTTCAGGCACCACTCAACTATTCCAACCCCAGATACCGCGAGTTGGTCAAAAAAATAATTTTCGCTGAAACTTCGCCCAGGGGGGTTATTTGGGGTGCTGATCACGAATATGACATCCGTTTTTGGCGCTAGAGTCGTTTAGTTCCATTGCAGTGCAAATATAGTGGAGGCACCACACTGTTCCCGCAAGTTTTGCCCAAGCTTTGAGGAGGAAGGAAACCTTCCCTTCCCTTTCAAGGCTTAGGCGAAAATATACACCTGAGTGTGCAAAGATGACTGTAGGATAGTATCAAATGAAAGATGATAGCGGAAATATGACGCTCACCAGCTATATAAGCACTGTAGCAGAAATGAACATGACTCGCGCAATCTTGAAAGGCGCTGAAAACGGCACTCGCACTGAGAACCAATGTCATACCCGTGGTCAGCACCCGAAATAAACCCCCTGGGCAAAGTTTCAGCGAATTTGGTGAGAACGAGCTGTTGCACCAACATGGAGCAATTGCACCAATTTGGCGCAAACGCCAAAAACGGATGTCATATTCGTGATCAGCACCCCATAACCCCCCTGGGCGAAGTTTCAACGAAAATTTTTTTTGACCAACTCGCGGTATCTGGGGTTGGAATAGTTGAATAGTGCCGATTTTCATTACTATGCCCGAACGCAAAGACGTAATACGATTGAATGACCCGGTGAATAGCGCGACTGACTCACACGCGACGGTGGACATGGGCTTGAATTAGGTTGATTCATAATAAATCGGACAAATGGTAGTGATGATTTCTAGAGATCATAACTCAGCAGCGAGTAAACGAAAATGGACGCACGAGGTACCGTTGGAATGACTATGAAAAGCTCTTCAAAGTACAGCAAAATAATCACTCCAAAGTAGTTCAATTCCGCTAGCATGCCGCACGATTTCAAGCCGTCCAGAGACCACATCCGCAACGTCATACTATTTATATCGCTATGCGGCCAGGAATCCGCGGATATCGGCAGACGTCTGAAAGAAGTTCACAAGGAGCATGCCCCCGCCAGAACTACAGTGTACTTGTGGCATTCGAAGTTTGCGTCAGGCGACTATTCCATCGAAGACGAAAACCGCGGGTGGTGGAGCGTACACGGCGTAGAGTACTGGGAGCTGCTTGATGAAGGTACAACGGTATCCGCCGACGTCTACGTTCGTCGATTACGAGAATTTAAGGCAAATGTCCAAAGTTCGCTACGGCGGCGGTCACATGTCTACATCCAGCACGACAACGCGAGACCGCACATCGACCAAGGCCGAGCTGCTGTCATACAGTTGGACCGTGCTTGCACACCCACCGTACTCCCCAGACCTGGCCCCTTCAGATTTCCACCTTTTCTCCCACAGCCAACGCCACCTGGACGGCCAAGACTTCAAAAATTGAGTCGACGTCAAGACGGCACTCGGCAACTTCTTCGAGCTCCAGCCTCCGGCCTTCTGGAGCAAGGGCGTCCATGATCTGCGTAACCCGTGGCAGAAGGTCATCGATAAAGATGGAGCATATTTCAAGTGAATCCCAGTTGTCGTTAAAAAGTTGTACGACAATGATCAAAATTTGTCAATTTGTCCGATTTATTATGAATCAACCTAATAAATAGTTCGAAGCACAACGGCAGAAAGGCTGCACGAATTTTTCAGTTTCTTTTTCGATTTTCTATTCGAATATGTCTCTTTATGCCAAACGGCTATGATGACCCTTGTCAGCGTACCAGGCTTACTTTAATTACGAGTTTTCAGTGGATGTAGTGATCCTACTTTTCCGGAAACTGACGTTTTCATGCTAAATGCGTATTATGATCGGCTCAGGATGTCAATACCCTTGGAGGCACAGCTATGTGCAAATCCAGATTTGAGCGTGACTTAAATTGAAGTGAATTGGTCACAATTCGTGGTCCTTTTGACGTTTGTGCAAAAACTAGCCATTAATTTCAATTACTATTAATGAAACATGGATCAGCATGGTTAATAAACGTTATAATTCGTCTAGCAAGCATCGAATAGGCAGTACATAGTTGGGGATCTCTGACAAGTGACACCTTTGTTTCTTCCGTTGAAGGTGTAGTCAAAGGTACGTATTAGCAATCTAGTCTGAACTTTATTATAACTGGAGCCAAAAATTCGTTCATTGGTAATTTGTCTCGTGAGTATTTCGACACTCTACACACGAATATCGTACGTATTTCTGTCTCGTTCGCGTGCTATGAGTGCTTATCCTGTCGGGCTCAAAAAATTGGACCGTAAAATTCGCTGAGAACGGATAATAAAGAGGAACCTGACATTTCGAAGGTGACTATTCCCTGTTTTCATACCAAAGGGTTTACGAACCCCAAAACCAAAGATTCTAAATTCACAAAATTTACTCGCTATTAAACAAGCAACCCCATTTTTCGCATTCGTAGGGCCGCTCGCCGAAAAGTACTTCCACATGATGTAAGAAACCGTTTCCAAAGGGCGCCATAACCAGGGAGACCTTCCTCGTATGAGATGACTACTGCAACGGAAAGGAGTAACATCTGCGAAGGATCATTTTCGTCTTTCATGGTTAACATTGAGGGAACCTTTGTCGGGAGTTCGGCTGGTGCTTAAAACTTGGCATAACCCATGACTTATCTTGATAAAAGTCGTGTTAATGAGGAAAGCTGAAACGCTCAAGTTGGAAAACTTCAACAGGAAATTGCTGTTCGTGAATCTGGCCGGTACATTTTAGATTTGTCGCAGGAAATTGTCGCATCTAAACTCCCTAAACTCCATAAACTTACCCTCGGATAACGATCGACAGGCACTAAAATCATTTCTGTGAGAACCACTTTTTCACCACGTTCCTCCTCTGCAATAGCATCGTCCACGTGAACTTGGGCAGACATGGCTGCGACGACGCGAGCGATCTCTACAATCGGTGTTGAACACTTTCTTTTTCATTATCCTACTGTATACATACATATATATACAGGGTGTGACAGAAGTACCGACCATTTGAAGTCCCTTCATACTGAGGGGAAAAAGGCACCATCTCCAGCTCCACTGGCATATGTGATCAATTAGCGATTTCAACTATCATCATTATATACCCCGGAATTGGATAGGTTCGCCTTTGACCTGGGCACAATGGTAGGAAGGGCATGAAAAGCATGTGCAGTGGTGTGGAGGTAATCACCGCACAAATAATCCCATGCTCTCGTACGAGCAGTCTTGAAGGCAGGAATCGATTTGTGAGGAGTAGATCATGCTCTACGATTTAAGATGCTAGAAACGGGATAATCGAGTATCTTAACATTTGAGCTGTCTGTAGAGGCGTTGCCACGAATGTGGGCGTTCTCGTCAACACGCACTTGGCCATGAACAACTATTCGTACGAAATCTGACAAACCGAAGCGGACGTTTGCGATTGAAAAGATGTGGTTCAATCCCGGCTCTGACCATTTGTCGCCTACGCACCAACATCAAGCTAAGACGAGGAGGAGCTCGAAGCATTTTATTAGTGATTGGAGTTCTACGAAGAAGACCATACCTAATTCGAGTTCATCGCCGACGACTTCAACGCCAAGATCGGTCCTAGAAGAAGGAACAAAACCTCAAATCGGGACTCACGGAACGGAATGGAATGAGCAAGGTGAAAGGCTGTCTGAGTTTGTCATGCCGATCACCAATCCATGGTGACTCACACTTCCACAAGCCTTCTCATCTACGATGGACATGGGAGCTACCCGGTGAGCAATTCCATAATGAAATCGATCACGTCATCTTCAATCGAAGGTTTTGCCTGACCGACGTCGCTGTTGTTCCAAAGTTCTATACAGAATCGGACAATCGACTCAACCGCGCAAAATTCCTCTTTTCGATACGCGGAGAGAGAGCCGCGAAATTCATGGAGCAAAGACTCAAGACAGTCATTAACTGGGAACACTTCGTCCCGCTCACAGGTGTATGGAAGGATTCCCTCATCGAAAACATCGACGACGAGTACAACCAGCTTGTGGAGCATCTTCACGATAGTGCCAGGTCAGAAAGTGTGAAAGCCACCATGAGCAGGGAAACTCTCGAGCTGATACGCCAACATGAAACCGCACGAGCCGCAGGTGATTGACAACTGACGTCCGAACTTGCGAAGCAACGCAGAGAGGCGATGAAGAAGATCTCAAAACGAGAAGAGCAGCAGTGCTGGCTGAAGCAGCAGAGGCTGGAAGGAGCATCCGCAATGCTTGCAGAAGCTTCGCCAGTTATAAAATCGAAATGACCAGTCTCCTTCGTCCGGACGATGCAGATACTGCTTTCCGAAGCGCAATGGAGATGGGCATCTACGACTTCTACTCGGATCTTCTCGATAGCCATGTCCAACTGCTAAGGAGCAAGCTGAATCACGATGGATATGTCGTTCCATTAGTTCCCCTTTGCGAAATCCGACACGCCATTTCGTCGGGAAGAATGATGTAGCACCGGGCCCCAATAGGATCAGACCGGAACATCTGAAGAATCTTCCGCCAGCTAACGTCCAAACACTGGCCCGACCCTCCTCACGAAACCTGTCGCAATGTAAGGTGTTGGGAAACTTCTGGCCACCTCTGGAAACTCAGCCAGCAGGTGGGTGGAGTGCAAGTGTTCCGATTGGTGAGGTCAGGTCATGTTGCGCGGCGGATTGCAATCAGGTAAAGACAGGTAAGAACACGCTGTCAAAGCTTCTCCCCTAAAAAGGCTTAGGCAAATGTGGGAGAGCCCAGACGGCAGGACACGCCACCATTCGGACAATTCGCGAAGGGCGGTGACCCAGTTTGGTGCTGACCTCAGAAATCGGAACACTTGCAACACACCCCCAGCAGGTCTGTGTTGCTGTATAAGTAGGGAGATTCACACAACATTGGCCATTATCGTCCAATCTGCATGTTGTCTGCAGTCTACAAGCTCTCCACTCGTGTCATCTTGAATAGGATTGGTTGCACTTCAGACGAAGGACAGCCATGCGAGCAAGCAGGGTTCGGAAAGGGTTCATCGATCACATCCACACGGTCACAAGGCTCATTGAAGTGTCGCGAGAGTGCAAGATGCCCTTATGTCTAACATTCATCAGTTTGGAGAAAACCTCCGTTGAAACAGAAGCGGTTATCAAAGTCTTGGGAAATTAGGGTGTGCCTACTCAGTACATGAGAGTACTTCGTAGGCTCCACAGCAACTTCACGACCAAGATCTCCCCATTCTACAAGGAAGTTATTAAGTCTTGGGAAACTAGGGTGTGCCTACACAGTACACGAGAGTACTTCGTAAGCTCTACAGCAACTTCACGACCAGAATCTCGCCATTCTACAAGGAAGTCATCATCGACGTGAAGAGAGAGGTTCGACGAGGCGACGCCATCTCGCCTAAACTTTTCAGCGCCGCTCGTGAGAACGTCATCCGTCAACTGGAAAAGGAAGGCATGGAGTGGAGGTCGATGGCCGTCATGTACACCACCTCGGTTCGCTCATGCTTATAACACCAACAACCAGCAGATGGAGCGAATGCTAGGTGATTCCGACTGCGAGTGTGGAAAAATCGGTTTGCAGCTGAACCTGACGAAGACGATGTTCATGAGGAGCGGATTGGTACCTGATGCCCCATCTCAAGGGAACGAATATCAACTTGAGCATTGTCGTGTCGCGAAGCCTCATGTTGATCTAAATATGTCCTGAAGAATGTGAGACTTGCAAAATTCATTCCAAAAGACCCAAAAAGACTTTCACAAAATTGATTGCAAAATAATCGTTGCAAAAGAATTTTGAACTTCACTTTCGGCGCCTAGCGTCTTTCTCATGCCTGAATACAAATTGAAACCTATCGAGAGACTCTATTTCAGAGCGGCTGTAGTTTATTGGTACTATACCGACTTACTGGCGCCACCGAAACTGTCCTTACCGTCTCGGTGGGGATCCCTGGTGGTGGGGCAGGGTTGGTTGACCCACCCTTCTAACCCTTAAATAGCGTGGAAGAAGCAAGAAGGTCCCCCTTCAAACAATCGGGCGAGCATCGCAGGGCCTTGCAAAACCCTACATCATATTCAAAGAATAGTTCCTCCAGACATAGGATACAAAAACATGCCTACGAGGCGTCCCCCACCCTTGTGTTCAGAGTACTGCACCGCTCCATTGAGAATACGGTGGAAAGGAAAATCCTCGAGACACTGGAAATAAGAATGTTGTCCCCAGGAGTAAATGACAGAGACGAGGCGAGGCGTGACTGACAGAGGAGTGACTATCTTGAACTAATCACATGACTACAGCATTATGCACTGTGGAATGAATGTGATACCAAACACTATCACAGTCATAGCAGTCTGCGCTATTTGAGGGTTAGATCAGGGTGGGTCAACCGATTCTGCTCCACTACCAGGAATCTCCACCAAGGCGGTAAGGACAGTATTCCGGTGGAGCAATAAGTCGGTATAGTACAAATAAACCAGAGCGGCTCTGAACTAGAGTCTTTCGATAGGTTTTAATTTGTACCATTTCAGGCTCAAGAAAGGCGCCAGGCGTCGAAACATGCCAACAGAGCTCAGAAGTTTTTTGCAACGATTCTTTTGCAATCAATTATGTGAAGGTCTTTTTGGGTCAATTGGAATAAATTTTGCAAGTATCACATTGTTCAATACATACTTAGAGCGAACATCACTGAATGCCTCAGCTATGTGTACCTAGGTCGGCCAGTATGATGAATGACCTGGCAGCAAAGCTGAGCAGGAGGGAAAGAGCGACTTGGGGAGCCTCCAAGACCATCGACGGAGTAGGAAGGAAGGCGAAGATTATTCGGCTCCGCGCCCATCTCTACGATTCCGCTATCCTTCCCGCCCTAGAATACAGATAACGCTTCAGAGACTCGGACTTTACGTAAGCAGGAGGAGCATGCGGTCGGCGTCACCCAACGCGCCATCGAAATGACGATGCTCGGAGTAACCCGATACACGCAAGTGCAGAGGGGAACCTGGAGTAGCGAACTCCGCCGTCGGTCAAAGTTCAGGGAGGCCGTCTGGCTGGATACATAATGCGATATCTCGATGACCGTTGGACCAGAGCGGTTCCTTGGGACGCCAAACGAACATTTGGATGACCGCCGATCCTTTCTCGATCCGATGGTCAGACTCCTTCACAAAAGGTCTGCCCGAAGGGGATGAGATGCTACGTGTCTTTGGAGCCACGAAGGTTTATTGGACTGCTTTGGCTCGCGACAGGAACGATTGGAGACGTGGCTGGCGCCCGCTCGAGACTCTCGATGAGCAATGGAACGACAGGTGAACCATTTCCTTACCTCAGCTCTGTGAATGATTGATTTTCTCTATCGACTCTCCTGTCACATTACTTCATCTACGGATGGACAGACAGAATTACATTCTTACATACCGACATATAAAGACAAACATATGCACAAAGTCCCTTGTTTTTATAATGGAAGGATGATATCATTGGCAAGAAAATGTATCCACCGTAAATCGCCTGAGCTTTCGAACAGTGACGAGTGTTTTCAAAGATACCAGTCTGACCATCGCTTTTCTTGAGGACAGTGATAGGGGTAATGTGGTTATTGGGAAACCATTCCAGGATTATTGGGATATCACATCTCCTGCCGTGGATGGATAGCTCGACCCAAGCCACGTAGGCTGTACCTTTACCGCGTGGATGTCAGTTCCTGGAGCGTGCACAGCCAAAGAAACTAGCGCAACAGCTCGGCTCCGCCCACCCTAGCCGGGGGTGTGCTGCAAGTGTTCCGGTGCCTAGTGAGGGGTCAGGTCACTCAGTAGTGAGTTTACTTCACGAGGCGATTGGTTTACTGCCAATTTCAAGATCTTGGCTAGTAGCTGGTCTACCTATGTCAAAGATAAGAGTCGAAGAGTAAAGGCAGACCCCCGGCTGGGGTGGACGGGGCCGGGCTCTTGCGCTAGATTCTTTGGCTCTGCACGCTCCAGGAACTGGCACCCACGCCTCGGTAAAGGTACAGCCTACGTGGCTTTGGTCGAACTATCCATCCACGGCAGGAGATATGATATCCTGATAATCCTGGAATGTGCCTTCAAGCTATCGTACAAAACTGCGCGATTAACACAATTGAATTAGGTAATGAAGAAATGGTCGATATCAAGCCGATATTGAAGAGTTCCATATCGCACAAATATACATTGTGATAAGCGCTAGCCCAACTGGTATCTCTGCAATATCTACGACTATTTGGAATCCACACAATTCAGCAATCGAGATATCCCGTTGCTGCTTTTATCAGGATTCAGAGAATATTCTTTTGCTGAGGATTAAGTGCCGTTGGGTGGCGATAATCCAGTCATTTATTGCTGCACATCACACCGCTTATGAAGGCCATTACTTTTCGGTGGTTCGGATGATTTAGCGGTCGATACATCCTGTTACAATGATATCGACGATCATTGTATATGGATCATACGAAATGTGTTTATCTACTTATCATTTAACACTTTGACTGAAGTAGTCACTATTGGGAGTTCAGATAGTTTGGGGAACGACTGCTCTTGTTTGATTGCATCGATTGGTAGCAATTTATCCACTTGCTGAGCATCTCTTCTTACATGTTTGTGGTAGATCCATATTCCAGTTATCGATGCTTATCTTGTTCGTAGATACCGAGTATTGTTACTGGTACCGCATGCGAAAATGAATCACTTGCTTTACCATACACCATTATTTGGAACGCTAGGCAATTTAGTGGTCCTATGGCACTGAGCATAGGAGCTTACAACAGAGGTCGTGTAGTATAAGCGGTGTACTGGATTTTATCCCATCCACTTTCTGACGGCTCTCATCAACCCCTGTGAGCCGTTAGCAGCTTCGAAAAGTCACCAATAAGGTCACGTACCCTGCAATACCTGAAATGTGGACATTCCACAATCAGTCGGGAAAGCGAAACGGACTAGGTGACATTTGCCTTCCGACGACGCTCCTTATCGAATGTTATCAACCGTAATCAATTTGATTCGCTTACGATTAATGCCCCGTCCCACATAGCATAACACCTATGGGTATCAACGCTTGAGAGTTAATCCGAAAGCGGATATTGGACGGACAGCCTCAGAGAAAGCTGTCCGTCCAATATGCGCTTTGACCATTTGCTGTTAGCTATTCGGACGACCAGACGATCGGGAAGAAAGGACAAGATACGCATCAGTTAGAAGATCAGTTGTTTCAGGCCTCATCGATACGAGTCATAAATTTTCCCCCTGATCACGTCGTCACCTGAATCGCATACTTTGAGTAGTGCTTTAACGCTGGCGCTAGTCAGTGTTGATACTGCCCCGACCTCGTAACTACTCTGTGTGTAAGCTCTTCGATAGAAGGAGATTTGTCATGCGTTTCCATACCTCTGTCGATGAGTCTTGTCAGATGACGGAAAGGAGCTGCATGCACTGAGCGTAGGTCACCCTTATCTCGAATCAGCTGGTCGAGATACTCTTGATCGGGTACTGCAACATTTCCAGAGATAGGATGAGAGCCAACGTCACATCCGCTTGAAAAACATATCTTCTTCACCACTTCTTCGCTCGAGAGACTCTGAAAAGAGCATCTTCAAAAATAAGGGTATCATCACGGCAAGAGAAGCCTGCTAACCTCATTCTTGTGAGAATCGGAGGTAGGAAGTCTTGCTGAATCAGAGCTTGATGTTTCCTCCCCTTGGTCAGATCCCTTAGATGGTACCTGAAATCGAAATCAGTGTAAGGAACGATTATTCACAGAGATACCTCGAAAAGACAAATGCTGACCATTATTGCAAATAGACGAGCTGTGAGAGATACAAGCGAGAGTGTTAGATACAGGTAATGTATCTGAAAGCGATGATGAGATGAGAAGTGTGTGAGGAGTGATGAATGGTCGATACCCACCACCTGAAGACGTCTACCGGTGAAACCTCGAAAACGCAATGATCACCCCTCCCCTGGTTTTGGCTTTTATAGCCACGTCCTCACCACGTGTCAGTTGTAAGCTTCGAACGCGTCTTTCCCCGATCGGCAAATCGCAGTCGAACCGCACCAACAAACATGTTCGAACCGACCCAAAGCTTCTGGAGGGTGCTCCTACTCTTCGAAAAAGGAAAGTAGGTCATCGGTCAGGTCCCCCGAGTTACTTCTCATAAGGATGCTTCAAGAAGAAGTACCCAAGAGGTAAATGTCAGCAGTGGTGGGGAAAACGTGCTTACCCGTGAAGGTGAGGATGAGTACAGATTGAACTTGCTATGAATCACACCGTTACTGGCTGTGAGAACGATTAATCAAAGAAAATATTTACGTGTACAGCATTATGGAATTGATACCTCCCTAAGGCATTTATTCGAGCGTTTCCATTCGATAGGTAACCGCTAGAAAGAGCGCGGAACATCTACTCGTCCGGAAAATAAGTTTGGTATACAGAAAGGTGTATTCGGTCACCATAAAGAAACATTAGAAACATGGAGACATGGTGCAATCTGCGTGGAAGACGCGCTATTCCGTTACAATGCCTTACGTTGACATGGTTCCTCTCACGAGTGGGCTATGCATGACCGTCGCATGTGACAGATCCACGTGGTCACGACCGATGCGACGCTACTGGAAATACGTCTACATGAAGTGTAGGGATCCTCGAGGCTTTGTCCCTTTCATTCTGCCTCTTCTTCATTCTCGTGCTAGGAGCTTTCTTGTTTTCACTGAGTGACGGAATCGTTTTTGTTCTATCCTTACCGAACTAGTCCCTGTGTTCTTTTGAGCAGGTGCATGTTCGGGACTGGTTCTAAAAGATTTTGACTGACACCGCCTGCTTTTTTAGAGGCAGTAATAGGGGTAAAGAAGGCTCGAAAATTGGAACTTTTATGCCTCAAGATGAATTTTGAATTTGCCAAAGTCTCGAAAACAAAAGACAGGTCCACACCATTTCTTCATCCTTCTTCTCCGGCTCACGAGCTGACCGCTTTGTGACGTATGATGAGACTAGATTCTGTATGGCAATCGACGACGATCTGCGCCATGGTTGGACGAAGGTGGCGGTGGTAATGTAGTCTACGGTTTCTATAATCCGCCATAGCTTTATGGATCAGGCGAAACTGTAGCGACTGCAAAGCACTGTGAGGAGCTCGCGAGGAGTACCGCAAATTGCAGATCATGCCCAGTACTGGTCAATAGGAAGAAACCTATCCTTTTCCGATAACACATGACCCATGCTGCACAAACAACCCGGAAAAGAAGCTGAATAGAGCGGAACCGAAACTCCGCGGTATTCACCATATTCATCTGAGCTGGTCCGACCGATTACCATTTCTCAAGCGTCTGGACAGTTTCTCCTCGAGAGAAACGCTTCAAGATCTAACACAAATTGAAGCGACTTCCAACGAATTCCTCTATTCTAGATCTCAAGAATTCTATATAATAGGAATAAACAGTCTTTGACCTCATTAGCGAAAATGTGTAGATTTTTATGCTTTTTATCTCGATTGGGCGGAGGTGGTGTAGTGACAGGTGGCGCGCACCCCACTCTCGGTGCGGGGATCAGATCCCTCATCAACGCCCGCCCAGGCCAACCAAGCCTTCCATCCCTCCGGGGTCGATAAACTGGTACCGGACTCGTCTGGGAGGATAACAACACTGACTTGTACATCGGCTGGGCACCGCAAGTCATTGTATAGGCCACATCACATTCACCAGCCACCACGATTCTGAATGGAACTAGAATGTGCGGCGCATCCCAAGAAGGGATTGATTAACGCCAAAAACTAAACTTATCTCGATTGATATGACTTTGCTCGAGTCGAGTTATAAGGAATTGAATTTGGAGTTAGAAAGATGCAAGAACTTCCCGAACGGCCTAATAGCTCGATAAATCTAGGGAACTTTATCGCATGTTAGAATGGAGTCGCCATTCAGGCTGGCAAAGAGAGAGGTCAAGCTGACAAAAATTGGCTAAACCGGCAATATATTTCACTCCAGGGAAATCAACCAATCATGCGTCCCGTATCTAGCCCTGACTTCCTCTGCAGTTTCCAATATTTGGTTGATAAGGAAGTTGCGTCGTTCTTCTCCTACAGTCCAGTTCCCGACGCCTGGTAGGGCGTGGCCCTATGGACTTGGGTGAGAGAGTACGTGGCGAGAGCGAGAGTGTGTGGCGGGGTGAGAGAGATCGATCCACGTTCATCCAAGTCCGTAGGCCTCGCCCTGCCAGGCGCTGGGAAATGGAATGTGAATTCCTTTTTCCGAAAGTACTCACGTTTATGCAGAGAGCAATTTTCCCTTTCAAATCCCTTGCTCAGCACTGCTTTATGATTCGTTCGGAAGGATTTTCTGCTCTATCAAAAATATGTTTCGTTTTTGTTTTAAAACTGTGTGATAGCGTCCCGGCTGACATTATTGCGCAATTCTTTTTTTACGGAAACCAAGAAATCCGGTCAGTAATGTTCCCCATCCCTACTCATTACCTGCACTATACGTTTCACTGCGCTTTCAGCTGATTGGTTGAGAAAATCCTTTCGCCTTGGCTCGAAAAAATTGCCAAAATTCACCAAGTCGTGGTGGAAAAACTTGATGTGGAAAAAGAGCGACATGACATTTCAAGCAACCAATTGGTGGAAGTTGCAAAAGGGGTTGGGGCTAAGTACGGGGCACATGATTGGTTAATTTTCCTAAGGTAGATTGCAGTGTTTTAATTATTTAGCGGTTTAGTCGATTTTTGTCGACTGAGCCAACCACTTCGCCAGCTTGAAAATCGATCTTATTGTGACGCATACAGAAATCAAACATGTCGATTTGTAGAGCAGAAAAATCTCTTCCGAATGATTTCCGACATGCCGCAAAAACTTGTAAGAAAAAATTTCGTTTGAAAAAAACCGACACCAGTACTTATGGAATGACACAATAGCACATAGAGAGTATTTAGAGCAGCTCAGTCGCAGCTGATTATTCGGAGGCTATGCATTTCTGGTGCAAGTGTCACATTTTTATGAGCCTTTTTTGGCACTAGATTTCGAGGCGGGGAATATGATTTCGATCCCACATGCTAACCCAGCTCTATCCGTAGCCGACAAGCTTTCTCGCAGGGATCGAACAATAGCGCTGCCAAGATATTATCAGAGTTGTGCGGCAAAAAGAATCTTTTGATTTGAAGGGCTCATAAACAGCTTGAACCCGATTCAAACACGCACGCGAGGAACGTCCATTTGTATGCTTCGCCTCAGTGAGAGTTATCTCTTGTCCTTCATATGCCTGCAGATGCAGATCAAGCTTGTTCAAGCTGCGAGCTGCCTTGCAACCGATCGAAACATTGGTGGAAAAAATTGCCAAAATTCACCAAGTCGTGGTGGAAAAACTTGATGTGGAAAAAGAGCGACATGACATTTCAAGCAACCAATTGGTGGAAGTTGCAAAAGGGGTCGGGGCTAAGTACGGGGCACATGATTGGTTAATTTTCCTAAGGTAGATTGCAGTGTTTTAATTATTTAGCGGTTTAGTCGATTATTTAGTGTCTTGCAACTCACTGCAAGACAAGCGACTGCACAGGTAAAAACGTTTCAAATACTGTTGAAGGAGCAGAATGCGTGGCGCATTCCAGGAACGTATTTGATGCCATATTTTCTGTCCTTCTTTCATAGGCACACTCCTGCGACAACATCGTATTCTATGAAAACGTCTTTATTTAGTCGACTGATTTCGCCCGTTATGATGTACAGAAAAGCACTCGCCCATAATGATGATTTACAAAGAATTGCAGCATCAGAAAATGTCGAAACTCCGAGATTTCGGATAACAGCGAACGACGATGATGTATGTATTACAACAATGATGCACGATCGCCGGTGATGAAGCGCAACAAAAACGGGTTGACCGTCGCCACAGCCGAGGGAGGAATCGCCTGACTGTCATGACGGTAACGCCAGCGATCAAATAGCGGCAATTGAAGAAGAGTACATGAGGTTGGTAGTAATCAAAGGTATAGTTTACAGTAAGCAAATGAACCATAAAGTAGTTCTAAAGGATTCGATGTTAAAAAAGGAAGAATTAAGGCATACGGATTGAGCATGACTTTCAAACACTACTGTGAAATATATTATGAATGATAATGTTGTGAATTTGCCCTTTCACTTCACAGCCGAAATTGCGTGAAGGGGACGACGCGATTGATATTGTTAGATTCTTGGGCAACTTGAGTGACTAGAAGTTTGGGCATGGACAGATCTGCCTTGCTGACCACGGCAAGCGGATGAGTGTGCGCAATTTTCCAGGTGTCTCAATCTCGGAGCCGTAGAACAGCAAACCTCATGGCATAGAATGGTGAGCAGGAGAAAAGAAGAACTGAGCAGGGTGGAGAGGAGCAACAGACTTACTCAACATTGGCTTGAGTTACAAAACAACAACAACAACTATGCAAATCCTATATATACGAATCGCTGCTTCAGCATAGCACTATACCGCCATGTAATGTTATTGATCAGGCCAGAAATAGGCGAAAAAGGAACGAAAGAACATAAAGTCATGGGCTGTGTAGTGCAGCTACTGGAACCCAGTCCAAGTGCCCTGGGTACAATCGAATTCCGTCATGGATGAGCTCTAGTAGATGTTGTGGTCATCGTACCAGTGACGTCGTTGGTCTGTTAGTCCGGGCGTATAGCTGTACCGATTCAGTACAGAGGATGGATCACGTGTTGTTGACCCTGGAAAAAGTGCACCCAGTGGTCGTGGCGATCATGTAATGCTGGTTGTTGAACATTCTTTTCAGAAAAGCTTATTAAGATTCATGTGTCCGCACTGAAAATCATCAACCATCACTTGGATATGAACGAACACCAGGGTCAATTCGAGTAAATGCCACTACCCCCTGGAATGTCGAGGAAGTACTCTGGAATGTTCGAGGAGTCGGCCCCTTGGAGGTGTACCGCCACTTCCCTCTCTCAAGAAATGGCTCGGAGTAGGCAGGGGACGATTCATTCCCCAAAAACCGAAAATTGGTTTGCTGCCCGATTTTTCCTTATTATAGAATGTGCTCACCTGGATATTTCCTATATTGAGGCACATAGGCTTCTCTGGCGCCAGCCACATTCGTAGAGGGATATGCGCTGTAGACTTTGTCGTTACCAATGTTTCCCGAGTAACTGAAACAATGAGATATGAAATTATCTTCAAACCTACAAACCCTGCACGAACCGTCCGGTATAGTAGTCACTGCTTGGCAGTGCCGACGAGGTGCCCGAATTGTCGTTTTTGCGGAACAGCGACTTGATTTTTTCGATGGGCGAGCTCGGCCTCTTGTATTGAGAATCATCATATCTAAAAGATCAAGCACTCAGACTTGTGCTCCCTGACAGAGAAACACCCTAAGCTTGAGTTTACCCATTGGTGACGAGTTTTCCATCTGCTCCCATGCGCACTTCGCTGGTTCTCCTCCTATTAAACGGCAGTATGGAGCGCTTTTTCTTCGGATCTGCAAAGAGTCGCTCACAGGCTTGATGCAAAACAGAATATCAGAGCAGAATAACAACTAACTTTCTTCGACGGTCCGTTCTCGAGCATCTCTAGACGTCGTACCTAGTGGCCCTGCTCTTGATCCAGCACCCATGTTTGTCTGCTGAGTAGCTGTCTGAAGATAATGAAGATAGTGGGAGTTGAAGCAAAATGAAAATGGCCGGAAATTTCATGCTCTTTGGCCTATTTCAGTATAGGATCTGTTGACAATACATCCCTTTCTTCGTATCCCAACGAATCTAAGGATAGTCAAGTTTGGATCACGATCGCGGGGTTTTTCCCTATTCCTACTGTCTTTTCGGTTACTATTTTCATCACCACTCCTGCTCGTTTACCTAGACCATGCTTGCGCTAGTAATGCCAGTCGCTAGAGCAAGGCAGCACTAAACATCTTTCAGATGCTCTCCGCCCATTTAGCCCAGATGACACCTTTATAGGTACGACGCGCTCATTAAGCCAGACCCAGCCCATCGGGTACATGCATAATCCACTTGCTTGAAGCTGGTGCATTAGGCGAGCACGAACACATGCACAGATCGAGACTGTAGTACAAAAACTGTTTTTGAACATATTTTGTGGGATGTGACTCCAAACTCCATGGCTATCGGCTACTCCCAATGGACGTGCATTTGCAGAGAATTCTCAGTGAAATAAGGAGCTGACAGCCGATCTAGCTCAAAGGCAATGGGTTACGGCTTGGACGTTTAAGAAGAGAGATACGTCCAATGGAAATGATCGCTATTAGGCGACGCAGATGCGGCTCATTTTGTTATGAAAGGCGCTCTCGAGGCGACTTAAGGCTCTACGGAATCTTTACGAGATGAATACATCCACAGGTGAGCTCATTACACGCTCCAAAGGATTTATATACATCGTACATAGGTTGAAATTTCTCCGACTTTTGGTTGGGGAGAGACGCACTGCGAATCCCAGTCATGTAAATATCGACCTGGAGCACATGAATCCCGCCCTTCTGACTTTGAACCATGTCGTTTCGTTCACTTCACCGCTGTACTTCCTAATGCCTACATTTCCCTTTTCAGCGGCAGACTAAACTAACACGCTCACTGTGTTCAAGTGGTTTTATTGAAACGAGCAAATATTGTATATTTCACCAACACGAGTATCCAATATAAAGCTCGTCTAAAAATCTTTGCTCACCGGGGAAGTACTCTTCTCTGAAGAAAGATGTCTTCTCAAGCGATCAATAACCTGAAATGAACCATATTCTTAGTTTCAGTGCAGATATGTAGACTTATAGAAAACACAGAAAGAAGCTGTCATAAAGTCATATGTTCCAGGAAGAAGTTAGAGAAGAACTCATCAGCGTAACGGTTGTATTAGAGGCACATTCCACGATATCCTGAATTGGACATGCCACTTTGTGTGTAAGACGGGTTGGTTTGCAAGAGAATTTGACGCGTTTTCGCAGATCGAAGTAGGCCTATCAGTAATCATTGTTGGCCCTACTGAATTGAGCCTTAGTCGAACCCAAGAGATGTTCAGAGTCCTCTTAGTTCGCTATTCTTCATTTACAGATTAGAACTACCCACACTGTTCGACTTTTTAATCCACTATTACTACTTTTACCCCATTTCTATTCTCCTTCACCATCAGAAATCATCCGCTGCAAGTGCAGCTCCATCATGAGGATAGGACGTTTTTTACATTTTTGTTCATTGACAGGCCACTTGCAACCTTGCTTTCATTTTTGAGCGTGATAACCACACTCAGGCCATCGTGAAATGTGCCCTCTAAAAATAAGAAATGAAACCTATAAAAGCTAGATAAGAAAGCTGCATAGTGGACAGCATGGTCTTGAAGGCAGCGTCCGCGTCAGAAGGGCTCTACGATTAGTCTAAGTAACCCAGAAATGCTTCTACTAACTAGTTGCTGTTCCTATTACAAAAAAAATTAAAAAGCGATCGCGGATCCTTCCTACTTCCCTTCCACACTTATTATACCGGAACGAGAATAAGTTTTTAACAAACTTATCCAGATATGTAAATCAACTACTATCAACTTAGGTATGTCATAACTCAATTTTGAATTGATCACGAAACATAATCAAGCATGCCACGCTTATACATTTTGACGCAAAACTAAGTGTCCCATCGCAAACCGGATCTCAGATCGGTCCCAACATTGCCTTCAAGAGAGAAAGAGGGAGAGAACAGAATAGAGGCTAAAGGATAGCAGCACAGCACACGAACCGAGCGCACCGGCCCGACGGCAGCGCTGCCTTCTCCTCGACTGACGGCCTCGTCGCCTCCACTTCGCTGCTCGACATCGACGCTCTAAATTCAATCAACATAATGACACTCTGCAATTGTTAGTTAACACTGTAATCAAACGAGGTCTTGCCCCAATAAACAAATACCCCCAAATATCTTTGATGATACCTGTTTGTTCTTCAAAATACTTCTCGGCTGTCCTTTGTCGTCCCTGGTCATACTGGCTCTTCCATTCGATGTATCGTGATAGTTCACATAGGCATAGTCAACCAGTGGCTCAGGTGTAATATGTCGATTTCTCAGATGAGCTGCAATACAGGGTTCGAGATTCCATGAACAGATTATCTTATAAGCGCGTGATGACTGTTAGACGTGTTGGAGAGGTGGAGGAAGGCTGAAGCAGTCCACCACGGAAATTAATTCTCTTGTTACCCCTATATTTCTGTTATATTTGCTTAATTAGATCCGCATGCAAAGTTTCGTGCGAAATAACAAGAACAAACTAAGATACAGAAGGCGGCCCTCAGAGTGACGGCCGACGGGGTGGAGCCTTCGAGGGGCACGACCACTATGGCTTTTGGAGCAAAGAGGCGACAGTGCGACAGTGGTCAAGGACGCAGAGTGAGAAGCATGTAACTTTAGCGGGCAAAAAGGAACTTCACTCTCCCAGCAGAAGGATGTTCAATTGCATGAAAGAAATTCGAGATAGTTGCTCTATTTTGAAGTTTTCGATTTCTGCTTTATAGCGAAGAAAATTTCGCGGTGTTTATCGTTTTTCGGTTAGTGTACATGCTTACTGGAGTGGTAAATCAGCATCATGGAATTTCCATGGATGATCTATGAATTATATGGGATGAATGAGAAAAGACAGTGACCGAACTTTTAAAGGGGCTTTCGAAAGCTAACAGAGCAGAAATGGTCGCCGCAGAGTTTCATAGGCTACTTTCAACTTGTTTTAGTCATCACTATTCCAGAAGTGAAGGTATTCCATGGGGTCGCCCATTCAGCGATGGTTTTCATAGCACGTCCGGTTCAGTGGATGTTCCACGTCCATATCTTTTGTAAACCAGAAAGACAAGAAAGCACAGCACAGGCAAATCGAGCGAGAGCGTTTTTTCCAGAGCGGTGGTGCATTGGATCACATATGCTGCGCGTATGTTTGCCTGACCAGTGCGGACAGTACTCCTCAAAACTCACGTCGCGGGGTTGGCGAAATACACCGCGAAGTATTTATAGACATGACCCATCGTTAATCATTCGAATGATTAAGGACGAGTCCCCTTTATAGGTTCTGGAGGCTGGATTATGTATTCCCACGGTCTCTAAGAGCACGGAAAGCGCGACAGGGAAGGAAAGTGTATTTGGAAACACTAGTCTCTGTAAACGAACATTTGAACCAAGAAATGATAAGGGCTGAGGAAACTCGCGTTGAAAATGCGTCTTTGGGGTGCTGTTGCGATCCTAACGCGTTTCACCTCGAATTGACCCATCAGTGGCCGAATTGCTTGCTGACGGCGGGCAGAGGAGACCGACCCCACTGTCATTTAATGTCGCGCAGGGTGAATTTGATTTCATTGTGATAATGTTAAACATGTGAAACATTAAACAATGAGCAAGCGGAATAGTGAAAGAGAGAATAAACGGAAGAGGAAGAAACAAGGTGCTTATGATGAGAAAAAACAAATAAATTTACAATCAACGTCTTGGCACGGCGTCGTATGTGCAATTGCGACGAACTCTCAACTTGTAAGCTTTACCGTAAGCCGAACTGCCCCTTTCAGTGTCTTTGAAGTCAGTTTAATGTTAGTTTACTCTGTATAATTCTTGGGTCAAGGAAATATTTCTTATCATGCAAGAAACCGAAATCCGAACTTGTAGGCTGACGACTACGCCACTTATGGAAAGAAAGAGGCAGGAAATTGGCTCTGAAAAGACTCATACTTCAAAGAGGCAGGGTGCTCCAAGTGCTGAAGTTTTATGGGATTCCCTCATGAGTTGCTAAGGACTCAGAAGGAATCCTGCCAGACATTTCAAAGGATTTTCACTGGATGGGATTTCACTTTTAACAGCAGTTGTCTCGATAGGTCGTTTGTCGCTATTCAGGAAATGAGAGCCGCATACCTGTATAGTCATACTCGTCTCCGAAGCCTTGCTTACGATCCATCGAACGAGTGCGGACGTACGCCGGCCTATCGTTTATGCGACGAGTCGTTGGACGGAATCTGTACAAAATAGGTTTCAGAAATGTATTCGATGACTATCCCGTGGTTATAAAAAGTCACAAATTACTAAGAGGCTCATAATATGATGATCCCGTATGCGCTGTCGCGCTCAGAACTAATCCAGGTCAGTGGACTCCTAGAAATCAGGCTCTCTTCGCTGTTGATCTTCGCCATTGCGCACGTTCGCAGTTGGAGTCGCCTCTTATTGTGAGAGACGCGATTTGAAGTTTCTCTCTAAGCTCCTATATAGGATGTACAACGCATACTACTTCGTTTCAAAATTGTCATCGTCCGCGCATACTTTGCGGTGCCGGCAGCAGGGCGTGGCAACCTATCTCTGCGTTTCCGCTTATGCCACCCTAGCTCGTACCTGCGTCATCTCTGCACCTCCCCCTGCCACTCTCCCTCACTGCCTATGAACGCCCTGCCGGCGGAGAGTATGACAGCGGCCTTGAAGGAATCGTTCACGGAAAAAGTGTTTCTTTCTTACCCATTTATTTTTGTTCTTTCTGCATACTGAGTGCCGCATGCAAAGTTTCCCGTGAAGAATTACAATCCGGCTAAGTTATAGCTCCTCAGAGTCTGGGGCCGACGGGGTGTGGCGTACAGGTGGGTTTCGGCTATGGAGAGCTGAGGAGCAAATGCACGATCGGGGACGGCGGTCAGAGACGAAGACAGCAATTGGGCGCGAAGAAACGCGCTCAATTGCTGTCTGCTTCTCCGACCGTCAAGAAACTATTTGCTCATCGGTGACTGCTGCCAGATCTTTTGGCGGGAAGTCAAACGGACTGCATCTCCTTCATATTTTTTTTTAATCAGAACAAAAGGAATTGTTCACTCTTTTTGTGTTTCCCTTGAAGTATTTTATTTAATGCAATGATTCTGAAGGGAATTAGAATAACGGGATTTCCGTGGACGATTCTTTTAAAGGGTGCATCAGAACCCCTGGATTGTAAAAGAGCCAACTCAAAAATAGTAAGATAGTGGTTCCGGTTCAAACATTACAGTTAGATAGGTACGATATCAGTCGATCGACAATTAATCGAAAGGATTTACGGATATCCTCTCACGTACTACCTGCCACTGCACCCCCCCCCCCCCGTATTGCAGGTACGGGCAAATAGCTGTAACAGGAGAATGTTCACCATTCAAAAGAAAAGATCAATTTGAACTGAAGCACCTGTTTGGAATCGACGAGTTTGCCTCCTGGGAAATCGCTGTCGATGATGGCATAATATGGTAATCCGTTCCCGATATAGCTGAAACAGACATTTTCAAGAAAGGTGTCCAGGCGCTGCATTAATTGAGTTCAGACGATGGACCTCCTTTTTCGTACTCGTAGGGTACTCTTTTGTAGGGGTAGTTTTCCTCAAAACGATTTCTGTACGTTTCTCCAGGGCGATATGCATCAGCTTTGAACGAGTCTTCTGGCTGAAATCAAGTGCCTCCAGGTTCTGTCTTTGGTCAGATAACATCCTACTCGCTCATCCAAACACACCTTTCTGTATGCAAAAGTAGTCAATGGGCGGTCACCCGCGGCCGAGTAGTACGAGGCCGGACGGTAGGAAGGAGCGCCACTTCTGAAGGAAAACTCGTTTTTTTTTTGTTTTTCGGTATTTATCTGCTAAGGCGCGTTTCAATACAAAAGGAAAAGGCGCTTACGGTGCATGTACATTCCTCTCGGCGTCTCGCTCAGCCCTGGTCTTGTACACCTCAAAACGTCGCGGCTCAGATGCCCATGATTGATTCTGCAAGGAAACAGGTTATTATTGTGAAGCCATGTGGGACGACACTTCACGACCACAACCACTGAGACCTTGTTTCCTCTACACGAGTACCACCCACCTGCCGTTAAAGCTTGGTCTGACGTAGACCACAAAGCTTCTGAACGCTTTAGTTTTCAAGTTAAGATTTCTAACAAATGAATTATATGTGAAAATACCTCGTCAAATTTTCTGGTGTAGCTTGGACTGGCATTAGATGAGTAGTAATTGCGCATATCACCAACGCCGTAGGGAGCAGTTCTGAAGAGCTTAGTGAGTAATCATCGATTCAGGAATGTATTGCCAGTTTTCCTTCGTGACTGGGGTTTTTTCGTAATAAGAAGGGAAAGAGGAAGGAGTGGTGCGGGGCGCACTGGAACGGGGTATTCGACGTTAATTCTACAAGAAGTCGAAAGATAACGTCGGACGAGGCTACCTGAATCGCTATATTCTGCAACTGGAAGTCAAAGAGTGCAGAAAGAAGCTTGGAACCACGTGATTATCGTAGTACCCTCCGCACTCTAACATTTAGATGGTTGTAACATGCCAGTGTTGAATATTGAACAGTGCAAAATTAGAGGAGCTAGGTTGGGACACGGTTCCACACCCACCCTATTCATCTGATATTGCCCCTTTCAGATTACCACTAATTCCGGCCCCTCAAGGCTTTCGTAGCGAAAAAAACTATGATCACCTTGAATAAGGGGTCGGTAATTCCTCTGACTCCCAGTCTTCCCACTTTTAGAAGAAGGGAATCGCCGACCTGCCCGTTAGGTGGGGCAATGTCATAACTAACGATGGCTATTATATTGTTGATTAGCTTGCATTGTTGGCTGAGTTGTAATTAAAACAGAAAAAAATCTCAACCCTATCAAAACTTCTCGATCAACCTAATATTTTCCAAAGAACCATCTTCATCCCACTGCCTAACCCTGAGTAAGTATAGCACTGCTAGATGTAGAGGACATGCTTTTTCACGATACCTTGCAACCTAAAAATATTTACTGTAGGCTCTCAGTAAATTACAGCTCCAGCCTACAAGGAGCACCTCTACATAAATGTAGTGGTAACCGGTTACCGAACAATGTGAGCTTCGAAAAGGCAGAGAAAACACTCACCTGTTGTAATCGAGTGGCTCCGGTAAGTGATCATAAGCACGAAGCTCCTCGCGCGCCACCGCTGCGCTCTGAAAAACGAATTATTGCTGGTGTTGAACCGTCACGGATTGTCATGGTACGGTAATTTTCAGTTGACAGCAACGAAAATTCAACTGCAAATATCAGTTGTGTATATCTAAGACGACCGGCAAGAGTTGAAGTGGCTCCACTTCATATTTTGAATTGAACTTCAAAAAACCTCTTCTGTAAATATCAGGTCTCTAGCCATGAGTACAATTCACGCGGTTCATCCAAGTTGTAGGTGAAACCAATGAGTTTCAAGCTCCAGCAACTTCATATCTCGCCTTTACAATGCTTCGTTTGCCTCGAGGGGTTATTTGAAATTAAAATATTGGTTAATTCTTGGATATTGTGAACAAACTGTTACTCAAGTATCGATTCTCAATGTGGTTTTAGCCAAACCAGTTCTAAGGCGATTGATACTGGCGATATTACATCAATCGAAAAAACACGGGCGTCTTTTCCCGATGACTGCTTTGACAATCAGGAATGCATATGAATATGTTCATTGAAATCGCCGCGAAAAAAAAAACTAGAGCGCTGCAGGCTGTAGCAATCTTAAATTATCGGCTGTATGCTATAGGACAGAATTTGTACAATGGGGTCCGGTGTACAACACGATGAATTCCAGTTAGGAAACCTAGTCTGATGACGGTTCTCTACGCCTTATTCTGAAATTAAGACCTAAATAATGACTTAGGACCCAATTAATGTGACAGCTGACAATGAGATCCATCGCGTCACGCGCCACACATCGCCAAGCGAACTTTTTGTCTTAATGGGACGCAAGCGATGTTATTTTCAGTAATTCTGCCGTGGACCGAGGTTTGTAGGCGGGTGACCGGATCATCTTCCTGAAAGGCCGGCCTGAACGTCTCGGCCGAGGGCCCCACAAAATTGTATGTATATCGTAGGGCTTGGCTTTATTTTGGAGCATGGAGTGCGGAATGTGGGCGATGCGGGTGAGTTATGGGCACCACATGTAGTTGGGGAAGCGATTACTATATCTTCACTCCATAGAGCCCGTAGCTCGCACATATCGAGTAACACGCGCACGCCGCATTGCAAACCGTCTCAAAGATACACACCCCTCCCCAGCCCCCCCCCCCCCTCCTCTGTAACTGGTTCTCAGAAAAGGCTTATGAATCCAGCCGGAATGTTTTGAAAGGGGGATCCACAGCAACAGTGGAGGTACTCTGAGCTAGCTGACAATAATTTCCACATTCTCAAAAATACAGACTGCTCGGTACCTGTCGAATCTTCTTCAAAGGCACCAGTAGGGGTAAGGGAAAACTGTGATTTAGGAGTAGATGTTTTCTGAAACGAATCTTCTACTTCAGAAGAGGTCACATGTGATGAAAATCGCATTAAAAAGACGCGGCTTGGGGTCTTATGACGACCCCATAGCACGTCATGTCGTTATGCGGTTGTGCGGCCGGAGGAGTCGCCGTGGAGGGGCGGGACAACAATCGCGGCCGGCTGGTTCAGACTCTGCCCTGTCTCACACCACTCCGGTTAGAGACGCGGAGGACGAGAGAGAGAAGGGGGATTTTCCGGCCCCTATTTCTCGGTTTTTCGCCGTTTTACGTCGTTCTTTGGCTGAGCATCTCTACTTTCGTAATCCCCCTTGCCAAATTTGCCCCTCCCGGTGTCTTTAAGTCCATGGGAAAGGCTTGGCGGTGTACCGGCGGTAACCCACATACCTTATTTGGGCATTTCAGAAGGACCATCCGCTTCAAAGGAAAAACCATTAATGTTCCCATTTACAGGCCTCGTGGCAACAGCAGTAGTTTTGAGACTGAGCGTTGCCACTTATGCTGGCTTGCCCTTTACATTGCCCCACCTATAACTATACTATACTCAAATATACAGGGTAAAAGAGGAATCGATGCTCCAACCAGCATCTGACTGAAAGTGAACTGAGGGAACTGAGATGTTTCGAATAATGTTTGATACATGATGACAAAAATAAACTATGATTAATATTTGTAGAAATTTTTATAGAGCTGACTTGAGCAGAATGAAACTCCAACGAAGGAAATTTTCCAGAGAAAGCTATGATTTGGTAGAACAAACCCATTCGGGAGAACGGAAGATCATGGTAGAACACCGCTAAAGACGTTGGTGGGGTCGACGAGCAGTTCGTGTTGCCTTTCTTTGACGCAGTGAACGTCTAATGATGCCATAACCGCTCTATTTACTACTAAAGCAGAACCCCGCTCAAGAAGTGAAACGACCATCACTACTCAACACTCTCTGTGGGAATTCCTGTAGTAGGTTCTTATATGCCGAGGAAGTGTTGCTGCAAAGAAGTATTGCAGGATTTAGTTGAAAGTAATTGCTTCAGAGCTTGAAATGATACATACATTAGCCCCACACAGTACTCCTACCTACCCATCAGCGGCTTATACCCACATGGGAGAAAACATCGAACATGCCGAGCAATGTGTCACGATGACAGACCTCGCCACGCCCACATTTGGCTCACCCGTCTAAGTGTGAGTTGTCAAGATGGCATTCCTTTTATCAGCTGCTGATCAATTATCACTGAAACGCAAGTTTTCTAGGAAGGCGAGAGGGAGGAGGAGACTTACATAGCGATTCGCCTCTTCGTCCGGTTTTTTGTAGCTATCATCATGGTACCGCGGACGAACGTAGTTGATAAGAGAGGAGCCCGGCAGAGCTGAAAATGAAGATTTGATCATCCATGCCTTCTAACTATGATTCATTTAGTGAAGACAATAAAAACGATTATTTGGGTCTTGGAGAAGGCAAGGTGTGGAGACGAATGTTCATGCAGGAGTTCAAGAAAATAGGAACCTACGTGGTACAAATCGCCGTGAGGGAGGCGCTCTAAGCTCATCAACAGGACTCTACGGCGTACAGCAGGCTGACTACTCCCACAATCAAGGCGTATCACCGCCTATCTGCCTGCATATCACCGTCACATATCACAGATTCGCATGGTACCGATCGAAACCCAATGATGTTGCGCCGTGAAACGTCCCCAGTGATTGACGGAAAAATAAAACTCCCTTTAATGAGTTTTTAGTAGGTTTCTTCACTTCATTAAGTTCCTGTGCCGCGATAGCACCATTATTTTCATCGCACCTGCCCGCACAAGCCGAATAGAGGTTTTTTACATTTCAAAATAACAATATGGAGAAAAAAAAGAACTGTAGGTTCCGGTACGAATATCAGCACAGGACGCCACTTTTAATGGAATTTGATCATTCTACGTAAAATAAGAATGCTGGGAACGTCAATTAAAGGACTTGTCCCAGCTTGGTTTTGAAAAAGGAATACGCCGATTATGCCGAAATGATTGCTGAGTAAACAATCGTGGTCAGCCAGATACGTGAGGCAATTCTTTAAATACCATTACCAGCATGGTGAGCGTAAAACGGATCCATCCCCATCGGAGAGTACTGCCCTTGTGATGTAGGGGAAAGCGGCAGATCTGAAAGATCAATCTAAGATTTATGAAATAAAAAAAACGTAAATAATATTCGCGTTACTCACCATCGTAAAGGCTTTCCGTGACCCTGTCGAGATCTCTGAAATTTATTCAGTAAGTGAAATTTTCACTGTGATATGCTAAACTTAAAGTACTGCACAGAAAAGGTAAACACAAAACACAAATGTAAGCCACTCAGAAGCCGTTAGCTACCGTAGCGCCTCTTCGGTTGAGCCGATGGTGCGGTTGCGAATGCGTCGATCACGATTCTTGCGGCGAATGTAGGCGGCTGCCGATTCCCAGCTCTCTTTGCCACGAGTACTGTAAGCCACAAAGCGTTACCATTGAGCCCTTACCTTTTCATCAGCGATCTACATCTCGTCTACGTTTGACGCGCCAACTGTGGGTGTGAGATTGGACACACAACACTAACATAGTAAGGTTAGAAATCACAATACGCAAATTCACAAAGCTGGCGGCCATCTATAACCCGCCTGAAGCGCCAAATCGATGAATCGCATAGCTCATCGAGTGGGCGATTCACGCAAGTGGCTACAGACTAATACTAGTGGCTCGAAGCACACAACGTATTGAACTGACGTCGTGATCTGGGAGAGCCATGCACTGTGGGCATTGCTCGGACGGAACAGTGGGTTTGTGTAGTAGAGTCTGAACGGGACACCGTGATCACCGGAGGCATCTTTGTCCCATGATACAACAACATTCATTCTCATTCTACCAACTCTGTCAGATATTTGGAGCTCACAGCGCTGAGACCGAGGTCACCTACTCCTCGTGTTTCGACAAAATTGCTTAGGTAGCCCATTTACGAGCTCGAAGTATTTGTTTCATTCCAAAAGTCTGCTTATGACTGCTGGTATGCTTCACTACTGAATAGTGATTGATTCAGTACAGAAGAATGTATGTCTAAAGGCACATTCCAGGATTATTGGGATATCACATCTCCTGCCGTGGATGGATAGTTCGACCTAAGTCACGTAGCTTGTACCTTTACCGAGGGGGATGTCAGTTCCTGGAGCGTGCAGAGCCAAAGAATCTAGCGCAACAGCTCGGCCCCGCCCACCCTAGCCGGGGGTGTGCTGCAAGTGTTCCGGTGCCTAGTGTGGGGTCAAGTCACTCAGTAGAGGGTTTACTTCACGAGGCGATTGGTTTACTGCCAATTTCAAGATCTTGGCTAGTAGCTTGTCCACCTATGTCAAAGATAAGAGTCGAAGAGTAAAGGCAGACCCTCGGCTAGGCTGGGCGGGGCCGAGCTGTTGCGCTAGATTCTTGGCTCTGCACGCTCCAGGAACTGACACCCATGCCTCGGTAAAGGTACAGCCTACGTGGCTTGGGTCGAACTATCCATCCATGGCAGGAGATGTGATATCCTGATAATCCCGGAATGTGCCTCTAAGGTGAACTGAAAATATGAGTCGAGATATCCTCTCTAAGGTTCTCAGAGTGACCCTGATAATCTTCCGCATCTCACGTCCTTACTGAAACTTTTCAAAAGGTTATTGAGGAGCAGTTCCTGCAGAACTGGACTCTATCTCTACCCTCACTCGTTTTGAAGGTACACTCAGTGATTATCAGATGGGTCGACTTACCTTCTTGAAACTGTACCTTGAGTAAATAGTCAGGCTGCACCTTTTTGGCGTCGCTACGGTGCCCTATCACGGCGCTACACCTGCTCAAACCCACTCAGACTCACCTATTTCGCCGATTTGTCCAATACGGAGCTCAAGTGGGCGGCGTCGGAATGGGTTCGGGTAGGCGTAGCGCCGTGATAGCGCATCGTGGGGACGCGAAGAAGGTGCAGCCTGCCTATTACCCAAGGATCTACTATTTCAAGAAAGTAAGTCAACTCATATGATTTTGCAAAGTGTACCTTCGCAGTCACAAATTGTCATGATCTAAGGTTAATCATCACGTAAGAGATAAAAACAGATGTTCTCGATGGGTAGCCAGAACTTGCGATCATCTCCCAGATATCTTAGTTGGATTGAGATTCTTGCTATATTCCCGCTATCGCGAAAGTGCTCGGCGAGAAACCCAAGACTGTGAGGGAAATAGGGCAGAGCGGGAGCGAGAAGGGGAGAGAGAAGCACCAGGGACGGAAACCGTGATTTACGAACCGTGTTCTTCTACATAATTACGTCCGATTGGTTTTCTATTCCTGTTCTTAGCAGCGTTAACGCCTATTGTAATGACTAGCTGCAAGGCCGCAATGAAGGTGCATCAATAAGTTATAGAAAGATTAATCTGCCCAAGGAGGGGATAGCATTTAAGGAAATAATCGTGAAGTGTGTCTTCAAAGCTCAAGTAACGAAGACCGAACTCCATTCTAATAAACAAACCATCTGGAGATTGTCGGTGAGCAAATTCAACACTCCACTCTTTTATAGCCGCTTCACAACAACTAACCTCGCTTCTTCTGGAGCAGCAGACAGCCGCTGTTCTCCCGTTTTCACGTCTTGTGGCTTCTTAGGTGCGGTCTTGGGTTCTATCGTCACCTAGAAAGAGTGGTCTAAACGACCTGTCTAGAAACAAGAAATCGCATTGTCAACGCCTACAATTAGTCAGAACCCTAACCACGCATTTATCAATCCAAAAAACTAGCAACTAGCAGAAATAACGCCATTAGCTCTCGATTCTATAGCAAAAAGTTTGGATGCGTCTTGAAAGCTCCCAAATAGGTGTGCAAAGCTCCTTAGGGCTTCACAGGTGCCTCTGTTTGAAGGTCAAAATGTGCAGCAAAAAACGCGTGGGTAAAGCTAGATGGGACCAAAATACTGGAGAATTTGAAGCTGTGGAGCGGACAGAAATGTACCAGATAAGGAACTTTCAAATTTCGCTTCAAGAATGCCATCCAGATTTTACTGGAAAAAGAATGATCATCAAAACGCCCCGCATTCGAACGTTCTGAAAGTTTGGGCTGGTGGTTTCGTCACATGAAAGACGCATCTCGTTCCCTTCAAAGGAACCATGAAAATCAATACTAAAGCCGATCGCATGAAAGGATGAGAAAAGCCGTAATCGTTTTAGAGCGATGGTATTTTTCAGAATGTTGGAGGACCGGACTCCCATGCACAGAGAGTGAAGTGTGGTGAAATCTTTCATTCCAAGCAAAAATATACTGACGGTGCAGCCCTCAAACTTGTCTTTCCTGTTTGGACGATCGAGAAAGAGGCGCTGATGGAATGTGGACATTTCAAGCAGATCGCACGAGGTTTTTTTGGCTCCTACTCAAAAGCTCTACTAGTTACAAGTATATTCCAAAAAGAAGCCTGTGAACACTGGAGCTTGCGGGCGCGTGCCGAATATTCAACCTCCCTGTGGTCATCGAAGCCACTTCACTATAGCTAACCTGAGTGCTGATCAAGTTCGCGCCTCCCGTTCTTGTATAGGGCTTTGGCATGTTGGGTTTCTTCACTTCAGCGACGGTGACATAGTAGTTGGACGACGATGTCGGAGTCCTCGGCGGTTCTGTAAACAAATGTCCAAGGTTACAATAAATAACAGAACGTGAAGTACTTCCTATGTCGGCTTTCTTTTTCGGTTTAGCATCTAATGTGTGACAGTTCCTTTCCCCTCATCAGTAAAGGTGTTCACCACCGAAAAACTCGACAGTAGTTCCGTTAAGCGTATAAGATCTCCGTCAGAGGCACATTGTATTGCACTCATATTTTATCACTTTTAATATCTTTTAGTATCTTTTGTCACCAGCATCTCCACCTAGGTCACTTCGATAGGAGAGTCGTGATAGGGGAGGGGGACGTTGTTGAATATCGAGCGTTAAAGGAATCGTGCCGGAAAATGAGTTCCTTTGTTACCCATATATGTATGTATTTATGCTGTATTTGCTTAATAAGGAACGCACGCAAACTTTCACGAGAGAAAATGAGAATCCGGTTAGTATACAGCTCCTCACAGTGGAGGCCGAGGGGGCGGAGCTCAGGATTGATACCCGCCCTGTCTTCCTCCGCGGACAAGGAAGAAGAGTGGGCCTGTTTATGTAAAACACTCTGTTCTCACAATGCGTCTCCGACGGCGGCGGACGGGGTGGGCATTTCCTGAGACCCCGCTCCCTCGGCGGTCTCTTTGTGCTGTATCTTGGCCAAATTCGCACTTTTTCGCAGGAAACTTTGCATGCGGCTCTTATTGGGCAACTACAACATGAATACATACTATATGACATGGCAGTAACACGTTTTTCGTGATGCCAGCCGCAACACGAGCTCCACGAATTTTTCTTAAGGGGTGATAGGTATTACCAGGTCACGTGGTTTTGGCCGATGCCTAAGGACAGGGAGAGGATTCCGAGTGAGTGAATCAGGTTTTGTGAACGACGTAGGGTACTCCGAGTCACAGTGGTGGTTTACCCAATCCGGCAATAGCGGCTGGAGGCCGAGGTCCTTCATGTATTAGCTTTAACTACGACTAAGGTACCACTGACACGCAGGAGATGCGGCACTGAGCGCTGCCGGTCCCACAACCAATCCGCGACAGCTAATATGTGCAACCCATCTATTCAAAGAGTCCGGAGCCCATGCTTGTGGTATTATGCCTTCGAAAATTTCAAGGAAAGAGATTTCATGAGAAATAGAGGAAATAATCCCATTACACATTTAGTATTATGTACCAATTCTGCATCTGCATCAGTAACTTAAGATATTTCAAGGTTGATTTGAAATAAGAAAAACTAAATGAAACTCCAACAGGTCAGGCACGCCCCGTTTCTGCTTTGTGACTAACAACTAAATCATGCTCAGCTATTTCAAACCAGATGAATGCACTCGAAAAACTTAGCAACAAAGGAAAGCAAGTATACCATAAAAGCTTCGAGCTCTTTTAACTGAACTGAGACCGTCTGAAAGAAGACTGAGGCGAGTTTCCAAGAAATACCTGGCGACGGTGAAGTATGAATGCTGGCCGGTGCGCTCTGCATGAAGGAAAGCTTCCGAGCGACCATCTCTGGCGCTTTTGGCTCAATTTTATCTAAATGTTAGACACGCGTCACATACTATTGGTGAAACATTCCGAAAGAAACAAAAGGAAAGAAAAGAAAACACATTGCTTTCAAAAAAGTTAAGAACAAATCACCGCTGAAACTATTCTGAGAGGAGAGGGCTCCGAGGTCACACTGGCCGTTCAAGATGAGGTGTGTATTGTATCATGCGGTTTGAACGTAGATCTCAAATCAATGGAACGATACTGGGAATCTACGTAGAATTTGGCATACGGCGCCAGCTATACAGACGCCTTAATCCAGGCTGAGAGCGGATATTAACAGCGATTCGATGGAGCAGTAGATGGAGCATCAAAATTAGGACCGTCCATCTGCTCGTGCTATCCCTGCTTACATGGGAGGTCTTTCAGGTCATGACGCGCTTTTGGGAAACGGTTTTTTCCATCATATGGGGGTACCTACATGAAACATATAACTAACTTCCATTTTTGCTGAGCGACCCTGCGAATGCCAAAAAAGGAGTAAAAAAAATTCCTTACAAAAAGGCGATTTTAACCCACTTATTGTAATGCGCACTCCTTGTAACCTTGACCATGTGCAGATCCAAAGGTGTTCTTCCATTTCACATCCAAAACAAAGTCAAATACGGGAAAAAAATAAGATCTTACCTCCACCGTGTACTAAAAGTGTGCAGCAGTTTCACAACAGTTCTCCGATGTGAACATGACGCAGCGGTCGGATGGCCTACTGGGTACGACGATGGACTCTCAAACGGTCGAAAGGCATGTATTGGTGGTTCGGGTTCAGCCCTGCCGAAGTTTTGCATTTGTTTTTGCCTTCACTTTTTCATCTTCAGATATGTCTGTTTATGCCAAGTGACTATGATTTTCGTTGACAGAATGCCCAAATGACTTTGTTTACGAATTTTCAGTGAATTTGGTGATCTGACTTTTTTGGACACATAAATCCCCGTAGCGCTCGAAATTCGCGATTTCGCGCAAAATGAGTGCCATATTCGTGTTTAGGGGGTCAAACTACTTTTAGGGACACATTTCTAGCCAAATTCAAATTTTGACCCTAACTTCGAGAAAGACGTTTGGTCATGGATACATGGTGCCCTTCCTATTTGTAGAAGCGGATAACTAGCAAAATCGCTGAAAATCAGTGGAATATGCACAGCATGGATGCCTATCGTTATTACTTGACCAACCATGCATCGAGCAAGAGAAATAGTCAGGATTACTTGACAAGTGATACCGTCGTCTCCTTCGTTGAAAGTGCAGTCGAAGGTGTATCAATGCCCAGCTCATTTTTTCGAATTTGGCTCAAAACTTCGATTGGGCTGGAAACTTGCATTTGGGAGTAGTTCGACCTCCTGAACACGAATATCAAATCCGTTTCACGCAAAAACGCCTCGTTCGTGAGCTATGAGCGCTGAAAGGTCAAAAGATTGAACTGTCAAACTTGCTGAAAACTGACAGTAGAGGGTAGTCAGAAACTCTGAATGTGATTACTGCACTTATTTTTCATATTTAGGTGTTTTTGAGCCCAAAAACTGAAGATCCAAATTTTGCAAAAATTTGACCTCGGCGGGGATCGAACCATCAACCCCTTTTTTGGCATTCGTAGGGCCGCTCAGCAAAAATGGACATCAGTTATATGATTCTTGTACGCACCCCCATACATGCAAAATACAGCTTTCAAAAAGCGCGTCATGAGTTGGAAGACCTTCCTCGTTAGCTGTTGCTCAATTGGAGTGCTGTGAAAGGGGTGACTCGCAAGTATTCCGATGAGTCAGGTAGCCGCATTGGGTTCGATGTCTATATGGTTGATCATGGTAAAAAAGAAGGTTAAAGAATAATGATTAAGATATGTAAAGAACATAATTTAGTTGAAAACGTGTTATGCAAATAATTGAGCTGTACCTTCGCTCATAGAACACAATTTCAGGGGGTGCAGGGTGAGTCTTAATCCCTAAAAACCAGGGGGTGCAGGGTGAGTCTTAATGACGTCATTCATAAAGTGTATTGGCCGACATCTGCCCTGTGACTGTGATATGACCTGTCGGAACACTGACACGACACCCCTGCGAACGCTCACCTCCCATCCGCTTCGAGGAACCGGGAAGGATCGAAGGAAGAAGATGGGAAGAAATGATCGTTTTGAAACGAACATTCGAGACAAAGGAATCGTCCACAGACGAATTAAATCCTATTACCCATATATTTATGTTGTATTTGCCTAATGTGGGCCGCATGCAAAGTTTAACGCAAAGGAATGTGAATCCGGCCAAGACACAGCACCACAAATTCCCGGCCGGGCGGGCGGGGCCTCCGAGCATGTGCCCCCCCGTCGACCGCCGCGGTCGTAGACGCATTGTGGGAACAGAGTTACGTGAACAGTTGCACACTACATTCCCGACTGCGGCGGACGACGGGGCGGGACTTATACTCGGGGCCCCCGCCTACCCGGCCGAGAATTGCGAACTGTATCTCAGCCAAGCTTGAGAATTTGGCAGAGATTCGGCTTTATCGCGTGAAACTTTACATGCGGCCCTTATTAGGCAAATGCAACATAAATACATGGGTAACAAAGAAGCTCTTTTTTCCATAAACGATTCCTCCAAAAACGATTATCGGTACAGAAACCCGGATTGTAAAGCGCGACATTGTTGTCTGTATTCGCATATGCCGCGCATCTCTTCGGACTGCAACATCACCTTTCCGAGTTGCTCGTTGAAGGAAATGCCATTAGTTGTCTCGTAGGGTGTATCTCATCACTCATGATGATGTGAAGTATACACAATTTTGGAGCGCTCGACAGGGCGTGGCCTACGGACATGGGTGGGTGGCGAGAGTGAGAGTGCATGGCAAGAGTGAGAGCGTGTGGCAAAGTGAGAGAGTCTGTTACACTCCCACCCAAGTCCGTAGGCCACGCCCTGTCAAGCGTTCCGAAATGGACTGTAAGGAAACAACAAACGGAAGCAATCAAGTGAAACAATTAGCGGTAAAATAAGGGAAAGTGTAAGTAAAAAGGTGCTTGTGGCAAAGAAATCTATGAAATTCACATCGGCGTCTTAGCAAGATGTCGAGTGTGCAATGTGTGCAAGGTACCATTTGCAATTGTTACGGTCGGTCTCACCGTAGGCGATTATTGTCCCCTCTCTGTGTCTTTGAGGCATGTATACACGCTTGCGCCGTGGACTAAGCCACCGTAACTTTGCTCCCAGAATCTCTTACAAATTGCTAACAAAATTCCAAGACAGGTTTGAAGTCGACCGAACACAACTAATCTTGAACGGCCCCGGTGAGTTCGATACCTTATCTTGTGGGTGGACACCCACCACAACACAGTCGTTCGTTGTTAAGTTCGCTATCACTCCACCTCGGATCACTAACCCTATGTATTCTGGAAGGAATTCATCTAAAACAAGCTATTCACAAATCACTAGGCCTACTAGGCCTACAGCCTAAGCTTGCTCAAAAGCAATTAGGAAAGCAGCCGGTATCAGCTTTTAGCGGTTTCAGGCGTATTTTCATAAATGGCAGGGAATGTATGGGTGCGCGTCAGGATTGTCGGATCAGGTCACCGCGCCGCCTGCTAAAACCCTGTCGGTCCCGTAGTGACTTTCGCGCGCTTGTGGGAGCTCTCATCCCTTTCGCGTTACCTTTCCTATGTGGACAGCCCTGATACTCATCTGCGATTTTCAGTTCAAAGAGTCTCCCAGGGGAGGATTTTATATTCCAACTGTGTACCGAATTGAGAAGTAGTTCTGCTCAAAGACTTCACATTAACTGATAGGATCTTGAATCATTCACTCACCGAGTGACTGGACGTAAAAATTCGGAAGCAAACAAAGCATAACTTATTCAAGCCAAAAACAGAATATTACTAAGGAAGCCGCACAGGAAAGAGTATTGTTTAAACACTGTAATGGCAAGCTATCGTGCATCTAAGAATGTGGACTAGGTTTCCGCTAGTGCCGCCGAAGTAAAACAATCACGTTACAAAACCTTCCCAGAATCTTATTCTCTGTCGCCGAGTACAGTTAGTGTCCGCTCTTCAATTTATGCAAATCGCTGTAACGCTTTCGAAGTCATGTCGATTTTGCCTGAGCTTCATAATTTTGGAAGAAACTTCCACTGCACCAGGGAGCGCTGGCAATATTGAGATTGAAGTCAAGCCGGAGAAACGAGAATGTGGAGTGAGTTTGTATGCTAAACGTAGCGATGGCCGCAGTTAGACAAAAACAAACCTCCGTCTCGCCTGACTTCTCCGATGATTGCACCGCGAGATTGTCGATTTTGAACTTCCGTCTCGGACTCCTCCTCTGATTCTTCCTCAGAACATGCCTCGCTCTCCTGTACGATAAACATTTTCATTTAGGGACATGACGGACTATGACAGACTTTACGCGGAATCTTTTTTTCGATAATAATTGATAGAATAGGAGAGTTTGGTGCATCCAAAAATGCTTTTTCTTAGTACATATGTACACGTACATTTGTAACTTTTTTATATACAAATCTATTATATGTAAGTACATCTAATAAATTTGGTAACTCTGGAGCTATTCCAAATGTTGAACGTGAAGCGACTTCAACATTCAGCCTATCTCGCGATCTCCTGTATTTCGGGATAGGAAATGATTATGACATTAGCAACAATAATAAGGAAGTTCCATGTTTGTGTCATAAACAACGCCTTATTTAAGAAGTGTCTGAATATTCTTGAAGTTGTTTGAACTGTTGCGATAGTGTTCCAATATCCTCCGCGGCAGAGATTTATCTGCACCTTAGCAAGGCATCCACCTTCGATCCACCCGCTTCACCGTCGCCAGACGATAAGGTTGTACGATTAGTCATCAGGGTTCTGAAGCTCTCCAGATAGCATATAGACAGCAAGCAATCCCCTTCGAGAATGGTGCGTAGAAGCGGTGGCCACATGGTCTGCGTCGCTGTCCTTGTCCATCCACCTCCTTCATTCTCTTTTTTGTTTGATTCCCTCGATAAACACGCTCATGAACACGTGCAACAGTGGATACATAGGGTAGCAAGAAAAGTCCAAATTTGAATTTGAGAAATGAATATGCATCAGAAAGCTTTATTGGGGACAGCAGAAAGCAAGAGGGAAACAGTTCCTGAAAGTACCAGGTGGAAAACAGAAAGCGAGTTGACGATTTTACGACTCATGAAAAGCTGTTCCTCGATTGTGGTGCAGGAGGAGTCAATGCTGCGTTGCGTGGCGCGATGCCCACCTGGGTTTCCGACAGCGTCTATCGTGAATATCTCCCCAGCTTAAAAATATTGTCACTCGAACCATACGAGAAGGTTCCTCTTCATTTCAGTGGACAGACAGAAATTGGATGTGGAGCGGGACTGGAATTTAGGTTATGATATGGGAACACGAGACACGAATTCCCACTCGTAAGCACTTTTTTGGAGTGCTTTACTATGTTACCGTATAACAGTAGGAGAATTCCTTCCATAAACGTTGTGATGAAAGTGTTTACAGGCAGAGGAGCTCATGATTAAGGAGACTGGGAAGGGATGGTCGAGAAAGGGAGATCAATGTCGATGCCCTGAACACGCATTATAAGCGAACGGTACAAGGATCAATCAACAATCAACCGTTAGGACAGCTCTCCATTTTTTTGCAACCACACTGGTCTTTTCGATGTGATTAGAAGTAGCGCAATACTTGATTCGATTGTTTTTGTGATCAGTATCAATGAATTGGGTCATTCGCACAATTCGCCGTACCCACAAATGATCCATCTATCGTCGATGGATGAAAAAGGGCCGCTTTGACATTCTACAAAACCGTATCGACGCAAAGGCACTTTGCAGGCCCGAGGTACAGCAAAACCTTTTAAATGGGCTGAAAGCGAGTGTATGAACATCAGTAAAAGAACGCAGCCTTCCATCTAGTTGCGATGAAAGATTCATTAATTCTTCTTCAAGGAGTTCGGGAAATTTTCCAATCTACAACTGCTCAAAAAAGTGAGAAAGGCCTTTTTGTAATACTTCACAAGAAAATCATACGAAAGCAAGGAGCTGCTGAGTGGAGTCGAGCAGAAAAGGACCACTGTGCCCTGCGACAAGGACGAATGGAGACATTGCTGGCGCTTCCTAGAGGGCTCTCGATGCTCGACAAGAAACAAATGGTAGAGTTGATATAATGTCAAAGAAGGGTTTTTCTCTTATATGACAGGACACATCGACGCTACGGTGGGCAAAGGAAGCGGCAGAGAACATGAATCCACTAAAATAGAGTGCAACGACGAGTAATCAGTGAGAATGATATCAGTTGCGCGATGGACTGTTATCTCCCTCTTCCGTTTTGTTATGATGTACTCAAAGGTGCAATTCCGACGGTTTTGTGCGAGTCATCGGGTTCAATAATGATAGCAGAGATGCCTATGATGAAGAGAACTGAGAGAAACGCTCAACGCGTAAATATGGGATTTTCTAGCTCACTATTGCCCGGGTTCATGAAAGGACCAGCGAGAACCAGAGAAACGAGAAAGAGGTCAGAGCAGGGAAGTAGGGGCGAGAGGGACGCAGAGAACAAGCACGCCACAATTAAAGGTGTGTGCCATTAGGACCAAAAATCGCGTGGTTGTGCGGGGCGCATCGCGCCATGAGTGCAAGCTGGGGATGCCATATTGGTTGGGTATCGAAGCGATTACGTTTAAGTAGGGCCAGGACAGCGTTACCGCTTCAGGATCCAACGCTTGCGGCACTCTAGCTCGCATCCAACGCCCCACTATGTTACGACATCCCTCCACAGTTGTAATCTGTACAAGAGAGGGGGTGGAGGAGGAACGGGGTATAGAGACTATCGGAAAATGGGCCTTTGACCGAGTTTTCCAGAACGGCCGGAGTGATACAAAAAGCTTGTACTGTGTGTAGTGCAGGGTATGACTGATAGATGTTTCCACGGTATTCGAATGCACCGTATTGAGAAAAGGACCGCCTTACAAAAGCGTGGCTATGAAATAAACCATCACGGGACGTGAACATCCCATCGCTTATAGAGTGTGGATGTTTTCATGAGGTCCGCTAGAGTAGCAGATCCTCATTCATCCCGATCATGAAAAACAACACTGATTCACGCGCATTGTATGACGTAGTGAGACGGCCTCCTATAGAGACTATAGCCAGTTTTGATATTGGCACCTCCAAACAAACAAATATGTCAGATCGAAAACAGAGCAGCCAGAATAAAAGCAGCACAGACTCTCGACCTTATTCAACTCATCTGACAGAGATTCTACTGCGCGATAGTGTTTTCTCCAGAGAGTCAGCTGATTACAAGACAATATTTAAGTTATATGTGTACTGCTTTCCCCAACGAAGTTTTTTGGTGGATCAATTTTATTAAAGGCCTGACGTTTCGACCCTTTCGTCGTCTTCAGAGGGTCGAAGCGTCAGGCCGTTAACAAAATTGATCCGCCAAAAAACCTCATTCGGCAAAGCATTACACGGATAATGTTAACAACATGCCGAGGTTATAAGAAGAGAGAGCTTGAAGAATTCTACATTATTTAGGCTTATTTCAATATTCAAAATCAGCAGACTGATAATTCGAAGAAAAGAGAATACCGTCGAAGATGGAAGTAGCTACAATACTTTTCCCAAGCGTTAATCCCGCGCCGTGGCAGGGTCCAAAACTCTTAGCATGCGTCGCGTTTTGCTCCCTTATTGAGGCATCCATTGACGAGGCCTCGACATCGGTGAGGCCCTTCTTGATGACACCCTTCCTTTAACACCCTGTGGTCGGCAGCTCGAGGTTGCGAACTCTAGATCCGTCCTTAACGGGTGATCCATTGCCTTCTGAGTACGTGGGCATACGTGCCATCGTAGCAGCCGTTCCCTCACTTTTAGCTGGACAGAAGCCGTCCACATGAACGCTCTTACGTTTGCCGCATGGCCATCCAAGCATTCTCATTTCGCGCAGTGCAGATTTCTTTCGGGTCCACCCTTATGAGACAACACCCGTTCCCATATATCATTACAGGCCTTATCACCGATCCGTACACCGTGTTCCCAGGACACCGTCGATCACAGAGGATTCCACAAGTCTCTCCCTATTTCATTCATACCGTATTTATTGAAGACTTCACTACCTGATCTACACCACCTTCAGTAGCTAGACCGTTCCTCAGGTAGGTTTTCTATCCTCATCATCCCTGTATCTTCCACCGAGCTCAGTAACTTGGTCTTTTTTCTACGTACAGACGGAGACCATTTCCCCCAGCTTGCTGCCACTTCTGGACTTTATATTAAAGTCCTTTTTTGCTGTTCGTTGTCAGGGCAATGACGTCAGCATAGAGGTCTTTTTGGTCTACCCATGGGATCTTTAACCATGACATCAAGAATGAGCAGGAAGAAGATCAGACTCAAAACCGATCCATAGTACTCCCTAGCGTGATGCCACCACTGTTTTGCCAGTGCGGAGTGTCTACGACTGCTTCAGTGCCATCGTGCCATTTTAATACCAGGTACGGATATTCGAGTGCGCAATAATGTAGACACACTCCAGTACTCTCAAAAGCCGCTGACTTCGATCTCTGCCGGGAGGCAGACCATGCTTCGCAGAAATGTAGATTGACGTTACCTGCGTCTGGCCCAGGTTGACAGACCGGATGATGGAGGAGAACTGTTACAAAAACACTCTAAAAGTCATACAAGAATCAATGTTGGGGTTAGGTGTCACCCAGAAGTGACGCGTACAACACCCGCACGAGCTTTGTTCGCTCACCGGAAAGCTCGAGAGATTGCAGACCTCATAAAACGCAGAATATCGAAATTCCCTGCCTTCAAGAGACCCGCTGAAAAGATGTCAGAGCAGAGCAGGAGAGATTGAAGAAGATGTCAAGCTTTTTTACAATGGAATTGACAGCCATCGTGGTGGCGGAGTTTCTCAAAGATCGCGTTTCTGCCGTAAATGGGATCAGCGAACGAATATGGCTGTTGATATAAATATCAGGGAGAGGCACTGGCCATAACAACCGTGTACGCACCGCAAGCCGATTTCAGCACACGAGGAGAACGACTTATATCTCAGTCTTGACCATGTCATCAGACCACTTGTGGATAGTGATTACCTCAGCATAGCAGGTGATGTGAACGGTCACGTCGGCAGGGAGGGGATAGTAAACTTTTGGAAAGAGGGCATGGCAGCTATTTAATGTCTATTCTTTTGAAGAGGAGCCAAATACCTTCCCCAATCTCTCGTTCCTTAACTACTTTCCAGCGGGTCTCCTGAAGGAAAAGGGCTTCTTTGTTTTTGCGTTCCGTGAGGTCAGCAACTTCTCCAAGCTTTCCGCTGAACGATCCGATATTTTGAGTCCCTATCTAAACTAGCTTGTATGGCCGAAAGTGTTGAACCCTCTATACTTCCAGGTGACGCCCTGGCCTTATCACTGATTCTTGTGTGAATTTTAGGTTTTTGTGACGGACCTCTTTTATGAGCCGGCTTGTTAGTCCAGGCCTGACGCTTCTTCATGTTTGCTCCACCTGCACATAATTTTGTTAACTATTCCCTATGCGAAAATTATCTGAGTGACCTCAAATCAGGTATGCGCCTGCTTTTGCTTTCTCTCGCCCGCGAATCTTATCTTATCACTTCCAAAGCAGGACGAATAAAAAACCTCACTTCTTCTTCACTATGCGTAGCTTCTTCGTGTTCCCCTTCTATCATAGGCGGTGATCGTGGTGGAAGTGAACCAACACAACTGAAAATAAGGTAATTTTTCCAACTTTAGTAATTTTTCAACCAAATAGTAATTACCAAGAGAGTACGCAAAAAGGCACTTTTATCGCGCCGAAACGTTAGCCAATAAAGATCTGTTATCAACCTCCGTGCTGTTTAAAAACGAAATAGCGGCACTTTTATCGCTCACTCTACTTGCCAATATCTCCTTCTCCATCTATTTTTCCTAATTTCTGACTTTTGCCTGCCTGTTCGCCCAGGAGAAACAAAAGAAAGAAATCGTGGGAAGGTTGGGTATACTGCGAGATTGCATAAATAGCAACACAGTTGTACCACACAGGCATCGCACCTGCGACCATCAAGTTGACGTGCTCGATCATGCCATCTCTAGCAGTGGAACTTTGTGGAAGCGTTGCGTATGTCGTACGACGTGTCGCGGAGTATGACTACCAGGGTGTGTACCCTTATGTGAGGATTTCGCACCGCGGCATGTCGCAAGCGAAGCAATGCGGACGAGCCAATGAAGCCATGTTGTTGGGTCCCGAAGCGATTACAAGTTAACTGCGTATCGCGCCACTAGCCTTACCGTGTAATCGTTCTGCGCCCCAACTACCGCGACGTGCATAGCCTGCACACACTGCGTCGCACGTCGCTCGTTGTCGTGCGAAATCCTGACATAAGGGTACAAACTCGGCTACCACATAGTTGAGTAGGTACGTACCTTGGTGTAGGTGTAATGCTAACGTCACTGCCGGCACCTTGTTGGTCGGGATCCTGCGTCTTGAGCCATTCTTTCCTGTAAAACGCCTGACTTATTTGTTGATTTTACTGTTACGAAGGGTAATTTATGCATAAAAACTCCTCAACCCACTTTTTCTTTACCAATCCATCTTCGATTTCGGACAGATCCGGGCGTCCAGGGTATTGCATGATGATCTTTTTCGCCTGAAATGGAACATATTTCAATCAGTTAGGAAACCACTATAAAAATTCTGCAAAATAATGATCTTCCATTGCATAGAAGAAAGAACCAGATAGAAAAGGTAAGCGAGGCAAAAAAGGAAAATGTTAGCGACAGAATGATCAATCGATGCATAGAAAAAAACCAATGAATCAATCATGCCGTGCGTACTTTGTCAAAGAGGAAAGGTGATTGCTCGTTGGTGGGCTGAGGTCCCCCGAGGGGTTTCCGGGGTAGAGTGGGCGACTCGCATTCCATCGACACGCCACGACCGTACATATCAACGCGACTGTGCTAAAACGACGAATATCCTTCCATCTGATGCACCTACATACTGATCAATGAAAACTGTTGGTTATAAAGTTCGTTAGGGATAGGAGCTAGGATGAACCATATGAGGGTCTGAGTGGCTTCGGCTCCATATGGAAATCATCTAGACTGTGTGAAATTGAAAAAGTGTGTGGTTTAGAGTACATCTTCAGTCTATAAATGGAAACTGTGAGGCTGCTAGGGGTGTGTTCATTTATGAAAAATTTTCACGCGGCCGCGCGCTGCGACCGGCGCCGCGAATTTCTGCGCGTGTGATTGCGTACATTGCAAAACTCCCTTAAGAATTTTATGTCCGAAATAGTTATTTCTTAATTAGGACCAGTTGGCGCGCACACTGCTGCGTGCGATCCATGGGGATGTTGTGCAAAATGGGTTTGATCGGCCCGACCACAGTTGTGCATGAATCGAGCAGAAAATTGCTTTCCTCTGCTTTCAGCTGAGCTATTGAATTGGAAAAAAGCAGAGAAGATGGCGTGATGAAAAAGCATTTCGGTATCCATATACTTCAGTCGCTTTCCATCGAACCCATTTTGCACAACATCGCAATGAATCGCGCGCAACGGAATTCCAACTGACTGTGGCAAATTGTGCTGACGCCACCGCGAGTGCGACGTCGCAAAGCGAAAATTTGTCATAAATGTACACACGCCGCTGCTAGGGATGCATGCAGAGGCACAGAAAAAAGTGAAAAGAAAAGTTTAAAAAGAAAAGAGAAATAACATGCTTCAGCTATGGCTTTCTTCTTCTCTCGATGTAGTCGCTGCTGGGCTCGTTTATGCTTAACAAATGAGATTCTGAAGCGAAAAGACTGAAAATGTAGGTGTACTCAAATTCAGATTTTTATAGCTTCGAAATTCCACACAATCTGGGAGATAATGCCATTCAGTACTGGTGGAGAAGAATAGAAAACAAATCTCAAAAGGCCAACAGGGTAGAGTTAAGTGAAACCAAAAGGCATTTATGCGCTCCGATTTCCGCCTATTAAACTAAATCCATGGCACGAAGTCCCACGCTAAAGTTATCTCGATTCAGATGAAAAATCCAACCAAATGGTCCTTCCTCATGGAGCGATTCAAATTTCGATAATTGCTCATTTGTGTGTAAGATCATTAGTGGTACACCGCTGCTGGCTGCTGTTACCGTAGTAAACTCAGGTATGAAGTCAATTGCGGAAGTAACGGGCACACATAACACTTCATCACACGCCGAACACTTTCCCATTGCTTGTACTTACAGATGGCGCGAACAGTTTTGAACGGTCGTTCGCTTTGTTCATGGTCCTGTAGTATTCTCCCGGTATCTCCGGGACTATGGAACATTTACGTGGGGCTACAGCGCTTATGAACGAAGTTCATGCCAATTATGATCTGTTCGCTGAAAACAGTGTCAACACCGCACGTGAGAGACCTGTTCTGCATCAGCGGCACAAACGAGCACAGTTCGACTCAACATTTTATTTATTTGTTTATTTATTGCCGTTAGTTACCGTTACTTAACCAGCTCTCTATTGCCAGTCACCATTGGGGCCTCACTTCTATAAGAAACCCAATCCACACAACATATAAAATTGTAGAGCTCTAGTTCCCACGGTCCATGCGTTACTAAGCCAAACCAATTAAAAGGTTTTGTGGCGTCTCGACTAAATATCTTATTTATTTGTTTATTTATTGCTGTTAGTTACCGTTACTTAACCAGCTCTCTATTGCCAACCACCATTTGAGCCTCACTTCTACTATAGGGAACCTAATTCACACAACATATAAAGTTGTAGAGCTCTAGTTCCTACGTTCCATGCATTACTAAGCCAAGCCTACTCAGAAGTTTTGTAGCTTCTAGTTACCACAAGCAAACGATACCTGATACTTTCCCTTGCTCTGCCGCTTCACCAGTCCACGATCGAAAGCGTCGAGATACTGTGGCTGCACAACCACTGGATCAGGTGGAGGAAGTGCGTCCGACTGCTCCACAACAATCTTCTGCTCGACCTAAATGAGACCGTACACTCATCATTAGCGCTGTTGTCAGTCCCAAATCCTTTAATAGTCTACCTCTTCGGCCAACTCTTCCATCTCACTATCAGTGTAGTCCTCCTCGTCTTCTGAATCTGCTTCGTCCTCCTCCTCCTTCAACGTCTCCGCCACGACCGGTGTTTTCGGCGATGGCACGGTTTGGTCATCCCTCTCCTCAAATGGTGTGGTCAGTACGTAGAAGGTCTACTTTTATAAAGCTGTGCTGTGACACTCACTTCTACCGTGACATCGGAGACAGCACATGTAGCGGCCTGCTGAAGGTTCGTTTCAAGATCTGATTCCTCGTCCGGATCGAAACCAACCTGAAGCTCAGAAATTAATCCGAGCATGTAGACATTGTAGGTCAAGTTAACGTTGGAACTACTCAAAATTCTGCCGAATTAGATTCCACTTCAAATATTGGTCAAGGTGCATTGTGACGGTGAGGCTTGGTAGCGTGTTAGATCTGTTAACTATGGCAATCTAATTAAACTGATCCACAGGATTCAATTGGAAAGACTCGGAGGCGGTGGTAGAAATTGAAGCGCACAAGGCTTGAAGGAATCGTCTACGGAGATTTGAGTTCTTCTGGCACCCATGTGTTTATGTTGTGTTTGTTTCATATGGGCTACATGCAAACTTGCACACGAAAAACCAAGAATTTGGCTAAAATAGCACCCAAGTTGACGTTCGACGGGATGGGGCGGCCACAGAGAGCAGAGAGGCGACGGTCACGTGGTCAGTGACGCAGAGTGAGAAGCACATCAAAATTGAAAATTGAAAATTTGAGCAGTGCTCTGTCCGACGGCAGCTCTTCCAACGTTCTCGGCGTGAATCCGAACGAGTTACTTTTTTTCCAGTTCTTCGATTTCTGCATTGGAACCAAAGAAATTTCTCGGTGTATGATTTTGAGGGCACTAGGAGTCATGGCAATTAGAGTTACCTCCGTGGATATACCTTCAAGCATTTGCGCGTAAAACCCTCGAGTCGTCTAGATTCAGGGTTTCCATGGATTTGGTGAGAAACGGTGTGTTCTCCGTAGCGTTCACGTGAAGCGCAAATGCTATGAAGAATCACCGTTCCCGACGTCAAAGATGTACTAAGGTTGTGTATGAGACATTTGGTGGAATACTTCATGGTTCGACTTTCGCCCTTCTAGGCTTCGACGGGACAATCCACCTAAACATTAGGAAAGTCAAGGCTGCCTCAGTACTCTGCGACGCTGCCAGCGGTCCCTGCTGCGAGGCGCTCCATTTATTATAAGAAATCCAATCACGCTTCGTTTGGTGATTTTGTAATCGGACGTCTTTTCTTGTTTCTCTTTCTTCTTTCTTTTTTTTTCATCTTTGCAACACCTTCGCAGCATTGTCATGCTTATCAGACGCGTGATACATAATGTTGCTGTACTTTCGGATTAATCTCAAGCCAGCAGTAGGGATAATGTGTGCAATAAGGAAATTTTGACGTGAGTCATTCAAATGCGTCTAAAAAACCATCGGCGGCGGAATTTCTTGGGAAGAGCGCGCCACTGAGCTGTGATGGAGGCGTCTTTTAACAGATACAGCCTTTTTAACGTGACCCGTCCCCGTAAGACGTGATTTGAGAATCAATGAAGGAAGGGGTCCTATTTTACGGGCTTGGCGGTTTTTTTTCACCGTCGTACAACGAGGCACTTCGACTTTCATATTCTCATTTCGCATTCATTGTCAGCCCATGTATCCCTACCACTGCCTTTGAGTTTTTACGGGTGTTCTGTGAGAGAAGGAGAGGTGGCTTTACCTCCACACTGTGCCATGGGCGTTCTCCGAATCCTGACCGAGAAAGTTTATCTGGTCTCTTAGGAGCGATGGACGGTTTTTGTACGTCGAATGCCGCTCTTTGCTGATTTTTTCTAGCAACTTCCTTAAAGAAAGAATAGTGGATTGAGAAGGCATGCAGAATGTGTTAGATGAAAACCCCTGGTGAATGAATTTATCACGGTCGCCGCGCTCACCTGACTTCTTTGTTGGACGAGTTTGCTCGTCTCTCGTTGCACCTGTTCTGGTTGTGCAGCTGAAATCGAACCGTTCAACGATTCTGCTGGTTGATCAGTTGATGACGAACCTATGATACTCTCTAACAGTTCTTTCACCATCGGTCTGGCGTCGTACATCGGATGTGCTTTGATTCTAGCAACGAGATTCAGACTGACTGGTCCTTTCTCCATTTGCTCAAGCACCTAAGGCAGAAGCTTGTTGTGAGAAGATGCCAAGTAAAGCAGCTGCAACCTACCTGATTCATCAGCATATTGAGTGAGTCGACCTCCAGTCGGTAGGCAGCAGCAGACATCGGCGTTCGAGGAGTTGCAGACAGTCGCCTGAAAACGAGGGTTAAAAGTACCGAGAAGGAAAACTGAGAAGTGGGAATACCTGTTTTCTGAGGACAAACCTTCTACTTCATAAGATGATATGTGGGCAAAACTAGCACTGAAAAAGCGCCTATGGGGTCTTATCACGACACCGCAGCAAGGTATGTCGTCCTACACTCCTGCAGCCGGGCAAGTTGCCTGCGGAGGCAGGACAACGTTTGCGGCCTGCTGATTTAACCCCTTCCGGGGGAAGGGGAGGAGGGGAGGGGGGTGGAGTTTTTGGCTACCTATCTCTCGGGTTTTTGCAGTTTTGTCTCGTTCTTTCTCTACTTTTACATTACCGTATACCCCAACTTTTACATTCCACAGTCTGCCGAATTCACCCCTTCTTGTGTCTTTAATGTAGGTTCAAAAAGGTCAGCACAACTACGGAATTAGACGCTCAAGATGTCAACTCACCTGGCCGGAGCAATTACCGCTTCTGGTTCGTTCGTTACTGGCACGAACGAAGGAGCACGAGATGCCGCATCTTGCCTCGTTGGTACGCGAGCAGGAGCTCTGAAACAGGGGCTATAAGCAGCTGACCGTGTGCCTATTTGGGCCGCGTTCATACTTTGTGGAGCCGGCGGCAGGGAGTGGCTGCGTGTCTATGCGTCTCCGCCTGTGCTACCCTCTCCCGTTGCATGCTTCGTTTCTGCACCTCCCTCGCGCCATTCTGCCGCGCTGCCTTCGAACGCAACAACGCCCTGCCCGCGCAAAGTATGAACGCGGTCTTACTCGAGCAGATCTTACTCATTTCGGGCTGGTGCCGGTTTTGGATCTTCTGGCTGCTCAGGAGACGTTTGCCTCTTCGGCTCAACTGTCTGAGATGCTCCAACTGCTTTTCCTGCAGTAGTGTCTTGCACAGGTGTTTCTCCCGGTGGCGGAACTTCCTTCTCCGATAAAGCCTGCAAATTCAAAAGAGTTGTGAGCAAGCTCTACCAAGTAACTCCGATAATGTTGTTCATTACAAACAGTTATTACGTAGGAAACACCTGCACCCGTCACAATAACACTTTTAACTTTGAAACTCATACTAGTGAGTAATGAGACCAAAGACTGCATCACGTGTATCAAACAGTCTGAAAAAATATCGGGCCATTCGGAATCAAAGACGCATTCCGCGATAATCTTGTCTTTTTGATAATACGAGTAGATGATCTAAGAGAAGACGATGAAGGGAAAATAAAGAAAAATTTTTGGAGCACTTAACTTTGGGCTCTTTCCACTACAAAAGAATAAGGAAAAAGGAGGAAAAAGTTTCGAGGGATGAGAGAGGAGCGAAAGAGTTGGAGACTGCGTTTTTGAAGTCTCGTTTGATCAGTCTGATCCTGTTTTTTTTCTTTCACCGCAGCACTAACCAAGAAGGGACTTAAACTCAATGGAACTTTGAAATTAGACCGAAGTGAATAGATAGGGTCTCGAATACTGATTACATATATGAGAACGAAACTTGCAAAATACTGTTCCGGAGCGAGTTAGGCAGGGTCAAAATTTACTTTCAATTGACCGGTATTTTGCTTGGCTTTACTCACCAAATGGCCTAACCGGAAGGCGAACCCACTATACATCATTTAGAACAAGATGGTCACCAGTAACGACCGTTGTTGCACTCACAGTCACCCTCGTCGATGAGGCACTTCAAGCAAGGCATTCCACCGATGAGTCATCGTAAACAGATTCTGACCCCTCCTTCATGTTTCGGAGAGAGATTTTGCAGTTTTGGTTTCCATATTTGTAGACGACATTCGAGACCCTATCGATCCACTTAGGTCTCTGAAAACCTTCCCTGGGAAGGTCCACCTATTCATCGCTTTCGCTCCCATCACAGTCGCACTTTCATTTCCTTCCCACTAAAACCTTGTTTAACTGACTGGACCCCTCAGAAACCTCATGAATCTTCATAAAATCATTATCCTGGGTATACTGGAAACGATATTAATTTCGAGAAAGCAGTGCGTGACCACCGTTTGACTGAATGCTCGTTTCTATTGGGATGTGCACGTCCACACAAAAATGGATACCTGCATATGTATTCACACAAATGATTCATCAGTGACGCTCAAAAGTGCACACAGAGAACGGGCACTCCCGTGAAATTGCTGCTAACTCATTCAGCTTTATAGTAGCTTCGAAATGTTCTTCGATTGCTGTGCAATCATGTCAATTAAATCTTTCAATCACTATCACTCCGATGCATCAAAGCCACAGCACTACGGTGGAGCGCAATGGCGATACTAGGTGCGCCTACTATTTGTGGACCATTGATATCATGCTTATCCTGACGCCCAAGGTTGTGTAGTTTCGCCACAATCAAGGCCAAGATCAAACGCTAGAGTGCGCATAAGCCAGTGAAGCACTCAGTCTCTCTGGAGTCGATGACACTGTACCGACAGTGAGAGGATAAAAACACGATTACCCGATACGCGCGGTCAAAAACACAAGTGCCAACAAGACCAATGGAAGAGAACACATGACGTATCACAAAAAAAAAGATTGATTAACACCAAATACCTCGGGCTTCTTGTGTTTGTGGGTATTTCTTTTTTTTTTTTTGTAATATATACTGTATAAAATTGTGTATATCCATGAAATTTAGAAATTTATTTCACAAATAAAATTGCCCTTTTTCATTTTGCTCTTATCATATCTCTTCGTTGTGCAGAGCAAAAGGACCTTCGGTATCTTTCCGAACTCGTTCGCCACGGTATTGCTGGCGTATTCCAACCAATCACCCAGCATAGGGATGACCTGGTTGTCCTGGAAAGGGGGACAGTGGGTTCAAGGAAATGGTGTATTGCGCGATTCGCGGTGAAAAGCGTGCTATGGGCTCCTCAGCGAGCCGCATGCTAGACGATGGATTCTACCTCGTGGCCAAGTCCATTCCACAGAAAAGCCCGCCACCTGCGCACGTGACCGCCCGAAATTCAGGTTTACCTCTCAGCCTTACGATCGCAGGGCTCGCCCTCCTCTAAAACCCAGCGAGTAGAGATTCTCGGCCTCGATTTCTCGGGTTTTCGGCCATCTCATTTCGCTCTTCAAGTGTCGCAGTAGTTATCACCTCTATCTTCACTGTTAACAGTCGACCAAACTCTCCCCTCTGCTGCCGTTCGGCGGGGAGGTACTTGTCGATGCTATTGAGATTATTATAGGGATTTCATCACCTCGATCTGGGAATGATGCCCTTACTTCGCACTGGTGACAGCCCGTATTACATCACCGTGCGTCCCATTACCTGTGGATAACACTAATCCGGATCAGTCCATCGCAGTAGTCTCTGCTGTTCGATAAAGAGAGCGTGTTCCTTTTTGGCTCGACTATCACCTTTGTTAGTATTCGAACGTAAGGAACACTCGAATGATGTGTTCCTGCACATCGGCTGGCGAGTGCTTTTATGGGATCTTAATGGAAGCACTTTCCTTCCAAGCACTCGTCCTTCATTCTGTGGCTCCTCTTTGATATTTCAACTCCAAAAGTCACTTGTATCAGGAGCTCAATAGGGAATCCAGAAGGCTTCCTTTACAGAAAGTCCAAAACCTTTCTGAGCGAATTTCTCTCATAAGGGACCAACCTTATGTAAGTGAGAAGCACAGAATGTTTTTCACTATTGTCACGCTCTCATGCAGTCTCAGAAAATCTAATTATTCAAGCAATAGCAGGTGAGCTCAGCCTTTTCCGCCAATGCTGAGCAATCATCTGTCACCTCCCGCTCCATACCATTTGTTTGTCACAAAATCTCCTTATCCATAATCATGGTCTCAAGTAGCTTTTCCTGTCTCACTACTTTCTTTTCATATAAGAAATGCCTTGCGACAAAGTCGAAGCGGCGTCGCGCTTATTGATGAAAGTAGAGGAAGCAGTTCATCCATTAGTGGAGAAAAGCAAAAGAAATCCTATTAAAAATGCCAAAATTGAGGTCCCACCCTCTTTTCTTGACGCTACCGCTCACACACGACGTTATCACCTCTCTCCCTGCTAACATCGCTTCACTATTGAAATTTCTCCGCTATCCATCGGACTCGCAACCATTCCTCTTTTGTCGTATGCTCGTCACCTTTTTGCAAAACACGGTAGGCGGGTGGAGGAATGTGGCGAGTTATCTTGTCCTTGTTCGAGCGGTCTCGAGCTCCAATGGCTAATTGTCAAGCCGCAGTAGGGTTACAATGTGGACAGCACAGAAGATTTATCTGCTCTGCAGAGGGGTGTAATACTCTAAATATTAGGGTGTGCCTCTCAGAACAGCAATCTACCATATTTTTGAAAAATTTTGTGTTAGGGTATCAGCCTAGGCACAGCTCGTTGCTCTTTTTACTATTTTTGTATGGCATAACGAGAAGTGCATATGATTGACATAGGGAAATTATAATTAATCATTAATCTCTATGGATGCAATTGTATGTTACTTAGAAATGGCACTAACTAAAGATCATTCTGTATACTCATCTAAACAGAAATACATAAGAGTTATGCAACAATGATTGGAGCTAAGCAAACCGGACACTTTTGACAGACGGCTGCTACCGTAATCAAGTTTTCGCGCCAGGGCGCGTATTGACGCTGCTCGTTGTCGTCACACACTCTCTCGCGTTTTGTCGTTCTCTCTGCGCTCTCCGCGTAGGAGAAGGCATGTGGCAAACTGCCCGTGAATTGTACCACGCAAGCCGTCTAGGGCAGGCAACACCCAATGCACTACTGAGAGCGGCAGGGCGAGAGGAGCCGAGGGATGGGCAGAGAATGGGGGAACGTGATGGGTCATGGTGACGGTTCTCAAACCGTCCCCAATTTTTGGAGACGCACGGGATATGGTACGCATGCGCTCATCGAGGAGCTCTACGGTTGCGGTAACCTATCGGGGGTGATAGAGTTGGGTCACGGGGCACACCTATGTTGTAATGTTAGGAATGTTCGCCCATATTAGCCCCTGCGTCGAAGGTTCCTTCCCCTGCAATGCACGCGAAGCGCGCCACGAGTCGCGTGACGACGAACTTAGGTGCTTCACAATTGAGGGGGAGGCATCCCACAACACATCTGGACCCTATTTTGACCTAAGCCATGGAGGGGGAAAGAGTCCTTCCTTCCCCCTCCAAGGCTTAGGCAAAGTATACGCGTGAATACACAGATTGACTATCAAGGATCTCTCCATGATGCGCAGATAAGCAACTTTTTAGAAGATGCCCCCTCCCCTCATTGCGATAGCACTCAAACGTAAACATTGAAACATCACCTTTTAACATAATTCCTTCGTTCTTTGTGTTTGAGGTAAGCAAACCAAACCCAAAACACGTGGAGGATGTAAGGAAGCATGTGTTGGTCCTGCCACGAAAACCTGATTACGGTAGCAGCCGTTTGTCAAAAGTGTCCGGTTTGCTTAGCTCATGATATTGCGGATTGGATTACTGGGAAGCAATTAACGGGATACTGTTTCTTTTTGTCCCCGTGAGAAAGTGCGTTTCACTTTTGCCGGCTCTGCCTCGCTCGTTATCCATTCTGTATATCATCGAATGCCTGCTGACGTCGCTGTAGTAGTCATCTGTGCCCAAAAATCGAATTCCGTTACGTACGTAAAGCGATGAGGCCCATACTGATACGGTCGAATTACTGCCGATAGCTCAGGCTCAAGCATAGGATAAGGAGTTCTCACAGAGGAACTGTACATACCGTGACAGTTTCTGCGTTTAGATTACTACTTCTGTTCGAGTTAGCAGTCTACCATAAGGATTTACCTTCTGTGTTGAAAACATAACCTGCCATTTATTTCATTACTAAAGTTAATCTGTTGAGGTTTTTGTATAGAAAGGTGGACTGTAAAAATAGTTCATCGCCGTTTTTTTTGCATGCTCACATCTACTATCACTGTAGAGTTTGACTAGATGCGTATTTCATGCTTTTCATGCTCAGTGGTGCGAAGAGAGGATGCTTCCCTTTCGATTTATGCTCATCGGAGGGACGGCATTCTCTCCTCGCACCATAGGTGGAATGACGTTGAAGGCAATTCTGCAGCGTATCTATTCCTTGTACACCGCCGTGTGATATACGTAGAGTCTGTATACTATCTACTATTTTCAGACTAAGCCTCGCAAGCCAAAAAGGCTGCATGATTTTACACGCAGTCGTGGTTATCTGGGTGGTCGTCGCTCTGATGACCGTTTTTGAAGCTGCCCCAACGCCTTCGGTGAGTTTCAAGGGAGTCACCGATGAAGTACTGTTCCTTGGTGACTGATTCACAAAAATTAGAAAATATACGTTTACCCCATTGCATTACTAGAATGAGAACGGAAGAAATCACAGAAGATTTTTCTGCTTCCAGGAAGCTCCATCGCAGAGATCCTGTGCAGAACAGTGCGCGGAAAATTTTGTTAAGATGCTCGCCGATCATCCCGACTATTCGACTCACCAGCGAAAAGACGAATCGCTCAAGTGCATTCAGCTATGTCGTGGTCACAAGGAGCGCAGAAGTGCGATCATGACGAAGTAAAGATCGCTAGCAAGGTCAATCGCTCGAAACTGTTCACTTTTTCTTGCACTTGGACTTGAACCTAATAAAACACTTCCAACTTACCGTCTGCGACACGTTACTGGCGGTGCTCCTCTTCCTTTGCTGACCAAGGCGATTTTCTATCTGACGCAATCGCTCTAACGGGTCGTCGCTTTCTTTTTCCTGAATTTCGAAATATTCGAGTGTTTTCCCAGATGCAGAAGAGAAGAATCCTTCTGATTACCTTGACCTGATCCGGCACTCCTCTCAAGCTCTTGTCTTCACTCTTCATTTCAACCGTGGATTTACCGTCCTTTCGAGCCGTCTGCAAACAAACCCATGATTTCCAAGCAAAAACATACCATCAGAGGGCACATGAACATCCCCACCTTTGGTGGCTTGACAGGAGAATTTTCGTTGTATTCTTCAGCCTGCTTTCGACGACGCCTGAACTCTTCGATCTTCTTTCGCGTTTCATTGCTGAGGTGACCGAACTCCATAAAGACGTCCGTCTCATCAGCCAAATCCTGAACCACCAATACTGCTCATGATTGCTATCGAATAGAAGCGTGCTTTTTGCCATACGGCACCGCTCCGAAAAGCAGGTAGCGGTAAAAGCTATGGAGACCACTTAACTGACAAGGGAAGGATGGTGATGCGAAGTGGCCGTTTGAAACGGAGTTTATACCGATGATAGGGCTCGGGATGCCATTCACCAATCTGCATTCCATATCTGCTGTGCGTCTCTGGGAGCAGAGTTACAAGCGTTGAGAGAGAAGCAACTCAGCACATATGTGATAGGCAAGTGCAGCAGATGAATGCTTCGATAGCGAACTGGTTATGTCTAGGGCTCAGGTACGAGAGGTCACGAGTTCGGATCCTTGCAGAACGTGCCTTTTTGAAATTTTCCCAAATTACTTCCCGAACGTTACAAACAAGGAAATACATGCTCCGAGAGCTTGATCTCACTACGAAAGAGCATTTCTGAAGAAATGAATCCTTTTCGCTGTTTTATCATGTACATTTCCACTTATTCGTTTATTGCCTTCACAAACAAGTGGACATGGTTTACACGAACACTAGTCAAATTTGTGTCTCTTCGAATAATTATAAGGTTTAATGAAAACCCAACGAACGTTTGTACAAATGCCGAGTATTCTTCAACACAGCCTGCCTTACATTCAAGTGACAATTTCGACAGAACACACATTAGGCTAAAGGGACATTGTCATCTGTGAAGTGATTTTTGTGAGAAATGTTCTGTCCCAAGGTTGCGCTAGCGCACCTGTTGAAGGTCTTCGGTCCTTGTGATACAACGCGAGCACCAACTAACAAAGAACAGAAGCTTATCGACACTTTCGCATCAAATTTCCGCGAGGCAACTTACGATGACCTCATCATCGAAACCATCGTCGATGCGTAGGAGATCAAGCTCTCGGAGTATGTAATTTCTTTTTTGTAACGTTCGGGAAGTAATTTGGGAAAAATGCAAGAAGGCACGTTCAGCAAGGACCCGAACTTGTGAGTCCTCAAACTTTAGTCCTAGCACATAACCACTTCGCTATCGTATCACATATTTGCTCCACTTGCCTATCACATGTGTGCTGAGTTGCTTCACTTTCAACGCTTGTAACTCTGCTTCCAGAGACGCATAGCAGATATGAAATGCAGATTGGTGAATGGCATCCCGAGCCCTATCATTGGTATAAACTCCATTTCAAACACTACTTCGACTTGCCATCCTTCCCTTGTGAGTAGATGTGGTATACCGCTATCACGCCCATGATCAGGCGTTCGTAGTTCTTGAGTAGATTCTCCTCTAGAAGACGAAAGTTTTGTTCGGGAGGATAAAAAAACAGCCGAGTGGCTTCTACTAGATGCGTCGCGGCCAGCTGCGACGAATTGGGCGATTTTGGAATACGTCACTAGGGTAAGGACTCGTAAAGGAACAAGCACAGCTCTCAGGGCTTGCCACGCGGGAGCTGTACGTGGATGGACAACAAAAACTGCGTGAAGCGTTTTCCAATAAAAACGTGCGAGAAGAAAGTTCCCATCTCAAGGACGCTGGAAGGGATAAATGTGAGATTGTGGAATGACTGAAGAGTATGAAATTCGGGAGGGGGGCAGAAGTGCATTAGTAGAGAAAGAACGTTATAAATGGTGAAGCACGCAAGAAATATAAATCCAAAATCCCTCTTTTCATTCTTTCTGTTTCGTGCGCCTATAAATCACTATACGGTGAGACAGATGGAGACGGGAGAGAGGCTAAGTCAGCCGGTCAAAAGCGTTCTCTCGCCCTACAGGCAACTGCATCAGAGGATGCTGCTTTTTTCCATTGTGTTCTCGCTTCTCCCTTACCCCAGCTGTGCCTTTTAACAGAAAGTATCACTATACCCAGCGAGTAGAAATTAGTCCTGCAAATCCATGCCCGTGACAAACATCAAAGTCGGCCGGTTGCCGCAAATCGGCACGCAAGTTGCTGCGTTAAACATCGGACAAACAAATAGCCCATCTACTGCCTGTACATCGTTTGTCCATCAGGGTAGAGCCTTGCGTCGGAAAAAAAATTTTGGATTTTGGAAGGTACTACCCCTTCTTTGATCTAAAGTACGGCCCCATCTAGGAATCCTCGATGGAGGTCGGAGCTTGTTCGTCACACTGTGTGGGCCTAGTCGCACACACAAGGTCAACACGGTACTTGAGAAAGTAGTCCGTGTGTCGCATCTTAAAAATGGATTGGTCTGTACATACAACCAGTTCCATCATTTTAGCTTTGAGCTGAGTAAAGTTGTAAAATACAGCAATCCAGCAAATCGAATCGTGATGAGTATCTGACGAGAACACTGCACAAACCTGGACAACCATTGTCTCCGCTCTTTCGGTCAGCGGTGTGTGGTCGGTTATCTGCAACACAACTATCTTCCAGGATTGCCTAATATAGGCAACGATTTACAATTGACCATTACTGTGATGGTAATTGAGAACCTGATTTTCTGGCAACTCCTGAATGACAGGCATATTCTCCTCGAGATTCAACCACCAATGACTGGCGATGTCGAAGATGTCCGCACGACGCTCCGGATTCACCCGCAACATGTTTCGAATCAGCATCGATGCTGCTAAAACAGAGGCATGTGAAGGTCCCAGAAAAGTACAAGATATGTAAACCGTGGATGCTAAAGGCAGCGGAAGCGGTAAATTTGGCAAGAATGTGGAATATGAAAGAAGGGGTGTTCAGCAACGTAACAGTAGAGAAAGAACGAAGTAGAACAGCAAAAAACGAGAAATAAGAACGCGAAAGCCCCTCCTCTACCGCGCCCCTCTGCGTCACTAACCGGGGGTAGACTACAAATGGCTATATCAGCTGACCGCAAACGTTGTTCCGCCTTCGACGCCACCTCACCCGGCTGATGAACTGCCGAACGACACCCCGTGCTGCAGGATCGTGATAGGACTTTTTTCGCGCTTTTTCGATGCCTATTTCGCCGCACATCACCTTTTCTGCAGTGAAAGGTTCGTTTTCAGAGAACTTGTATTCCCAGTTCTCACTTTCTCCTTACCCCACTCGGTGCCTTTGAGCAATACATAGTAGGGGTAGAACAAGTAGCGCTGCTTCCACTTGCATGGTCCGGGGTCAAACCTAAGAAATGACCGTCGTATCAATCAGTGCTCCCACAATTATGAGAACAGTGTGTTCTTTCGAAACTGTTACGGAAGGATGAGCTCGGTAGTCCCCTTGTACGGTTAGAGGCCGACTGCGTGTCGTAAACGAAACAATGAGCTACCGTGAACTAGCTTTGATGTAACCACCATGCTTAGTGGCTGAGAAAGACGTTAGCCGGTTTAGTCGCCTGTGTCACGTATTTCCAGCTTCTATGTACGCAAGATAGGTAAAATATGTAAACGTGATAATTACCAAGTTTACATGTCTATTTTAAGACCCCGATCCTTCAGATTTTATCTTGAAGTATTTCGAATGTGAGGTTGACTTGGCTGATAATGGAGACTGACTTGATGGTGTGTCCGGCTCGTAGTAAGCGCCTCGCTTGATTTGCCGCACCATTCGGTTGAAATCACGTCCATCGAATGGCATCGAACCGTATACGAGAGTGTAGAGAAGAATACCCAGTGACCAGCAATCAACCTGAAGTTATTCATTTGAGTGCCAAAATGTGATTCCGTTAGACTGCTCACCTCAGGGCCTTTATAAGGGGTGCCATTGATGATCTCTGGAGACGCGTACAATGGACTGCCACAAAATGTAGTAAGAAGGGACTGAAAATCACGATGTCATATCCCTAACAGAAGGGCAAAAATCAGAGGGGCTAATCGAGCAATCAGTGAGCACGTTTTCCGGAAATATTTGGTCATGTCTATCTTTTGTCTAAACGGATTTCGTTCAGCTGACACATCACCTTCACTGCGATTTCTGAGCGTCACAACTCATACGTAACACGAAACTGCCTTTAGGGGCTAAGAAAAGATAAAAAATACATTTATGAGCTCACGATTAGTGTATAGTTTTGGAGGGTTTTTGGCTATTTTAGAAGAAAATGCATAAGACGTGACAGTCAACAGACCTTGGTCCCGAAATAGTTGGAAAGACCGAAATCAGCGATCTTTGCGTTGTTATCCTGGTCGAGCAGGATGTTTTCCAATTTGAGATCTCTATGAGCCACTTGATGCTAAAACAAGTTTTTTGAGCTTTTGTCAGGAATAAACCAGTCAAATGAGAAAACAAAAAAAGCTTTTCGATATCGATGCTTATCCCAGAGAGTTCGAGAGCTGTCAAAGATTCGTTACCTCTCGATTTCTGGACCGTTGGAGAGCATTAGGGTGATACTCACCTTATGACAGTACAGTACGGCTGAGGTGATTTGCCTAAAAATGCGCCTGGCTTCACTTTCTGGCAGCGATCCAAAACGGGAGACATAGTCGTAGAGTTCACCGCCACTTGCATATTCCATGACCAAAATGATTTTTTCCCGATTTTCAAACACTGGAAAGAGGTCTCTCTGTCATGGATCTACAGATCACAGAACAGGGCCTACCTTCAAATATCTGGATGATGTTTGGATGATGAAGAGCGGACATTATCCGGATTTCGCGACGTATTCGAACTAGATCGGCTTTGTTTTCAATGGCGCTCTTCTTGATCAGTTTGACTGCCACCTTTAATGATTGGATTTAATTCAACGGTTCGTAAAATGTTGTCCGGAAGAAAGATTTCATATATGACTGAAATTTTTTTAATGAATCCTGAAATATTTTGAAAGAGTAGCAAAGAAAACGAGATGAGATCTACTTTTCAGCAACAGAGGATGAGAAGACATGGTCATTGTGATGGGCTAGCACACGCTATTGCGCTACATCATGCGATCGGACTTTCTCTTTTCTACAAATTTACTCAGTACCCAACACCACATCACGCTTTGCCCATTGTGGGCGTGTTTTCGCTCATTTCAAGTGCGTTCAAGCTAGCTTCATCAATCATTTCTACCATTTTTTTCCTGGTTCCAAGGATGCCTTGTGACATAGTTGTGAGTTCTGTTGTAAGGACCGCCCACTCGGGATGCGCTCCGCCCACTGTGCCTAGGCCTCCTTCGTGACTTTCAGAAACTCATCCCTGACTTCATTCCATCTCTCCCCACGTTTAGGTCATACGGAAACCCAGTTAATAGCTTTTGGTCTGATTAGGCCATACGCGAGCCCAGTTAACAGCACTTGGTCTGAAAAAGGAGCATTCCAGTGCACGCGCCGCCCACTGTGGGCGCTTCACTTGGTCCATGCGTGCTCTTTACTTCTTGTCCCATGTTCTGCTCATGCCATACTTGTGCCCATCTCCACAGCTTGTTTTTCATGTTATTCCTGATTTTGTGACAGACAGAGGGACGGACGTATACGGTTTGCGAAACGTTTTATCTATAGTAGGATGTCAGTTCGATGCTGACTAGTAGAGAACATATCAAGCCAGGTGACGAGTGGTAAGCGACGCAGCTATGTAGAGTAGATAGATGAGATGTGTAGATAAGTACGTAGAGTATACCGGCAGCCGCTTTATGCTATTATATATGAAGATTTTAGTCGAACGATTGTGAGATTTTTAGTGGAAATGGCATGCATGGCACATTCCAAGAATTGTTCAAAAGCTGATTCTTGATGTTGGCCTCATGAAAACAAAACGGCACATGCGAATGAAGCTTTTGTTCGCCTCTCAAAGGTTCCGTGGGGGAGGCTAAGAAGTATATCTGACATGAGACCACACGCAGCTGATCGTAATATGACAATCAAACGAAAATATGAAAGTCACTCAAAATAAATATTTTGTTTCTGTCATGCATCCACGGAGCTATACGCGCAGCGCACCACATATCATTGACCATGTCTGTCTATGCACTCATTTTCTACACTTTCCAGTGGATTGCACTCATGAGAAGCAGAAAACGTCATGTCCGTGAGCAGTTCTTCGAAATGTTTGTACCTACTGCTTTGGAGCGTTCAGTAATCTAATTTAAGCAGTGAACTCATACTCCCCTAGCAGTCATGCACATAGTCAGCTTCAGTCCCGCTCAAAAAGAAACATTTATGAGAATCTCGCAGCCCTCTTGGAATGCAATCAAAGAAATAGCACTGAGAAACCATGCATCTTCCATGCAAATGAGACCAGTTGTTCGCCTCTTGTGGTACAATTGACAAAAAACAACAAGCCTGGATAGCAACATTTGTTGAAACCGAATTTTTTGGAAAAATTAAGACAGAAAGTACTTATCATACTACCCACTTATCATCCTATTCCTACCTAATTGTCTCATCTCAGCTTTTCTAAGCATTTCGACGGTGGATTTCGACACCAGCATGCCATTCTTTAAACACCAAGCATACGGTATGCGGTGCATTATGTGAATATGGACCCTAAGCGACTCATCGGTGATCAATGGAAAAGTGCTCAAGTAGTCCCACCCTAAAGTGAGGGAGTCATGCGTTGCGTATGACCGCCACACATCACAGATTCGCATGCCGAATGATGCGGAGCTCCGGCAAACACGTTCACATCGGGAAATAATGGTTAGAATATGTAGGGACCCTATTCCTTGGATCTTCGATCATTTCATGTCGTTTTCCATTGCTATTCTCCTTGAGAAGGTCATTACTCGTTATCAGCTGCCGATGAAACTAGTGTAGTACTCACTGTCTTCAGGCTGTTATTCTGAGGACTGCCTATGATTGTCAATGCGCTAATTAGGTTAGTAATGTACTTTATGTGCAATGTGCAATGATCAACTATTCAGACGGATCTATTTACAATAGTGAAGGTCATCTATTTTTGGATCAGCGCAGATCAAAGCAGTATCGTGACAGCAATTGAGGTATATGTAAATCAATGGGAAACCTCACAATCTCCGAAAGCATACCGCTTTTCGGCATATCAGCCTGAAAACAAGTGCGTAAGAAAAGAATCTAAAGGGAAGGTTCTAGGGAAACAGGTGTTAACTAATTTTTTGCGAACTGATCAGTAGGTTCTAGTGTCATTATATTGTCTGCTACTTTTCTTGCAATTACTAGTTGAACCAACGGAAACAGCACTTCTATAAGTGAATCATTTGGGGTTTATGACGAACATTTTATACCACCTCGAGCTCCACGCTGTAGCTTTTTGACGTTTCATTCACAATTTCTCATTACTTGAAAGCATTTTTCTGGCACTGTGTTGATATGAATTTCTTCTGGCTACCCCACTCTCCCTTGCCTTCCCGTATGCTTGATCGATAAATCCATCACAGCCGTCCTCCGCAAATCTCGGCCGTTGTAACAGAGACCGGCAGTTTTTCGTTCACCACCACTACCTCGAACGATAGTTAACAGCACACGGTCGTATAGCCCTCCGAAGTTATGTGGGTCGCACTTATGAAGTCGCCCGAAAGCCGTAGTCAGGATGGCTGGTGGACTATATACTACGTACTATCGCTCAATGGTTACGCGCTAATCACGGAATCGTGTGAAGTGTGAAATATACACACAGGTCAGATGTCCACAGAGGTAGTACAGAAGACGAAAAAGCCTCCCCGAAGGTCGTACGGAATGCGATAAGGCTTTCCGAACTCAATCAACACCCTACTCCACCCAAAATGCAGCTTTCTTGTTAACGTATGTGCATGCACCAGTGGGAGAAGTTCCGAATGGTGACCTGCTGAAAAAAAGGAAAAACTGGTACACGCTTGAATTAGGGTTCTGCTTGCGATTCCTAATATTCCCCATTGGGAAAGCTATCGGCGAAGGACCAGACAAAAAGGAGGGATGTAGGCAAGAGGAGGAGACGAACGATAAAGGAGCGGATAGCGTGCTCAACTATCCATGTCCGGTAAGAATGTTAGTCTGGTAGGAGGAGCCTTAGTGATCTAACGACTATCGTTGTGCCACATTAGGAGTGCGACATTGTTGTTGCAGGAACATATGCTTGTCCACAGAGGAGAAAGGATTTAGGTACTCTGATTATAGGGAGGTGCGCTTCTGAACTCTCCTCGCTTTCCTTGTGCCGGAAATTCCCTTGTTTTCAGGGTTTCATCCTTTTAACAGGGACGGAAGCCTCTAAATCATCATATTCCCCACAGATACAACATTTTATATTCTATAGGTAACTCGGACTCAGTCGTTTCAAGTTGGACAGTGACTCAGTTGGATTCAAGGCTTCTACTTACAGTAGCGCTCAACAGTATGTATTTGGCCAAATGGTTTTTCACTCGGGTTTTTCACTTGTAACTTTCTTGCGACTGAACCGATTTAAGAGAAATTTCAGTATGTTGTACTTGGAGACAATACATACTAAATATACTATTTTGGCGCTCAACAGTGTAAGTCACGTGGTTAAATGCAATTTTTTGTTTTTGGAGTGCCATCCCTATGTCGTCCCGCTATGCCGCTGTCATCAAAAGTCGTGTTCTTTCTACAAAATACTGATATTCTCTGAGGCTTGCTCGTGTTGTTTTTGTAAAGAAAGCCGTCTTTCTTGACCGAGCCTTTTTCTTTTCTTGGGTGGTCTTGTAGTAAATTCTTGTAAAAAACCATGAAAAGTGTCAAGCGACAATCAAGTAGAAGGAAATGTTGACAATAGGTTCAGCCACCACATATTAAATTTTGTCAAATTCGTCAAGTAGAAAAAAAGTTATGACAAAAAAGTTTTGGCCGAAGACTTTCGAGCGCTACTGCATATGTCGAATAAGCCAATGGATGAACCACGGACGTTCTTAGATGAGTGAGCACGGTATCCAAAGTTCATGATTGTAGCAGTAAACAGTCTGTGATTAGGAATTACACGGCTAAGGGTGTTTCGTGGCCACACATGGACCTGTCTTGTCGTCGATAGTCCCCATTCAGACCTTCTGTGATCGATGTCTGCTACTAGATTTGTTCAAAACGTTAAAGTCACATATAACATTACTTTCCATACATAAGTTATTGAATAAGTCAAACGACATCTAAAGGACGCGAAGCTTCCAACCAAAATCGTATGGGAGGTTTGAATCCCCCAAAGCTTTTGATGGCTCTTGCACTTTCCTTTTCTCCATGTACAAAGTATACACATACGTCATATGTCATACGAAATTTGATATTGGATACGATTTATAATGATGACCATGAGCAATGCCAAGCTGAGAATGATGAGTTATGGGCAAACACTTTGACCCGGACTGGACTCGAACCCTCATTCAATGCAAAAAAAATTACAAAAATTAGTAGCTAAACTGAAATTGATAGATCACACGCTAGTGGTTCACATTATGAGTGCAGCGGACTTCTCGGTATGAACCGACTCTGGTTCTTTGACAGTAAAGGCAGCATTCTGCTTAGTGTATCTTGGACGCTTTCCCGACATCGTTTTTTGCCCCTGTAGGCCATAACATATGACTCATGAAAGTGTTAGCTCCAGCTTCCTATGGCGCCCGGTAGCAGCTGTCACATGTGGCCCGCGCAGTTTTTAAGAACTCTGCAAAGGTCAATAGGGATCGTTTTGAAATCTGCCGACGTCGTTGCCGGATCGCTCAAAGCCAACGATTTCGGAGCGAATCGAGAACGTGCGAAGGATCCCGTCGTTAGTACCACAAAGACAATGTGAGCGTAGCAGCACCCGCGAGCAAGCGCAACGCGATATTACGATAGGGGCCATTAATCGTCTAATTAACTCGTATTTTTTGAATTTTATATCCTCGTGCAGCTTAGAAAACGACCGATAAAATATAACTAAGCAGTCACTATGCATTGAGTGCAATAAATGGCCCAGAAAATCAACAAAGGCTGTCTAATTTTGCAGACTTTGGAGTTCAGGCCACAAGAATGCCGGGAAAAAAGGACCAGCAAGAATGAGCGATACTGAGCCACACGATTCTGTCAGCGTAAAAACATTGAAGAAAACGCCAGGTAGTGGCAAACGACGGTATGAGAGGAATACAAAAGAAAACTGAGGTGAATGGTGATTATCGGTCCTTTTTACTTACCTCACGGTCAAACTTGTGATCAAACGCCAGGGAAACCTTTCCGTAGGTACCGGAGCCCAACTTTTTTGTGATTTCGAAACGATGTTTAACATCCTTTCTGGTCGGACTTGTTGGATCTGGTCCCGAGAGCGGATGTCCTCCTGAAATTCAATACTCAGACTATTTGAACAAAAGCTCTCGATACCATACCCCTACCCGAAAAAGAAACCTCTAGTAATCCTTCATCCTTGACACTCCTCTCATCAATTGATTCTCATTCACGGACAAGGTTTCCCAGGGCTATAGATTGCGGTCAAGACACATGGGCGATTTTTTTTTCGCGTACATCGCGACGTACTCCCTCGAGGCAGTCGCCGCTAAAGTGACTGTGACAAACGGCCGTGGTATAAATAGTCGCCACCACGCACACACATACATACTCATAAGATCCACGCATTCACGCAAGTGGCAGATTCCGGTAGAACGGGCTGTTCCGATCAATGGATTAGTGATATTCGCAGAAGTTTTTCATGGTGATAGATTGAATGTAGAGTGATAAACATAAGGTCCCATTCAAAGGATCAAATGAGGTGGTCATCTCAGCTTCGTCATATAATTATTACCGTCTTTAAAGACTCACAATGAAACTGCACGACATAGTTCTGTCTAGAACCAAATACGAATTAGAGTGGAAGGTGGTAGACTGCTAGACGCTTCAGGCTGCCCCAAGCTCAGCAAGGTTCACCAATACCGACTTTTGAATGCATTCCGTCCGTTTTTTCAGAGAAGGTCATAGCGCACCATAACACGATCTTTAGGTGCTTTGCTATCGAGCTGGACGCCTTCTCATGTAGGTATGACACCTTTTCGGTTTTACTATTTTCATCATCTTATTGATTGTGGGCTTTTTGTTTTTGTTCAGTATTTATCACTTTATTACTATTTCCTTTGTTTGCGTTCATTACTTTTATTTTCGTACTGGTCATCCTTTTGTCTTATTTTATTTTCTTAACCCCTTACCAACACATTTGTTTCCATCAACCTCTCACTCACTGAAGAGCCTCTGGGTGTTTATTAAAACATAGTGGTTCGTCACAGTAAGGAGGCGAAACGAGCCTCTTAAAAATATTTTTTAATCGACCATGTGATTTAACCTTTTTTATGTTCTTCATGTGCTAACAATTGGTTTACTTGAACCGATGGGTTTTTCTACAAGAATACGGTTAGGTCTTGAGCCAGAGCTTAATGGAATCCTTCCAAAATAATGCGCTTCGTCAGGATACTGAGCAAACAAGCATTAGCCCCATCAAAAGAAGCAGTTGAAAGTTCTTCTTCTTCCGTTTATTACTATATGTAGTTCCAGTTTATTGAACTTTTTTCTTCATTCTGCAAATGTAGTTCCGTGAGTGTCATTCGTTCAAACACTTACCTGCATACTTCCGGTTTACCCCACTACCCATTTTTTTTCATATTCTATATTCCCATCCAATACATTTGCCTTGCTGATTTGTCTCGTCATTCTTCACCCTGTTGCCCTCATTTTGTACTGCTCACAGATGACATTTTTTTTCTTTTTGATTAGGCTGCACTGGCACTTGTCCTCATTTTCCCCACTGAAATGTCTTCTTTTTTGACATACAAACTGTAACTTCAACAAGAAATTATGGGAAAAATATTCGGGCTCGGATTAACCTGTTACACTACCGACTCTCACGCTACCTCTCTCAGCTTTTTAACGATCTGATCATCATGGCTTATCAGCACGCAGTCATATAGCTAGTTACGAATAGTTTTTTTTTCGTGAAATGGATGCAACGACGTATGGATATTGCACAGAGGCGCCGCATCTCCTCTCTTTCCTGTTACTTGGGTCGGTCTAGCCCTTCTAGGGAGTGTTAACCTACAGCGAGACCCATTGGCACTCTCTGCCGGAAACAAAGGCATGACAGAATTATTAGTTCACTTCGTGCTTAATTTACAAGGTCAGGGAACTCAGACAAGTACTACGAATACTTCTGTCAGAGAACAGAAGTGGCATTAGATAACTTGGCGTCACCTGACCCCTTGGTTAACCTCGTCCGGTGAAAGCACTTATTGTGAAGCTACACGAATGAGCAGGTAGATGATATTGTTGAAATCAATTGAGGCAAGTGGAATAAGCTGAATTCTTCCGATATCAATCTGCCGCACTCATCAGCAGACATCTGCTTAGATTGTAGTATACAGTCCGACAAATAAGTGGAGATATTTTATATCAAAGATTAATTATTTGTTTGCATTTTCCAGCACAGCAACCAGGGAAGTACATGAAACAGAGGAATGATCGACTTATGAAAATTAGTAGCTCACTTTTTTCTCGTTTAAGCTGCTCTCAACTTGTGCGTCAGGTAAAGGGGCTGCTACCGATAAGCTCCAAAAACGCTTCAGCAGCACTTCAAGATAAGAGCCTAACCAAATCAGAAGATGATTCGAGAGAAGAAATTGAATAATATGACCATGGAACTCCTTCCAGAGGCACACTGGAGGACTCGTTTAATGAGATTCTTACTAAAAAAATCGCATAATATTGATGTCACTTTCACTACGATTTGCATTTTCGCGAATCCCATGAGCTGAGGAAATGTTTGAAATGGTAAGGTGAGCCGCAAACGTGAGACGTGGGGATGCCCGTGAACATAAGTACTGCTGATGATGATAGACGAAACAAATCCACCGTTCCAAGTATGCAACCACAAAAAACTGAGCACAACTCGCCTCTTGTTCGCAGTATTCGTCGTACGAGTTTAGCAATATAACCAGTAGAACAGATAAAGGACATGCGTATCGATCAGCCGATGAGCGATGATCCGCTGTCATCGAGAAGCCGAAACATTAAAAGACGGGCAGCAGGAGCACATTCCGTTTGTTGTGGACGAGGGCGGGCAGGGGGATATTCAAAAGTTGCTGGCAAGTGGATCTGTAATTTTTGAGGCGTATAACCGCGTCAAGCGACACTTAGCCTTTTCCTCTGGGGGCTGTTCCGAAGCGACGCGAAAAACCCAATGGAAGGGTAATAGAGCCAAAAAATATGAGATATTGAGGGCGAAATGACGGCATCGAAGCACTTGAACCGGAAATGCGTGAGAATTACTGCCGCGGCCGTCAGATCTCTGAAGAGAAAAGTTACTCCGAATAGCGTTCACAATTTTTGAGATGCTGCGGGTGAGGAAGAAGAGGAGAGCGCTTTTTTGAAGTTTCCTCAGGAAAAGTAGTGACAAAGTGAATTCGCTTATCAATGAGGAACCATCATATTATACCCCAATAACACTAGCTGAAGCCCATCGTTCCCGAAGTGATTCATCCATACACCTGTCTTGAACTACTGAAAGACATCAGCTGCTCTCATCGCTTTATAGTTGTCACGAATCCATTGCAGATGTCAATAGTGAATTTCTTATAATTGGTTTTCAAAGGATCGCCTCCCCTTAGGAGCTATGACTAAGAATGTCTGAAAGGCACGGCTTCCGCATGTTCCAACCCCATAAGTGATCCATTCCCGGGTAAGCGCTGCTTGACGTGGGAAATAATTTGTTGGTCAACTACTCGATTAGCCCAAACAACCAGTGGCCATAGATCTATTGAGTGCCGGCTAGATGCTTCCACATTAGTCTTGAAGGAGAAAAAACAGACGTGAAAATGACTGGCTATCGGTTTTTTTGCATAGCTCCCTTTTCTGAACAAAAGCCCACTCGACTGACAATGAGAATGGGAGCCAAAACCACTGGGTGCTCATAAAAGAGTCAACTATTGCGCTCTACCTTCTGGTATCCATTCATTGCATTAGGCTCCGTCTCTAAGACGTTTGGTGCTCGAAGACCATAGGATGTGAACAACGTGCAGAAAGTAAGGATACCACTAAATAGTAAGGAGTATATTGAAGGACTGATTACGACAGAGCAAAGTGTCAATTGAATGCAATCAATAGCAGTTGGTTCAATACGCGGCATGGAAAGACAGCCAAAGTTACGAGCGCGTTGCCGACAAGGCTGAGATTGTGTAGTGTAGTGTTTCCGGACGGGCGCTTATTCTGCTACGAAAGCAAAACTCACACGCAAGGTGGGAGGTTCATTGTCTTCTTGGCAGCAGCTGAGGACAGGATTCATGTGAATTAGTGGAATTTCACATTCATGGGCAGTCACTGTTGTCACGATTGCCGCCGAAATCAGTGGCGCTGCTCGAAAAACAACGGAGCGCACGAGAAGGATCCATGACTCCCATTAAAGGCACATTCCGCGGTAGACTTGGGTGCGTTATCCGCTAACTAAGAAAAACAAGAGTGTTAAGTGGCAGGCTACGAAAAAAATCAGGAACCGCTAAAAATAACTTGAATTTGGTTATCCTGTCCACTTCAGTGCTCGAATTGCCGTGCTTGAATTCATGAGGGCACTCGATCACAGAACCGACAAAAAAGGCGGGAAAAAGGAGGATGGGGGAGACAAGCGACAGAGATGCAGACCGAGTGGTTGCCACCGCTATCACCAATTACGTCCACTAGTGTGGTTAGTTGCCCAGTACTGCTCGAGCGGCCTCACATTAGCACCTAAATAACTGACTGTCGGTCACCATAAGCGTGCAGTATCGCCAACTACAGACAGACTTATCCCTCTATAGATAGCAGTATTATAGAACAACCTAACTGTAGCGGGTGTGCCTTACTGCAAACGGCTATCTTTAACTCTCACTGATTTTGGGCATTTTCGCCACTGCTGTTATGGACAGTAGATTCTGAGCATGACTGAATAGGTCGCACGGGAAATGTACATATAGTCCATTTCGAAAAAACTGAATGGGCGTGTCCCACGGACTTGGGGAATGGCGATAGTGAGAGTACGTGGCGAGAGTGAGAGTGTGTGGCAGGGTGAGAGAATTGAGAGAGTTTGATACACGTTCACACAAGTCCGTAGGACACGCCCAATCAGTTTTTCTGAAATGGACTGTATGTTAAGTGATAAGCAGATCTCAAGGAAGTTTTTTTCAGGGCTGCACCCTCTCTATCTCAAAAGCGCTCACAGTGCCACACGTTTCCAGTAAGTGTTGTCTCACAGCTTACAGCGTCAGATAATGCTGAGAACTTGTTTATAGAGATCCAGTTATACTTCCCTAAACTAAGACTTTTTGAAACCCGTGATTGTTGGTGACTAACTTAGGATTGAAATTCCATCTTAAAAAAAGAGCGTCAACTAGACACCAATGCAATTTTCATTGACTCACCAGGTCCATATCCTCCTCCGGCACCACCTGAACCGAAAGGTCGTATATTACTCTGGCTTATTCGGGCAAGTCGCCCGGAACGTGAAGATCCGCCGCCCACTGGCATGCGCCCTCCACCTGAAATGAGGAAAGAGATCAAAAGTGCAGTTAGATACACAATTAACGGTCCCAAAGCGGCAAATCTCAGCAAGAAATGAGGAGGACTGCCATTCGGCGCCGGAACATTGAGTGTCGAAGTGGAACACACAAATTCGAGCATCGGAACAAACACTGCGCGAGGGTCGTTGCAAGTGAAAAAACTCAGCGGCGCAATTCACCTCATGTACTCACGGAATGACGGTGACGGTTTGTCATCATCAGATGTTTCAGGATCTATTGAATGTGTTACATAGAGGATTGTCTATTCCCCAGCTAGATAGTGTCAGTTACTGAGATAAAACTTTGTTAATTCGCAGAGAACTAATATAATACCGTTCACGGACCAATTCCTGTACACCGTATATGAAGAAACTTCACCTAATGCAACGTCAGTCTTCAGAACGACAAAGGTCATTCAAGACAACACGACACGTGATAAAAGTAAGAAGCATGGTAATTTAGGGCAGAACGCCTAAGAGCAACAGTCAGAACAGATAATTTTTGATTTTGATAGCTGCTGATTAGCCCGTCCGACACCGAAGCCTTGACCCACGACTCAGCATCCTTGTGGTCAGAACGGAATTTTCAGCCCTTGGCCCACGACTCAGCATCCTTGTGGTCAGAACGGAATTTTCAGCTTTCGGGATCCTTTTCATTCGAAAAAGGAAGTGAAACTGAGAGGAAATAGATCGAGCAAAGACGGGGGAAGCAGAAGCCGCCCACGAATTGGCGGCAAGAGCAAAACAATGAACAACACTTAATCAGCCAATGATTCACCACTCGTCAACTTCGGATCAGAAGTGCTTCTGTGGGGTCTGGGAACGGCTTTAGAACAACCTTATGCCGAAGAAAAAATGCTTCCTTTCTGACGAAGAGGAAGCGAAAGCTCCCCGCCGGCAATGGCTTGAAAACATCAGAACTCCACAAAGAGTAGCGCCACCATTGCCAGCTCATATAACCAAATGTGAGCTGGTGATGTGATCTGTATCACAGGACAGATCACGAAATTCTTTAGCATGCTGACTTCACTTGATTTTTCTCGGCATCTCATCGAAACGTAAAGGGCAGGGTGAATAGATTCATGAGCGAGACATTCGAAACGGAGGTGGCATGAACATTCTAACACTCGTTAACAGAGACCGGGTACCCTTAGTGAATTCGACAGAATATCAAATACATGGCGTATATTCATCTACTGCTGAATGGAGCTAGGTGCTAGACCTAATTTCTGAGACTATTTCTTTCGGAGTAGCGCATAAGTGTACCTTCTTTCGGTAACACACTTTCAACTAACAGTAAATAGACTAGTTCGATGTCTGGATACTTTACGTCACATTTGGAACTCCCAGCCTTGCATCTCTAGAAAACGGTTAGAGCGCAGGCGGATGAAGTATTAGCTTCTGACCAGCTTTCTGACGCTAAGAGATGGGCGGAGAGGTCTCACTTGAAGAGGACTCGAAAAAGAGCAGAAAAAGGAACGTGGTTAGCTTGCTCAGAGCTCCAAAATTTCTTTCAAATCGAGTGCTGTCCGTATTCGTATGCAGTCCAGTCACTATCAAAAAGTGTACTCCTCTTAAGTAGCGAAAAGGATAAAGAACTGCTTTAGAGTGAGCGAAAGAGTGCAGTTCATTAGAGATTGTTGATTTTACATGGAGGAGGATTTCAATTTCTAAGCTTAACGGTCACCAATACTAGAAAGATTCTGCTCGAACTCAGCGATTGTGATTTGATGGCGTCGCCGAAGCATTCTTACCCGGTGCACTGTTTCTCCTGAGGGCGAGCACGACAATTCGTGATCTGGCTTGAGTAAAGAGTCAGCTGCAGGGTGTTACGTAATGAGGAGAAGGTTGACGGCTCGGTCATGACATCTTATCTCCCCACCGCGGAATCTCTTATGCACCAGTGTTTTTACGCGACCATCAGTCGATATATTGGGCTTGTCCTTTTTCATCCTCATGCTGAAACCAAATCCCCCTTGTTACCATACACGGCACACTCCGACGAGAGTTTAATTTCAAGGAATTGTGCATGGAAAATGAGTTTCTCTGTTACCTATATAATTATGTTGTATTTGCCTAACAGGGCCGCATGCAATGTTACACGCAAAATAGTGAGACTTTGGCTAAGATACACCGCCTCACCCACTCGAAGGCCCCGCCCCGTCGTCCGCCACTATGAAGGAGGTACATCTTGGCAGCCGAATTCTCACTTTACCGTGAAACTTTGCATGCGGCCCTTATCAAGCAGATACAACATAGATTATGGTAACAGAGAAACACATTTTTCCGTGCACGATTTCTTTGAGCAGAGCATATTGTGTGCAACAGCAGCAAGTACAAATCATTTCGCGCCAAAGTAACTGCGGCTGTGGGTGTAGTGGCTTGTACTGCGAAAATGTCCCATTTTTGTGGTGGTCTAACTCATCCACAACACCTTTCACGGTCGCATGAGATGAGTCATGGTTCGCGAATCCGCAGTAAAGGAGGAAGTGTGGCCATCAAAGCCCGGAATTACTGTTAGTGCAGGAATTGAGGTGAATATCGCAAAAAATCACCAAGAACTTACTCCATTACCTACACTTCATGCTGCTGCGCGGAAAGAGAGAAATTTGTGTGGAGTGTGCCGTGAACAAACGACACACGCCCACATTCATGTTGCTGGTTTACTGAAACACCACGCTCACACTCGTCGCTGAGTTGGGTGGCTGTCAGCAGTCGTAGATGAGAAGACATTCACAGAGTTCTGCCTTCTGACGACACCAACGGATAGTTTTGTGGCTGCATTGCAGTTTTTTCGTTGAAATCAGCGGAGTTTTGGGCTTCCAAAGTGCTGATCGAGGAATGCGATAGAGCATTACAAACGAATTGTATTGCGTTCGCATGTGTGAAGATGAGATAGTTCGTCTCGATAATAGAATCGCGAAGTGAGCCCAGAAAATATGCGAGCAACGGCTTTTCACTGGAAGTTTTATTGCATTTGAGAAAGCACAAAACATCTCAGTCTCTTCTCAAAAAATGATAAATTAGTCTTTTAATCAACCTTTTTTACACCGTGAACCGCAACTCAATTGAAGAATTTCACTTTCACGTATGTAGTATTTCCAATTGTCAGGAAATCGTTGAGCTTTAAAAAAAGTACGACTGCTCAAACAAAAGGGAAGAAGATTCTTGGACTTGAAGTGGCAAGGATGTGAAAGGAAAGCGCTGAGCCAACGTTGAGGGGTTGTGGTGAAAATAATGGGCGAGTAGTGGTTGGGTGGATGGGTGCACAACCGAGGAACATCTGAGGAAAGGAGTTAGATGGCGAGCGGAGAACGCGATAAGTGAGGATGCGCAGAACCATTACAATAAGCCAAGCTCTAATGGGGGCAGCTCGATTCAACTGAAAAGGCTAGTTATCGTCATCAAAAAGCTCCCAAATTGATCAGACTGTTACGGTAGCTTTTTGGATCACGCACACTGACTGCATAGTTCGGTTCAATAGAAACTTGCATCGATCACGATAATTAATCAAGGTGCGATTGAGAGGATATCAAAAAGCATGCAGGAAGAGGGATCGTATCCATCATGATCAAGTGCAAAAGATTTGAGAAATTGCCGGAAGAGGCAACTGGTAATGAGCTCAACCTTGGAGCCTGATGTATCAGCATAAAAAGGGTCTTTGAGGTCTGGCAATAGGACGATGAAGCAGCTAATAATGTCAGCTTTTCAGAGGGTAGTTGCTAAAAGTTTGAACGAGGTTGGATGAGATCATAGGACACGAGCGGATGTGAAGTGAAGTGAGAGGCGGAGGCGAACAACTGCTCTCGATGGGACGAATTGATCAGTGAGCCGAAGGAAGAAAGCTGAGGGATATGGAGGGCTACGATGTTACTGGGCGTACAAAAAGAAACACACTTTGGATCTTTGGTAGCGGCTGGCTTCGGAAAAAAAAAAACTGCCAATCTTTGCAATCAAAAATTGTTTTTGACTGATCAAGGCAATCATGAGAAAGCTGAGCCCGCAGGATTCCTCGCGGGGAAATCTCAAAATGGAGCCACTCCAGCTGTTATCACCATTCCCATCCAAAACACTTGCTCGGTAGTATTGGTCGCGCAGCAGTCTGAGCTTGAGTGTTATTTGCGTATTTTGGTCAGCCGGACGAACAGCCGCTCCATTCTCACAACCACAATCAGGTGACGCGTAATGACTACCCGATGTAACATAAAGTACTGCCCGATGACCTTCCTCATTTATTAAGCTTAACCTTACGCTAGTATGTAGAGCAAATTTAATGAATTGCCAAAAAAATGATGAATTTGGAGGAATCTCCTAGCTGTAGGTTATGATGCCTTTTCGCCACAGCAGAAATCACCCAAGATTGCACCCCGGAAAGATCCATGGGACTGCAAGCGGAAGATGTCCTCATGACGTCACTGGCCCATTCAACGAAATGAGAGCAGCGCAGAATAAACAAAGGTGAAACTATCGTCGAACGAGGCAGGTCGCCAGCAACGGTTCCGGATGGCGAGTGCGAAGAATGAAAATGATCGCCACCGTGAACAGTTCAGAAAAGCCGTCACGCGTTCGATTTTGAACTGAAGTAGCGCGCTCAAATGAATTCCCATCTACAGTTTTATGGTCAGCACGTTTTGATTCTGGAAGCGCTGAAGGAATTTTGATCTCCGAACAAAAGATGACGTGGGGATTGGGCTAATGCTCATGGAAGAAAAATCTGCAACATTTTATGTATACGGATGGTACCGTATCCTTGGTCCCTACCACGCACGTCGTGATTGGCCAGTGTTTGGCTCCATGCTTTTTCCAATTATGATCGATTTGAGTTGAGAAAGGGGAATTGTATTGTCGATGGATGGGAAAAGTACTCATTTAGCATTCCTCACCAGGCTCGGGGCTCCGTCGAGGATTCCTTGATGTGGGTCGTATATTGGGAAGGAAGATGGAGTGTCGTACTCAGGGATGGAGGGAGGTCGTATTTGTCAAAATTTTTATAGACAAATCCTCGGCAACCAAACGCACCCTCTGAGAGGGTCCATGCACCGTTGAGAAACTTTTGGGTATGTTGTTCGTTATCTTGAAAAAGTTGTCAATCTATAAACCGATAAACATACTTTGTGTTACTAGGCAGTGGCATGACTATCGATTGACGACCGACCATTTTGTGGAGGCAGGTCGAGTATGGATGATATAGACCGCTCCGCAGCGACAGTTTTGGAGTGTGTTGATAGGGGGAGGGTGAGGTAGTCGAATGGGAGGGGGCGAAGGGGGGGGGGGGTCGTATTTTCATGAAATTTCGAGGGGACAATACTGGAGACACCTTTTGAGAGAGGGGTCGTATTTCTCGAAAGTTCTCCTTGGCGCGAGACTTGACTCTGTTTCACGCTGCGGTTTCGAATTCATCGTTCCATCAAATCGTGTTCAGAAGTAGCTCGACTATGTGGTTCCCCACCCGCTCGAGACGCTAACCTCGGGGAAGCATGAAGCAGCGAGGGGCGGCATTGTCGCTTACCTTCAGCACCATGTCATGCGACCGGCAAATATCCTTGGAACGATGGTTGACCCCGACCACGAAATGGTTAGCATTAGAGCATCATATATACAAAGCTCTGCAGTTCATGGAAGAAAAGGGGAAAATTACTTGATAAAATAACAGAAATCAGTACACAGTATGTGCCAGAGGGAGACTCCGAGAAAAAAATCAAAGAAAATGAGGGCAAGGACTCACTCGTGACACCGGATGACTTCTTCATGGGTGCTGCCATATGACCTTTAGAACTAGGTTTTGACCGAGTTTGACGATCATTTCCGCTCACATAGACATTTTTTGGTTTTGGTGATTCTACCCTGAATTTGATTCTTATTTTTTTACATTGAATGACTTCAGAAGGCGGGTTCAGTGGGATATGCACACTGTGACGAAATAACCCATTAGCCTTTTGAATTGATTCTAAGAAGGCCATCAAGGAATGCACCAAATAACACCAATGCAATCGAAGTAACATTAAAACCAACTTTGTGCTGATGTGAGGATCTTCGACAGCATGAACGTTGGACGGAGATGTGTCGCGCTTGGGTGTTACGGCTTTGGGCGAACAGTACCTGCGATGAATCGCTACCTGTTTCAATGACGATTTCATAAAACAACAAAAGAATCACTGACCTGTGGACGAGTCGTCTGATGTCATCCGGTTCGCCGCCGTCTGCCCCCATTGCCAATGGGAGTGGAGGCGTCCTGTCGTTGATCAGTGATTCCCTTGATTTATTCAGATATCGATCCATCAGCTCTTGTATTGTTGTATTCCCGTCATCGACGGCGACCGGCACTGAAGAAAACGCAGTGGTCCGCATAACAACAAGCGTGATTCGAAGACGCTTCAAGTTATGTGAAGTTCACGAGGAAATACACAAAGTGCTCAGGATAAGTAGGACCACTGCTGTCCCTATAGTTCACACTATCTCTTCTAGGAATCCCTGCATCTGCTGGGGGTAGTGGGGTGTATAAAGGCGTTCGTTCATTTCATCATAGATTAGTTGATTGACCCTTTCAGGAACCCCTATGCTGCTCGACCGTAATTTTTGGGAAGGCTCTGGGGTGAGAGAAGTTGTCTTTGACGTTCTCGATGGTGGGGGGCTCAGGCGCACAAATAACTGAAAACGCAACACACTGATCAATGATGCTGCGCGTCCACTATGCATCTTCCTTCTGCCGGTGCGGGACTCCTGGATGGACCTCAACTGACCTTTGTTCTGTGCTTCTTGTTTCTGATATATCTGATAAGTGGGTGGGTGCAGATATGACAGCGAACCACTTTGTGACATGCCGCTCGCGGCACCATCAGTCCGAGCCGTTGGGAATGCCGCTCAAGATGCAATGGGCTGGTACCGTGAGGGCCTTCAAAGATTGCAAGTTGAATGCTTCGGGAGTTCGCCTACCTTTAAAGGTTTCTCACGGTACCAGCTCATTGCGCCTTGAGCGGAATTCCAAACGACTCGTACTTGCCGCGCTGCTCGCCGCAGGCGGTCGCGCGATTCGCTATCATATCCGCGCACACCCCTGATAAGTTATCCCTCGAGTGATGGAACTTCGGGTTTCTGAATAAGGAGAGGTGACTGAACGCAGAGTTAATAAGACAGCCGAACCTCGTATTAGCAAAGCAAACGTAGCACACAGTCAGTTTTCATATACCTGCTTCAACTACTTATCTGTAATTGAAGAAGTTATTCAGTAGTGTACGTGATCAACAGACCTTCGCAAATGTCAGGCCCATGAGGCCATCAAATATTCAATTGTGACTGCTAGGGGATTGGAGTACGCGGTGTATCCGAAATGCATCTACATCTCGTAATTCCGTTCCGTGCGTATTCCTTGAAGTTGGGGAAAAGGGATGAAATACCCAAAGCCCTATTATATGTAGATGAGCCACACATCCTATTTCCACTCAGAATTAGTGCCATGTGAACGAGATTTGGCCCTTAAAATGTAATGTGATTTGCGATATCCATTCGTCACAGACCGATGGTGTTTACGAATCTCATGATCCCTTAAACTAAAAAATATTACCCGAAGGTTTTTACAAGGTAAAGAGATTTCATGCTTTGTGGAGGCCGATTTTGAAAGTCAACAAGCATTCACACTTCAGTCAAGATCGTATTGATGGAGATCAGACCGCTTTCGCCCTGCTCATAGATGCAAGCTGTCATGTATGAAGTGACCACAGAGGGATGAAAGGCTCTATGCGGGCACTGATCATGGACCATGGGAGAGGGTGGGAGCGGCGCTAACTGTCATTACACCACCTTCGCTCCCCTTATTATCATAACTATTTTGTTGCCAGTGCCAACACTCTCACTTATATTGTAATGATTTATGCGCTTTCCTATCGTGGTATGGCCATCAGTGCAATAGCTATCTGTCCTTCCTGCAGGCGATCCCAACTTGCCAATTCTGCCATCCAAGTAAACATTAGTGAAGTCTCAAGGCGACGCACGAAATAGTAAATCATCGTTGTATGTGAGAGTCTGAATGAAGTTTTATTTCTTGAACCAACCATGCATTGCTCGGAGACGTTCGTTGATCATCCGTTGTCTCATACGTGCTTCAATACGTCGACTTGGAGATTCTTGGGGGATCGCTGGCACAACAGCAGGCACGACAGGTCCCATGTATAGTCTGCAATTGTGCGGAGTGAGTTTCTCTGTTTGACCGTAATTTCAAGAGTCATTCCAGAAGCACCCGCTGGAAGGAACACATCAACATGATCTACACGTCTTGGCAAGGAGTAGGAAAGCCTGCACCCAGGCTTATCAACCAGTATAAGCCGCGCCACGCAACTTTCTGCACCCTTTCATGAGCTGACATTTTTAGGCAGTAAGGCGTGTCTCCGGTCATCAGCCCTTCTACCGATGTCGTTTTTCAAACTTGAGTTTTGTAGTTGACTGTCTGCAGTTTTCATTGTAGCATTGGATTTCTGCGAATACCGAGTGGGGTCAGGAGGTCGAATCTCCGCGCGCGACGAGCAGCGCGGGAGGTGCGAGTGCCAGTGGCGGCGCATGGCAGCCTTCAAGCGAGGGAATGTGGCATGAGTGGTAGCGCAGACGTGACGCGTTCACCCTCGGCCCGTTTCCGAAGGCTATGGATACGGCGAGTCATACTCTTGACGCCGCGAGTGCACCGCCGCGAAGCGGAAATTCGACCTCGGGCCCCACCCGCGAAAACTGTGATTTCTGCGGATACTTCAGCGTGCGCGTGGCAATTGGGACCAGGGTACACAGGGAGACGAGCATTCCTCGACAGGAGGGGGGGGGGTCGTACCTGCAGAGGATAGCGATAAGCACTAGAACCTAAAATTTCAATAAGGAGATGAAACGAAAGGTATTTCACAGCGGATGCGAGTGAGGAAGTGTAAAATAAAGATCTTTTGCTAAAGATGGGAATACATATAAATAAAACACATTGCTACTATACAAGTCAGCAACAGTTATTGGTGCAGTAGAGGTCTAAAAAGAGTCTTATTTGGTCCTCGTGGAGTGGGAAAGGTCGTACTTGAGCAGCTATTCTCCTGACACCTAGGGGTGCCTTAGTTGGGATTCACGAACCTTATCGACTCTTTCTGCACCACACCCGAGATGGTTGCTACATAACCAAGCTGCGGCGTGCCGCCCATGGCAAATTTGCGCAACAAGGATAATATGAATGATCTCTGTCAGGATCAATAACTAGTGTTAGAATATCATGGTAGCGTAAGCGGGAAAGTTATTTGATAGGGATGAAAATTGATGGAACTGGAAATAGGGTTCGCATCGGTAACTGGCATCTTTGCCTTATTTGTAGGCACAGTTTACGGTGGTTTTCGTACCTCGTCGCGCTCCATAAAGACTTTGGGTTCTCTGTGGAATACAAAAAGAAAGAATAAACGAAAAAAACTTCCAAAAACCCTGACAATGAGGTATTCGTAACCTTTGGCTTCGAAGAGCTTTAATGGTAGGAGCAAACATCTCGACAAAATTTCACGTGATCCGATAAGGTTGTTTTCACTATAAAAATTCCTCCTATCGTTTTTTTTCATTGCAGGCGATATCATGCTTTTTCTTATACACGTATATGCCACTGCTGCCCTGCCGGTAAATCGTAAAATGGGTGTGGGTCACCTTGGGACGGTGGCCGCCATCTCATTTCAGGATCTTCACGCATTTGGAACTCACTCTCGTGCCGCGAATGGCTCCACTTCTTACCCAATTCACTTCCTAACGATTACCCCTAATAATGTTCCCGTCACACCCTGCTAAACACCGATGAGTGTCGGCGTTCTGAGATCAGACCGAAAAGCGAGCGATCTGGCGACATCTGCCTTTTGACGCTTCTTACCGAATCTTATCAACAGTTATCAGTTTGGATCACCCACCATTAATATTCCCGTCCACCCTGCTAAACTCCTATGAGTGTCGGCGCTCTAGGATCAGCCGAAAGGCGAAGCGGATTCGGCAACGTTTGCCCTTCGACGCTACTCATCAGTTGCTATCTCTTTTGGTCCACCAGCGCTAGGGTCTCCTTACCAACCCCTATATAACTTGCAAAATCAAGGGTCCCAGCTCTACTGCAACGCGAGATTTGAATTTCGTGACAGGCAGACGGACATATCGACGCACAGACATACTAAATGAATTATATGTAGTAGGATCAACTGCGCCTCGATACCGGTTATGATTACCCGCACCTGGTGGTGAGGAGTTGTATAAGAGGAACACAATGCCAACATTAGTCGCACTGGGATACTCACAAAATATGCAAGTGTTTGCACAATCTCAATCCTCAGTGAGTATCACCCATGGAGCATCCCACATTGGAACCAACTACAGGTATCTGGACTATCTGATCCCTCATCATTCATGCAACCACCATGGAAGTCGAACTTCTAGAATCTGGGACTTATTTATTCATTCACTTGTCACATGCTTCAGCGCGCTTTTGCGATTGCCCACAAATAGGTGAGCACGATGTCTATTGTAAAACCAAGTGAAGTAGCTATAAATTGAAATCAGCGAAATTCTTGGAAAAGCCACATGATGTTATCGAGCTTCTGATCCCCTGAGTGGAAGATGCTCTTCATAACGAATGGAACAAAGCTGGATTCTCCCGCAAAACAACACAAAAACAAAAACAGCAAGGAGTGAGACTGAACAACCATTTGAATGAAAGTGGAGGACGTGGCGACGAAGACCTAAGCTCGGGATGAGATGGCGCTACCAGCTACTTGGAAGATGTGAGGTCAAGACAATCGCTCTGTTCCCACACTGACGTGTGGTCGCAATTCACGTATGTAAGTACATACGCGTTTCCTTGACATCCACTCGGCAAGCCGTTCGACTACCATGGTGTACCCTTATATCAGGATTTCGCATGACGACGAGAGGCGTGTGACGCAGTGTGGGCGAGCTATGCGTGTCGCGGTGGTTGAGCCTTGGAATGATTACGCGGTAATGCTAGGGACACGATCCGCAGTTGACTTGTAATATCTTCGGGACCCAACGACATGGCACCTTTCGCTCGTCCGCATTGCTTTGCGACATGCAGCGGTGCGAAATCCTGACATAAGGGTACACATCCGACGCCATCAGAGCTTCCCTAGCTTCCCTCCCTTCGAAATCCTCTCACTTCGGAGATACCTCGTCCGAAATAAATATAGATGGCTTGTCATCGTTTAAATGTCATGTCGGCTTGTCATCGTTTGAAAATCTCACTATATATAGATCGCTTACAGCAAATATGAATTCAAATGCCTCCATAACCCTAATATGTGAAGGTAGTCATGAGGCGATTGTGAAAGGCGCTGTACATAAAAAGGTGTAGTCTAAATGGGAGCCCATGCGGCGTCGCGGAACCTCAAGGAGTGATGCGCGTGCAGCGTTCTCCTACAGTTAATGGGCCACGCTAAGCCCGCGTTCATACTTTGCGATGCCCGCGGCGGGGCGTGGCTCTGTGTTTGTCTCGTGTCTGCCTGTGCCACCTTGTCTCGTTGCCTGTGTAATCTCCGCACCTCCCACGTGCCACTCTGCCTAGCTGCCAGTGAACGCAGCCACGCCCTTAGCAAAGTATAAACGCGGCTCAAAGACAGCGATAGGGGTAACGTGAGTGGTAAGGAATTGCTAAAAGGAGTCATTCACTTAAAAACTAGGGGTATAGGAAGCCTATCTGCGGCGAAATCCCATGCGAATGGCGCGTCTCTGAGCTGTGGCAGAAGCGGCCTTTTTAGCTCCAGCCGCCTTTCTCGGCTCGGTTCGCCTTCTAGCGATTGATTGGCTGGGGTGGGAATGGCAGGTATTGCGGCCCGCTTTCTTTGTATTAGCTCGAAGCTCACTCCAGGAAAAGGATGCTTCCTCATCCCATACATCTCGTCGTGTTTACGACTGGCAACACGCTAATGGAAAACTCGTCCGGACTACCCGCCTCTTCACGGGAAGGCTCCACGTTGAGGATCAACGGTGGGGATTTCTCGGGTCTTTGACCATTTTGATCCATTTTCTTCCCTGTACTACCACTAGACACTCGACTTTCTTGTTCACTGCTTTTCTCACTATTCGTCCGAATTTCCCCTATCACTGCTTTGAGGATTTCAGGTTAAGACTCCCTCCCGACACCGCATGAGCAGCTACTGCAGCGCATCCACATCAATGAGTTATTTCTTATTCTCATAGCGATACCATTGAATCATCAAAACGGAGGGTTGTAACGCAATTCACGTCAATAGTGGAGAGTCCAGAAATAACAGAATACGATTAAAACCTGATAATGAATTGTGGTCAACTGCTGATGGATAACATTGGAATATCAACACTTGCCAGTAGTATGTGGGCGATTAAACGTCCCCCCAAGATCCTTACATAGGCAATTTCACGCGTTATCGCAATGGAGGGGGAAGGAGGCGTTTTGCTGGGTGTGCCCGAATGGCAACATGACTGGTGTGACAAACTTGTCTCATCTTGAACACCGTCAGTACATGGCTGAGGTGTCAGTAAAGTACCTCAGATACCACATGTGCTTCTATACCAGTAAAACTGCGGAAAACGACGTCCTCACTTCTTCGCCAAATAGCTCGAACATCTTTAATCCAATTATTCTTTTTGGTAATACCGCAGTGGGTGGGGAACGCCTCATAGAATGTTGAAGTCCAAGCATCTCCTATGCCTGAAATCCCATCCGCAAGAAATACTTTTGTCTGAGCCTTAGTGGACGAGGGAGTGGATTCCTTTTTCTTGTAGTGCTTATGTCAAACGAGGAGTTTCGTGTTTTGCACTTTCGCTATTTCCCAATGTTTTAATAGTATCCTTCGTGTTTCTTCAAATCAGTCGAGAATCACTTCTTAGCGAAACATCCGCTCTTATTTATAGATACGTGGCCTCAAGTAGCCTCTTGAAGAAGACGCTCGCGGATTCAGAAGAGTGATGTGATGGTCTTTAATCGCATCTCCTGCGCATCATTGTAAACTGCGCACATCATCTTTCCGAGTTGCGTGCTGCACGAGAAATTATTCGTTTTCTTGCGAGTGTATTTCATTCATTCGTTATGATGTGAAACAAGTAATACAAGTAACAGCAACAAGCAAGTGAACAATAAAAAGAAGAATAAGCTAAAGAGTGAGTAAAAAAGTGTTTGTGACGGAAAAATCCAGTGGATTCAAGCTCGACGTTTTGAGCACGAGGGGTGTGCCATGGGCGCAAGTTAACAAACTGCTGCATCGTAAGACTAGATGCCTCATAATTAATAGGAAGTTTGCGTCGGAAGATGACGACTAGTTTTTGGAGATATATTGCCCAGCCGTGGATTGTAGGAAAACCTTACAAGTTCACGTCCAGAGACACAACAGTTCAGAATGAGGCGACGTAGTCTGTTACTCCACTAGGGAAACTGACCGTATTTCGCCAGAAGTATGCTCTCCTTCAGTGCAAGGTGCGATGGCTTCCCGCGATACCAACCCTCCACATCTATAGATGGGCTATCCACAAAAACCAGAGGATCAGACGTAGAAGTCCCACTGCATCCTGTGTGAATTTCGAAGGTATTCAAAGTAACCTCCATATTTCGCACTTCGAGGCAGTAGAGAAGTGATCGTTTTGGATGATAAGGGTAGTGAAGTTGCCTTTCTACACTTTTCGCATTCTTTGAAAGAATTTCAAGAAGGGTTAGATTGGCGTAACTAGTGTAATTAATGGTGTAATATATTGACGAAATTATACTGCATCTGGAGGTGTTCGTTTGATTTCGATCACTTGTGGAGCGGAGTTAGGATCTTCCAAAGTAAGGCTACCAAAAAGGCGGATATACTTTTGACCGACCCAATAAAAGTCGCACCGCACGCATAGCACTGACTGTGATGTCTCCGTCACTGCGATAGCACCATTTTTTACTTTTCATAAACAAGGAAGAGATTTTCGTGGTTCTGGGGATTCTAGCCCGAGCTCTGACACGACAGCAATGCAAAAGTTCCAACCTTCGCTAAAATGCCGCCCCTACCTCCACCCCTCCTCTCCTCACCAGAATGACAATTACTTCCTAGCTCTATTCAAATATTGGGTCATTCCATAAGTAGTGTCGTTTTTTTCCAAGCAAAAATTTTCGCCATAAAACCACAAGTTTTGCAACATGTCACATATTATTCGAAAGTGAATTTTCTGCTCTACAAAATAGTATGTTCGATTTTTGAGTTTGTTGAAATAGCGCCGACATTTAGGCTGGCGAAGAAGGAGATCTAGCAGACAAAATCGGCCCAACAGGCAATCAATTAATACACTATATTTTACTTGAGGAAAACTAACCAATCATGTGTTCCCCACTTGGCCCCAACCTCTTCTGCAAGTTCCACCAACTGGTTACTTGGGAAGTCAGTTGCCTCTTCTTTCACATTTAGTTTTTTCCCCACAACTCGGTGATTTTAGACGATTTCTTCGAGCCAAGGCAAGAAAATTTTCTCAACCAATCAGTCGGAAGCGTGGTGAAATGTTAAGAGGAGGTGGTGGGTAGAAACAGGGAAATACTACTGACCGGATTCCTTAATTTTCTCATGGAAAAAATGAAATGTGAAAAGTGTCAACTGGCCTCCTATCACATGATACTAAAACTCAATCCGAATCGCAGCCAAAACAAACTAGAAAGGTGTTTTCGATACAGCAGAAAAAGTTCTTCGAAGTGGTTCATATAAAAACTCTAAGCAAGGAGTTTGAAAGAAAAAATTTTATTTTGAATAGGTGTGGTTGCTTTCGAAAAAGAGATTTTAGAAAAAGAACGACACGACTTCTTGATCAACTACATAAATATTGGAAATTGTAGAAGAGGGCAGGACTAAGTACGCAACACATAATTGGTTAGTTTTCCTCAAGTAAAATGTAGTGTTTCAATTGATTGCCGGTTTGGCCAATTTTAGTCGGCTACACCTACCTCTTCGCCAGCCTAAATGTCGGCCCCATTCTGGCAAACTCAGAAACTGAACATGTTATTTCGTAGAGCAGGAAAACCTCTTCTGAATGCTATATGACATGCAGCAAAAACTTGTAATTTCATAGGAAAAAGTTATGCTTGAAAAAAAACGACATCACTTATGGAATGGCCCAATACATTAGAAGTTAGGTTTGTGGCCCGTTAAAACAGAACAATCGGCAGCAACATAATTCGTGTTCGAGAAAGTGAAACTTCATGAGAAAAAAGAGGGAAATGGTGGACCGGTAGACCAACGAAAGCCAGTGTATACTTAGCACCTTCACCAACTGGTGTGCACGTCAATTCAAGGTTTATTCATCCTTCGCATTCTTGTCATGAACGATATTCACACCGCTCAACACAGAAGGGCGCCATTCATGGGGTCTGAAGAAGAACTCGAAAAGTTTCTCAAATGATTCCAGCTAGTATGGCTAGTATCGGCCATAATTTATTGCTTAAATTGACAAGCAGAAATTGCCGCAGTCGTGAATAGCACAACCACAAAAGTGAACACGCTCTATTGTTTGTAATTCGATGGGTGTCTGATGAATAATGAATGCCTCTTTTCGTTCCTTGCCATGACGTGACGCCTTTTCCGAACAACCACTGGGTTCCTATGCTTTCAAAACATTTCAAAGTGTAAAAATGTAAGGATAGGACAGGATATTTCTTCTCAACTCTACCACGGGTACATGGCATCAATGTTAAACAAATTCAGTACGTGGGCATCCTATTCACACATAACATCAACGATAAAATCTTAGTCACAATGTGGACATTGAAAAGAGAGCAGAAATAGTGCGCATGGTGAGCTTGCCATTCCACCCCATGCCTTCACCGTTTTCCATGCTGTCCGAGCAAGTCCTGCGTGGACGAGCTGTGACCACGTTTCTTGATTCATACTTCTTTCTCAGAAAGAAAAAAAAACATGCGAATTTTCAGTAGTTCGGCACGGCAGAAATAGAATGCAACGGCGCGAAACTGGACATTTCACTGGGAAAAGGGTTAATATCGTAAGCCATGTTCCCTACTGCTATAGGGAGGAAGTGAACAGTATTGATATTTGATTCGAGCGTAATATGTACGCGCTGTTTTTGAATCTGAAAGCAAATTGGGTGTTGATCTAATGAAAGAGGCGACTTGTTGGAAGCTGAACAGTAACTTTCCACGTTCACTTAGAGGAATGTTCAGCTAAAGTTCTGCAGTTACGAACATATGTATCTACGGAAATCAAGCCAATGTATGTTACACTTTACATCAGTGAAATAATTCCAAATCACTTCAACATCCAGCGAGCATTGACTTGCCCCACGCTCCCCCCCCCCACCCCCTCCCATACGCGTTAATACAGTACCGGAATTTACATTGATTGTAAGTGTAACCTTTGATTCCACGGCATATCAGTTGGTCTTGGCCAATCCACACCAGGAGTGAGTACTGGAGCCGGCAAGGTGACAGCCCGTCCATAAGTGCCGTACCGCCGCCGTGTAGCCATTCTGAAAAGGAACATCGGAAATGACGTCACTTCGTACATCGTCTCTTTTACATCGGTCAATGCTGCGGTCCCAACGAAAACACATCACGCGAGCCTGAACACCTGCCACAAAGACGCGATAAACTGCAGTAAGTCCGACTCGACTTCGCTATGAATCGCTTATTGATCCTCAAATGAAAGTTCGGATTTATTAAGAAATTATGGAATTGTTCATGTGTGAGCAGATAGTCCGCTAGGTGAGAAAGTTCAAACAAGAGAAGGTTCTGGTTTCAGGCTGTCAAAAAAAATTGCGTCTCCTTTCACTTTTCTATTCTCATTATTAGCAATTCTCTTTCTCGCTCGCATATTTACAACCGGAGGCTGGACGTTAATTTCATGAAATATTATTATGTATGCCTGTTGGTAGAGTTTGTTGAAACTGGTGTATATTCAGTTTCAAGAGGCAAAAATTGAAACTTTTTATCCTGAGCCGTGGGGAAATATTAATTTTGAAACAAAACATCGTCTAGTTGGTTTCCTCTGTCGCCGATGGAAATCTAGTTCCCTGGCGTATAGGCGGTACACTTGAGAAGAAAGCAGCCATGTCGTGAAATCATTATTTTTATCCCAAGCAGAAATGGGAAAAATCCTAGTGAATCTTCTTAGCCTTCACCTTCACTTTACCTTCATACCCCTTCCATGAAGTTTGTGGGGGCTTTTCGAATACTTTGGAAAAGTTTCCAGTTTGTAGCAAAAGGTTTTCTTCAACTGAACACTTCCGAAAAGTGAACCAAGAGCGAATCTGTCAACGAAGAGATGTAAAAGAGCATGAATCACAGGTTTTGGTATCACAGAAATCTATGTGCACCGTCAGCTGACACTGATTCACGGCAAAGACCGTCAGCACTCCTGATGCTGTTTCTGAAAATCCCAAACAGTGTAGCAGAACAAGACGATGATATAATCAACTCAATCGAAGGGCCCAAATGCTTCATCAATGGGGACAACGAGGATGTGCGTGGCAGGAGGCGACCGAAGCGATCGCAGGAGGACAAGCCGCAGCTGAGCAGCAATAAGTGTGGTGCTTGAGATGTGTGTGTTGACTCTCGCCGGAGCTGTCGACTACTGAGTCTCCTATCAAAACATACAAAATCAGCATCGGAGAACAGATTGTTATATGCGAGCAACGGCAGCGATCGATGCGAAACGTAAGGTGCACTCTGTCGAAATTCACGAAGATTCGCAGAAAGTGGACCAAACAGAAGCAGAATCGAGTGTGCTGCTTTTGCCGAAGAGTCGAAGAACATGAAAGACGTGGCGTCGTCAAGAAACGAGATGAGTCATCTTGAAAGGTCTGGAGAGTACTGAGATGGTGAACAAAGACTGAACACACCCACCTATACTAAGCGATCCACCAACACTTCATCGCGCTCATGTTTTCGTTGGCGAGGCAGGCAGTGGTTTAAAACATTAGCCAGATGGCGACCGACTCCCTCGTGCTGACAGTCATTTTATCTCCCCTCAAACGGTGGCTTGTATGAGGTGAGGAGCTCCCCAAAAGCTATCCCTGTACCACGTAAGAAGTTCAGAAGCTGCTAAACATACTACTGAGAAACACTTGAAGCTGAAGTCGGGGAGGTATGATAGGTCGAGGCAGAGCTGATAGTGAAACGGGGGCACAGGGCGTCTTGAGTGGCACTCTGATTCGATTCTTTGGTGTAAAGCAATGCGGTGCGGTTTTTAGGCGCATACTTATCCTCAGCCAACAGCTGGAATTGAACGCGACTATTCGATGTGGAAATGTTCGCATCGAATAGTCACATAAGCAGTTCAAAAGCGATCCCACAAGAGCTACAGAGCCGCTGCTCCACCGACCCCAAAGTATTTAGTATCGTGCCATCGACGATTGCCCATATTTACAGCTAACGAATTAGAGGCGCTGCAGGAGAATTCACAGCACCGGAGGAACTTGTAAGGAGTTTTCGGGACTGGTTCTGGTGATCATTCAGGTGGTTTTCACTTTCTTTTGCGGTATGGCAGTGAAAGAGTTCCACAGCAGTATAACTGCTGCTCGCAAACCAGTTCGCGTGCATCAGAGAACATTTACAGAAAACCACTTTGTCAAATATGTGAACTGCAGATGGGTTACCAGAAGTGCTGAAGAAATATCTACTTCAACCCGCCTAGTACCTTGCTCCGCCTTTCTCGAGACTTTGATGATGCTGCAGCCAAAATGATCAGATGATTTGTTCAGGTCAGTTTGCTTCCGGGCATCAGTCGAGTTGCGCGCTATCCGCTGCGAAGCTGAAATCCAGTCAACAAAAAATAAAGTGCTTGCGAGGATTCCCCGGTGTCAATGGTCATTGGCCCTGAAACTGCAAAAATTCACTTTTTCCAAGAATTCCTCGTGGATTAGCGCTCCGATCGAAGGGGAGAACAAAGCAATCCTGCTGTAGTAGCAGTGCGATACTTTACGTGGGTGTAAAGGCGCTTGCCGTGACAGTAGTAAAACAAATCGAAATATGAACGTGTTGCAAGAATGCCAAACTTGTGCTGAATGAACTGCAGCCCCTTTCCACTTCATACTGCAAGGCATGAGGAAATTCATCAGCATCGTTAGCCTGTTGCTCATCTAGTAAGTTGGTTCCAGTAAGTTAGGTAAGTAAGTAACAATCTAGTAAGTTCACAGAAGGAGTCCATTTCCAACCATGCTTCTTATAGTGGTGCAATTCACTACGTCGCTTTCCGCTCCCCGTACACCAAGTATTGGTTTATGTGAGGCGGACGCATAGCTTGACTATGTATTGTATTACATATTCTGGAACCGTTCAAGCGAGCACCGCAATCGGTTCGAAAAAGTGCAAAGCGATACAACAGGACTCGGTGAGAGAAGAACAACATGCGAGACCGTGCCCTGTACATTGAAGGAAACCTCGTCAATTTACCCAAAACTCGGTGGTTTTATTGCTTGGGAAGAAGTGAGGTTTGAGGCAACTGAAAAATGCGACATCATGAACTCGGCTATTTCTAGTCTGCTCGAGCCTCGCTTCAAAGTCCAGTGGGTCCAATCTTGAGTTGGAAAGAAAAAGAAGACCTGTTAACACATAACGGACCAAGGCTGTCTTTGCTCTCTTCAAATCATGCGACACCTTGTGTTTCTGAAAGTTGGAACTGTCAGGATACGTTCTCGAATATGAAGAACAACATATGTATCCAACAGTTATTGTATCTTTGTAAAAATTGGCTCGCATTTTAGCACCACTGCTGGTATAACACTGCTGAAATTTGAATAACACAGCAAGTGAAGATTGTTATTCTTTAGATTGTTGAAAATTATTATAAGAGGTTCATGCACATGTAATGCAACAAACAATGATTTATTTTGCTATTGCTTGATGCATGTGTAGGTTTGGAAGCGTGTTGCCAAAATCCTATCTTCTTTTTGAAGGAGAAGGGTTTCGGGAAGATATGTCATTCTCGAAAACATATGGTAGTAGCATTCGATGGTACCTTTTCAAAAAAAACAAAAAAAGGTGGTTGTGCAACCCATAAAGTATCAAATGCAACACATGGTGCTGCATCTCATCGATACTTTATGGGTTGAATATTCAACAGTTATTGTTCGCACTTTTCACAGTATACCAAGTCCTTCATGTCAAGCATCAGTAGTACGCTGTGAGCGAAATAAAACTTAAAAGAGCTCAGTGCTATGGCTGACCCTGTGCTCACGCACTCTCTTCCATAGCCCATCATATCTGGCAACCACGGCGGTTCGTAGTATTGATCTTGGGTGTGTGCAGATATGACAGCGAATCGCTTCGCGGCGTTTTACTCGTGGCGCCACCTGTACGACTCGCCGTATCGATTGCCCTTGGGAGCCGACCGAGCGTGATTGCGTCACGCTTGCGCTTTCACTCATGCCACCCTGCTTCGCTTGAAGGCTGCCATGCCCTGCCACTGGTACTCGCACCCGCCGCGGGCGGCCACGCTATTCGCTGTCAGATCTGCCCACACCCTGATCTTACAATAGATGGTCGGTTAAGACAGTATGGAACCTGGTACGTAACTATTAATTGGTCTCTGTCATTATTCTTTAGCAGTCATTCAGTCAGTAATGCTCGATAAAACACGAGCTATGACCAGCGACGGTCTTGTAAAAAGGTGAAGCGAATAGCTTGTGACAAAGAAAAATTTTACATCAACTGACCCGTTGGCAATTCATTCTACACAGGGTCCGCCGAGGAATTCTCGACAGGGGGCGGTATTTGGTTCACTGGGAGGGTGTCGTAATCGATAAGATGGCAGTGCTCAACGGAATTTTTCAGACTGGGGGTCTAAAGAGTAAAGAGGAGATGTGATAAAATTGACTAACTGGGTTCAAAGCCAAAGTGATCCAATTTGATCTTCACTTTACAGATGAAAGACTAAGCTGACCCCCTCCGTCCTCTTGGAATTGATGACTGTGAACAAGATGTCAAGCTACTGCAATCAAGCGCTCTACCTATACTGTAGTGCGAGGTTGATTCTTGATGCCTTGTTCACACTGCACGATCCAAGGCGACCATGAGAACTGTGTACCCTTTAACCTGATAAAGCGTCGACAAAAACTTTGTGCATGGCGTGATCTACAAGGGAAGCGGCCAACGCCAGTAGCCCTTTCGTTGGTCCGCTGGCACCGAAACCACATACAGAAAGACCTCCGAAATCCATTGATCAACCTAAATGAAGTTACAACCATTTGAGGTGAAACACTTCAAAAATTTTCAAAATTTTCCTTGACTGAGTTTCCATATAGAAAAATACGCAACCATTAGAGAAACCTAAGTTATTGAGGAAGAAGTATACAATACTTTTGAAGATTTATCTAAGTAATGTTCCAAGTATTCAAAGCATGTCCAAACTTAATGTGGAGGAGATGCCGCGCCTCATCTGATCGCCACGTCGCTACCGCAGTAGCTACGCGACGATCGCAGTGGAGCGCATCACATGGCTCCTATTTAGTTTCCAACTCTCCTATCTTTCTTTTCATCCTTTATCCCTGCCGCTTTCCTTCCATGAATTTTAGGCCTTCTCCTTTGTCATCAGAGGACGAGCGCATTACCCATGGTCGGCAACGCTTTCGTTTTGGAATATATGTACTGGATTTTGTTAAGTTCTCATTTCTCTTCGACGCTTTTATTTTGGAATACATATACTAAGCTTTGTTAGGTTCCTGTTTCTCTTAACTTCTTTAAGGTTTGGCCTCATTATTTTTTCTGACGTAGGCGCTCAATTTCCTTGGTGATCGCAGTGGCTGAGTAGCAACCACAGAAATAGTGCAGCCTGAAGAAATGGAGATCGTCGTATGGAGGCCCCTTTTGGGGGAGAAGGGTCGTATTTTTTGAAAATTTTCATCGACGCCACGCTAGACCCAGTCTACAAGTCAAACATCTACGACATTGGAAATGCCTCTATTGATCAGTGCCGAATGTGTCATCCGTTCATTTCGTTTATAGGAGCGCATGAATTGAAATACGTGCCATTATATCAAAGCCAGGGAGGCAAATGTCAGTGAGCGAAGACACAGAATAATATACAGGGGGTGCCAAAAAAAGTAATGTTGCTCACGGCCCATACCGCCTATTATACAAAACATAGGGAAACGAAAGAGATAAAAGTATCGAGGCAAAATATTCCCGAAATGGTCCTCTAAAAGCAGGAACAAGCTGAGACTCGCTACTTTCACTTTCATAAAAATATGGAGCCTTCAAGCGGCGCAGTCGGGCTTCAGAGCACCTACGGTATCAAGGTCCGCTTAAAACAGTGGAGCGGGTTCCGTTGTAAGTCTTTTGCAAGAAGCTTACTGAGGAGTGGCCCTCCGGTTCGTGGAAGTCACAGAGCCCTTGCTGCTTGGACAAGGCTGCTATGATCCGAAGTGTCATTTTTCAAGCCTCAAGCCGTTTTGGCTCTTGGAAACGAAGGGCGCTGGGAACCCGGAAAAAACTGGATCCTAAAGATCACCACCCAAGTGAATCCCCTCAGGCACGCAGAGTGAACGGACCTTAGCAAGGTTGTGAACGAGGGCAAAGAAGTCTCGGATTTTGCTCAGCGGAGGTAATGCATCTTGTTCACCCGGAACAGGCAACAGTTCCTGTTCGTGCAGAAGGCTGTAACGGAGAACAGTGATAGAGTGAGGTCTGCTCTCTACTTTAGGGATGAGAATACCTGGTCGGAAATTGCCGAAGTTCGACTAATGTGGGGTTGAAAGTGGAGGACAAAAATTACTTTTTTTGGTACCCCCTGTAGAATGAGATTGCCATGTCATCTTAGTAAAATATTATTTTGCACATAGAGATGACTCAGTTACTGACAAGGAAGGGCTTTCAACTTCCCATGGAACTTCGAATAGAGACTCCTAACAATCGATAGAGCTTGGAACGCTGATTACAACTGTGAAAACAAAAAGTCCTACGGATTGTTTCGAAGCTAGTTAAGAGGGGTCAAACTTTGCCTGTAATGTCTCATTGACGAGGCACTTTGTCATCAGCATGGTCTTGCTGAGCTAGCAGAGTACACCGTGCCTTATTGGTAGTGTTACGGATCTGCAGTATAGGATTGAGAGTTTGTTCCCTCCCCTCAAGTGAGCTTTTTTGCATCTTGTATTTCATTTTCAATAAGTGCTTTTCTTTCACTTCTGAATGTTTCCTTGTACTGATATCTATCGCACCAACCATTTACTCCGCCACTTTACTGATAGATACAATACTAACATTACTCACAAGGAAAGGATACCAGTTCGAAGAGACTCCCGTACCACACGAATTAGGCGTTGTTGCGTGAAAAGATTATGATATTCGCGCACAGGGGGTCGAATCACCCCTCTGTGCAAATTTCCAACCAAATCCAGCCAGGGGGTGAAGTGGTAGTTTTTGAATTTTCTTCTACAAAAATCATGCAACTGAACAAGACAACCTACACAGATCTGTTACACTTGCCCATTGCACTGAACGTACGTGACAAGCGTCAAATAAGAGCATTTCCTTGACAAGGGTCAACGACTCTTCCTTTGTTCAATGTGCTGCCACCCAATAGCCCGTGGATTTTTCCGGAATTTGGTTTCTCGAATTGGCTAAAAACTTGTCACTTGTGGTAATTTGACCCTGAGCACGAAAATCACGCTGGTTTTGCACGAGAAGAAATGGCTCGCGCGTTATGGGCTTCCGGACACTCCATGTATAATAGTAGTATTTACTCAGGTAAACGTGTAGACAGTGAAAACAAAGTTCAAAATAATCTTCACCGGAGGAGAGCAAACCGTTTACCCTCTATCCTGCAGATCCGGAGCACTAACAATGAGCCACGACCGCCGATGCTAGCTCAGCAACGGCCGTGGTGAAGGCAAAGTGCCTCGCCAATGAGATATCACAGGCAAACTTTGACCCCTCCTCACTCGCTTCGGAACTGCCTGCAGCACTTTTGGTTTTCACAGTTGTAATCACCGTTCGAAGCTCTATCGATTGGTGGGGGTCCCTATTCAAAGTTCCATGGAAGTTGAAAACCCTTCCTGGTGAGTATTAGTCCGCTCTCGGTAATGAGTAAAGTCAGCAATAAATATATCAGAAAGAGATTACCACGACTTCCTACTTTCCTGTGCTATACAATACACCTCTACCTTTTAATGAAGCCACCCTTTATACAGGTTTACGTTTGCTCAAGTTCATCATTGGGGTAAATTTCTTATGCCGACCAAGTAGATGAACGATTTTTGAAAGAGGTGTCACGTAAACAGAAAAAAGTTCGGGAGCATTACAGATTGCCACGTTTGGAAGCGCTTGGAATGAAACCAGCTCAAGAAGCAGCTTCAGCTGAACAGCTTCAGCTTTATACGAAGCTTACAAATTCAAGCTGTCAAGCGATGGGCCGACACGGGCGAGTGAATGCTAGGTTTCCAGCAAAGTTACAAACGCGGGCAAGCAACGTATGCTGACACAGAGCTTACCAGTATTAACGCCTAGTTTTCGTCTGGGTGTGGCCATCGTTTTAAATCCCGTCTTGAACGTTTCCGATCTATTGTGAGAAGAGGACGAATTATGAGGTTCAACACGTCGTGTAGTTCAAATGGAAACTGCCTCCAGAGAGGGACACCCTGTTAGGGATTGTGGGACCACGACTATACACCGGAATACACCGGTTTCGAAAGCAACATTCTGCGTCTCTTATCACATTATGCGTCTATCACATCACACTTCCCCGGCGCCAGTGTCTGTATCCATGTCTGCATCAGCACCGCATATTATGAGGGCTACCTCAATGAGCAATGACTACACTTCAGCAGTGGTTTATCCCCAGTTTCATAAATTCCGAAAACATTAAAGGCACACCACGCGATAAATTGAGAGAGATATCGCGCGTATTACTGGATGTAAAGGCCCCGCTTCATCCACCAGTGAAGAAAAATGAACCAAATCCCTTCCCATCCACCAAAAATAGAACCCCCTGTATTCAGTCCCCGTACGAGTATTGGAGATTGTAGAAGAGCTTTTGCCCGATGATATCGCGCAAAATGCTACGGTATCACCTGTTCTCCCCTGTTGAAGCTGCCTTCTCTATTGATATCGCCGCCTTATCTTGTCTTATCGCATGTTTCCTTCTCCACGTAAGAGCCACGTTGGAAATTTGTTCGTCTAAGGCCAGGAGTGATTCGGCTCGATGGGCTCAACTCGGCTCGGGTTGAGCGCGATTATCGCCGCGAGGATGCACTACAGAGCCGCAACAAGGGTGCAACCTGGCCACCTATCTAAGGACCTAGTTCCCCCAAGAAAGTAAGACACTAATGTGATTATCGCGTGGTGTGCCTAAAGCAGCATGGGGCGAGAAACCTCCATATTCGAAGGGAATAAAAGTATGGACCTTGCACATACCGGTTTGTTGAGCACTCCAAGTAACTTGGATTCTCTGAAGCGTAAAAATGGTTCCGGGTGATCTTTTGCAAAACAACCGTGTCATGCTTTCATGGATCATCTCCCAGGATTTGGACAACTCTCAGACTGAAACCCTCACTCGTGCGTCACTTTCGCCAAACCTAGCCCTAACTAGTACAATTTAGCAAATACATATAAGGTATGAAATCTGGCAGCTTCACAGTGACACAGATTCTTTCAAGTTATGATGACATGGATGACTTTGTCAATTTTTGACGATTTCGCGCCGACTTGATCAAGCTGAACAATTCGAGAAGCATCATGCTGGTTTCCAACTGCGGCGGACGACGAGGTGGGCGCTTGCTCGGAGGCCCCGCCCACACTAGCCAGAATTTGTGGTGCTCTATCTCAGCCGCGATCCCATTTTTTTCGCGTGAAACTTTGTATGCGGGCCATTATGAGTGAAGGAAAAACTCATTTACCCGTGGACTATTCCTTTTACCTAGATGTTGTGAAACAATAACACTACGAACGAGGTTGTTAGGTGGAATATTTAATAATGGCCTGACGTTTCGACCAGATCGTCTTCCTCAAAGGCCTAAACGTGGCTCAAGACTAGGATTTTGTCCACTACACCGTCAAACGCCCCATCCCCTGGCGGTTTTGACGGAGATCAAGGAAAACATACATTATGAAGACTGGGAGAGCACTAGCAATACGTATACAAGAGCATCTTGCTGGCAAAAGACGTGGTAACGTAAGAACACCTATGGGAAAGCATATGATCGAGGAATGGCGGAAACGATTTTGATGTTAAGTGCAGAATTCTGGAATATGAGACTGAGATTTCCTCCAGAAAGTGCTCGAAGCATTCTGGATTTCCGCAAGAAATCCAAGTATGAACAACCGAAATGAGTGCTTATGTGTCACAAATGACCTCTTGCCATTTGCACCACATTGCGAGCTACTGATCTAAAATAGGAGACATGCATGTCCCTAATTGTACTATATATGTATAAGGACAACATGGCATCTCATTTACTAATTACTGTTAACTCGGAGTGGCGTTGTTCCACTCGTACGGTGGTGGACGGGGTAAGTTTATTTCAGACGTACGGGGCTTCTCCGGTGTTCTTCTAGATCTCCGTCAAAACCGCTAGGGGATGGGGCGTTTGACGGTGTAGTGGACAAAATCCTAGACTTGAGCCACGTTTAGGCCTTTGAGGAAGACGATCTGGTCGAAACGTCAGGCCATTAATAAATTTTCCACCTAACAACCTCGTTGGCACAACTGAAGAAGTTCTAACACAATATCGATGCCGAGGTTCTATGAAGAGAGAAGTTCGAATTTAATAACACTGCAATTCCAAATATCTCATTTTAGGATTAGTAGATTATTTACTGCCGCTAGAGATGTACTTTTTGGGTGCACTGAGCAAATAACAGGCTAAATATTGTAGATTAGTGAAGACATGCTGGAATACCTACAATTAGCAACAAAACAAAACGCATAACAAACAGCAGCAACAACAATAAAAGTACGTGCTATATAATTCGGCGGTGGTTACTGACATAGTGGAGATTGAAAAAGATTTCGTATTTAGGCCTTGTGTAAAGGTCTGTAGCGTCCCTTTTTCTCGACGACTCTTGCTCGACTGGACGTTACAAACCCACGACGTAGTGCAGCGAGATTCCGATTAAGACCTTGAGGGGCGAGTTCGATTACGGATTATTTCTCTTTTATCCGAAATTCATTTATGAAAAACATGCATTCCCATATCTCGGCATACTCAGTGCTCTCTTCCTTCTTCACCCATAGTGGTGCCTTTGAGCGTTACTATTGTGATTAGAGATTTATAGGATACTGGGTTATTTCTTCGAGTCGGCAAATTTTACAAAGACGAACATGCACAGATTTTATCAATGCATTAGAGAAAAAATAGTAGTAGTAAGGTCTGGGGAAACTGCAAAATAAAGAAAACGTACCAATCAGTGCAAATAAGGATTTCAAATGATTACATCTAGAAGTGTCTCCGCAGGCAAAAGTTGCGGAAAACTGAGTCGCGTCAGTTTTGTTGGATTCTGCGCAATAAGCCGGAGGATCTGAATTTGAACCGTTTCTTGCTACAATCATGCTTTCTTTTCGAGAAAAACGTAGGTATAGCGTGAAAATTTTTGAGCCACTTCTACAAATAACCGCTATCAACACCAGTATTGAGTTGTAAGCCAGGAACTGGCCTTATCCACTAGGCGCCCACTTGGTCCGTGCCACGCATCATGAATTGGTTGTTCCACAAGAGGGGTCACTCTGCAGAAAACCGTTTGCAAACAAAAATAAAAAAGACCTAAAGACAGTGTAAGGGCTAGTGTGGGTGAGAAGGAACCCCAAAAGGAGTCATTCTTTCAAAAACTACGGGTCTCGGAAGCCTATTTTCGGCGAAATCTCCCACGGAAAGCGCCCCTTGAGCTGTGGCGGAGGTGGCCTAATCAGGGCAAGCCGCCTTTATTGTGGGCAGCCCGCCTCCTCACGACGAGCTCCCCATGATTGGCTGGGGTGGGAGGGCCAAGGCGATGCGGCCGGCTGGAGCGATCGGGGCGCGCTTTCGTAAAGAGAGCGTCGCAGACCGTTTCTTATCAGTTGGTTATCTTTTCCTGTGTTTTTGATTGCTGCTGCTTACCCGTAAAGCTCGCGACTTTTTCTTCTCTACTCTTCTTTTCTTTTCCAATAATACTCACTTGTTGTCTTCGCTCGTCTGCAGTCAACGATCGGATGCCCTTTGAGTTTTTTGTGTTGTTTCCACGCTGTTTATGCGCATTGATTACCTGGATACATGCCAATGGCAGAGTCGTCCGGGCCACCCGTTTCGAGAATCAGTGATGGGAAAGGGGTTCTATTTTTAGGTTTTTGGTCATTTGCTTCCGTTTTTTCTTCTCCGTCGTATTAATGATCATCTCGCCCGTCATATTCGCCACTTGTTTCGCATTTCGTTAGATTTTTCCCTAACACTGCCTTTGAGAGAACTGACAAAATCCGACTGTCGAAAGTTTCTAATCCCAAAGTGCTGACTATGAGAGTCCCTCTAGTGAGTCTACTGGGTCCGGGAAAGGCACTCTGGCCTTGCTGGTGGCAACGAGAAGGATGCAGTCAATCGTGTAAAGAAGGAATAAGGAGGTCGACGCAGAAGTCAATAAGAAATGCGGGATCCTTATCTGATATCTTATCTTATCTTCATTTTCTTTAGTCATCACTATATTTAGTTAGAGCTCGATAGAGCGCTATTCTGTAAACCACATCATTTTATGTGGAACCGGGCTTTCAGAATGGAACTTCTGAGGGCTTATCAATTCTGATTGATTCAGATGGCAATACCAGAACTGTATCTTGAGTAGCGCGCTCGCGCCAACAACAACGCGCCCGAAGGATGCTGATATGCATTGACATAGCGCGTGTTATCTGCTACTGTAATGGTCGTTCCCTTCGTGACACTGATGTGTTTCTTTTGCACTGCTCCTCCTGCTCTTATACAATATAGTTTTTCAGACATACATGAAGTCGAAAGGGCAGTTCGAAAGCCCAGAAGCAATGATGTGAGTGATGTTGTCTTCACTCTCTGAGTAAGACGCAATGCTCCCCACAAGTGGTTGAGAAGGATAAAAGAAAGCTGGCGGGCATTTTCTCCACTTTTTCTGTCAATATTTCTAACCGAACATCGATTTTTTGCGATGCGTCATTTTTCGTGTTGTGGTAGGGATTCTGTGACAGGAGAGGAAGGCTGTGGAGGAATGGACTTTGAAGGGAGTCGTATAAGTGGGTAGATGGGTAAGGAATGAATGGGTGGGCCAGTCGATAAGTCAAGAGCAGGAGAGTCAGTATTCACGTATCATTAATTTTATATTTACTTATTAATTTTATCATCCACGTCGTATCTCATCTGAATTCGTTATTTCTCAATCACCTACCTTCCTTCCTTTAAGAAGCAGTCCCTTTCGAGGTTCTCTGTTGGTTTTTTTTTTGATAATCAAGATCTCTTCTCTTGTTCTTGTTGTGAGGGTTGCCTGTTTATAATGAAGAATTTCTTGAAGAGAATTGGGAGGTCCTACTTCTCCGTTTTTTCCTGATACAATTTTATGATACAATTTTCGATGATGCTTTTTGATGATGATTGGTACAATTCCCCTCAATCCCACTGTGACAATACTTCGCAATTTTTAGCTTCGTCTCACAGCCGCTGTCTCAGTCACAATTCGAGCTATCTTCGTTCAAATTCATTACTGTTACTATGAAGGCGGATTTCTGCTACTATGCATTTTGATTTTATTGCTAATCTTCACAACTTGCATTGCTTATTGTATTCCCAATAGTCTGGGAAGCAAACAGCCTCAGAAACACGTTGTGCACGAAATTAGTACTCCTGTATGTCATCGTCACATCATGATCACTTGATATTCTTTGAATTGGATGTAACATGGAAAAACCCTTTAACATAAAAAAACAACACAAAGTAACAAAGCACAAAGAAATAGAAGAAGTGAGATCATAGTAACAACCTTGACATTAATACACCTTTATGATTTCCTCCACTCGTTTCCGCTTCAAATCGGGAACTAGTGCATCTGCCGCAGCATAACCCAAAGGCAAGAGCAGCAGCACCTGGAATCTCACTTCAGTCTTTTCATGCTCTTATTGTTTTCCATTATCAAGTGACATGATTGATACCGGAGTGGGTAGAAATCACTGTAGCAACAGTGTATGCTCATTGATAAAAACAAGATCGGTAGATTCGCGACTTTTTCCTGATTTTGTCAATGCAGCTTGTATTGCAAACACATGGAAACTCGGAGAGAAAGCCGCCCTTTTCATTTACTTGCTAGGCCTACTCATTTACTTTTTAGTTCATCTTACCTACGATTTAGTTCTTCTCCTCCCTAGCGCTAGTGCAGAGTCCTTGCAAGGTACCCTGTTCTTGTCAGACGTGCCACAAATTTCTATCTAAGGCATCTTCCGCCTTTGCTTCCAATTCTGTGAGTCTCTTCACTTATGCCGTTTCTCCATAACTTCTTCGAAGCTCCACGTGGTCACTTCTCTTGCGCTTTTAATCCTATAATAGTATTTTCCTTGTGGGGTGATTATCTGACCTTTTCAATGGCTACACCATCGCAGCCGCTGCTCTCTCAACTTCAGCTAGACAGGAGCCGTCTGTATATTGCTCTCACGTCCTCGTTCCTGAACTTGTCCAGTCGCGTCCAACCGCACGCCCATATCAACGTTCTCATTTCAACCGCCTGCAGTTTGTCCTTCATGTACCTTTATGACGGCCCAGCATTTGCTCTCGTACAGCATTGCAGACCCTATCACCGCTCCGTATACCACGCTCTTGAGCGTCCTGGGGCACCGTCGATCGCACTCCCTCCATTTTATCCACGCCTCTTTTGCTCGGGCCTCTCCCCCTAGTCCACAGTGCCATCAGCCGCTAGATCACGACCGAGCTACCGGAAGCCTTTTACCCTCACGATATTTTTCCCATGGCGATCCTCCATCGGTTCTGAGCACTCCTCGAAGCCTATGAACTCGACCTTCCTGACGTTTAATCGGAGTCCATTCTGTGCCAGCATGTCCTGCCATTTCTGTATTTTTGCCTGGAGTTCTTCACTGTCTTCCGCTACAGGGCAATAGCGTCTGCGTACAGAATAGTTTCCGGTTGTCTCTCCATGAGATGACTTACCATTACATCCAGAGTGGGGAGGAAAAGGAACGGGTGTACCTTTACCGTTGAAACTCTATACTTCATTCGACAATTCTTGAGGAATGCGCAACAATACCTCACCTCTGACGTACATATCTCTTATGAGAGTGGCCAGCCGTTCCAGTACCTGGAGCGATGCCAACTTGGTTTCCCGGTAGTTCGAGCAGTTCATTGCATCACATCTCTGCTTAAAGATGGTGACGATTGTACCTGTCTTCCAGCCATCTGAGATCCTTCCTTCAGCCGCTTCGGTACTGAGGAAACGAGTGAGCTAGTCTATCCCGTACTCTGTCAGCGCCTTTCATTTCTGTCGGCACCCCATCTGAACCAATCATCTTCTTACTCTTCATCCTCACTAGTATGCGCCCAACCCATGATGACGAGATTCTATGCCCCTCTGCAATCTATTCTATGCTTCGGCTATGGTTGCTTTGGCAAACCTCTTGCTACTTTCATAAGCGGCAAAGTCTTCTGGGCTCCGCTTTTTCTGCCAGCGTTTGTACATCTCAGATACCTAAAGGAATCTCCTGAACCGGAACCACAAGGAACTGGAAAACCAGTCTCCGCTACTCTGACTTTCGAGTCGTCCCCCTTCACGTGTGGCTTTCACCAACCTTAGGAAGCTCTATGGCAATGTTCGCCCTGTGCCGTGCACTCTCTCTAGCCCACACCTGTCACTGTAGACATGACCGCTCAGGTCTCCCGCTACGGTGAGGTAGTCATTTTCCTGCCCTGAAAGACACAACTCATACCCTGCAAGAAATTGCAAAAGTGCTGACGTGACAAGCGCTAGGCCCAGGTTGACAGGCCGGCTTATGGAGAAACCTAGCCGCAACAAAAACCTTTCCTACACTTGACCCTTACATTAAGTTATCTGTTCCTTCATTTGCAAATATGCCATACAACATTCAACGTCTGGATGAAAACATTCACCGTGTAGTGAATTAGTCACCAATTAACCATTCGTCTCTCTTGCCAAGGTGCGTAACTGGGTTTGCACAGCCATTTTCGTTGAAAATCGTGAAAGTCAAAGGCCTCATGTCAATGCCCTCGGACCTCTTCCCAGGCCTTGATCCCGCAATATGAGTCATTCACCCGACGGCTTAGGCCGCGTTCATACTTTGCGATTTTGCGATTTTGCGATTCTGTGATTTTGCGATTTTGCGATTTTCCTTTGCCCATCTTTAGGTGTGTATGTGTGCATGTATACGTATATGTGTGTATGTGTGTATGTGTGTGTATGTGTGTGTATGTGTGTATGTGTATGTGTGTATGTGTGTATGTATGTATGTGTGTATGTGTGTGTGTGCAATGGACAATATGTTCGAGCAAAATCGCGGAATCGCAAAATCGCAAAATCGCAAAGTATGAACGCGGCCTTACATAGGATGTGGCATAATTCCACGACATCGAGCTGTCGAAGCTGAAGAAAATGCTCCCAATAGCCTTAGATGAGGTTGAAATGCACCTGACGCCAAAAGCAATAGTTTTCTTGTTTTTCAAATATTGCGCTTCTACTTTTGCTTCTTCTATACTCTATTGTGCATGCTGAAATGAGTTTGTAATTTGCGACCTACAGATTCATTGTGTGGGCGACGTAAAAGCCGTAGAATTTGTGATCCTGCGTTCAATGGAGAAGTCACGACTGTGTTCAGGCCGACGTACTGAAAATCATATTGTTCACAAAACCATCGTTGCGAGCAGCTTAGGACCTCTAGAAACTTCGAGGGAACAACCTATTTGGAGCTGAAAAAACATAGTGCAATTTATTAATGGCAAATTGTAATTTTAACGAAAAGTTCGCTATATCGTACAACGGAAAATGAAGCAATTTGTAATTTTGTCTAGGAGTGACAAGTGAAGGGAGATCTAGGAAAGCAGATTCATCCGCTTGGTTATTATTACAGAAGTTAGTGGGAAATAAAGGAATTCGGGAAGCCTCGATACAGTGTTCAGAAAACGAGCTAGATCATATTATCACGTTGGCGACATTGTGTGCGCACGCACGTTTTCTGCCGCGTGGGACAATGCGTTCCATTGGTAGGATGCTGCACAGGAAATTCCTTTTATCAACACATTTGAAATCCACGAATAATCAGTTTTTATAAACATGAACAATGGTATCCAGGGTGAACATAGTCGGCTTACATTGTTTTTCAATAGATTTTTTTCACTCTTTGGTTACGTTAGAAGTGATCCTCCTGAGGGAAAACTGTTTTATTTTTAGAAAAATAAGTCTGTCCTAGAATACAGACCTTCTAGTAACACACAACGAATAGATCTCATCTCTGTTATACTATACTATACTCGTGAGACGGTGACTCTGTTTACATACCTACCACATGATTATGCACTTCCCATCATGCAGTGCTCTCTTATTCAAGCCCTCGAGGGATATTTCATAATTCCGCAGCACTCAATATTTTGCATTAGCGCTCAACATAGGCTCGAAATTCAGCGAGTTTGGAAAGGTGGTATCAAGCGAGGCTGACATGTGAGAAAACGCGCGTTTGCCAAGGTCGCTAGTGTGTCATGTCATCATCATATCCTTTCGTAGGGAAATCCCGCCTCCACTTCTACTTATGATAAAAAAGAATTGGAAGAATAGGCGCCAAGGAATCGGTACCTGTCGACTCGCTATAATCACTCACCTGTATTGAGGCCAGCATCATGCCGACAGCTATTGCAGTGCTGATTTCATTGTAATCAAATAGTCGCACTTGTGCCCCTCCCACGGTTTTGAAAATCTGAAGCGTTTACAAAAGATCATATTTCCAATGATGACACAAGCACACATAATGCTTTCAGATAAACTAATAACATTGAGAATGGATCGACTGTTATGTCTGTTTCCTTGGGCCTTTGAAGGCATCGGGGGAGGGAGTAGGGGAAAAGTGAAAACGTGAATACATGCTCTCTGAAAACAAGCCTTTCACTTTATCACTTTAAAATAGGTGATGTGAAACAAAACAGGCATCGAAAAGCGCGTCTTGGGCTCTTATCACGATCCAGCTACACGGCTTGTCGTTCTGCAGTTCATCTGCCGGAGACAGTGTGCCTGAGGATGTCTAAGCGTTCCGATAGGGCAGGCCACCAATGCGTGCTATCCAATTCACTATGGAAATGACAAAATCAGCATTCTCATTGGACCAATTTTTTATTTGTTGACTTTATAGGAAGTAATGCCCAACTATTCCATCCATCTCATCTGTTTTTCATTGAAAATTGTTTTTTATGAAAGGAACCATAACGTCAACTGTCCACATTATGTACATATATGCAACTATTATACATATTTGACCTCTCATATCTTTCTCCTTGTTCCGTTTTTAGCTTGAACATAAGTAGACCAACCACTCAAAGCGCCTTTACAAAATGGCAATACGAAATGTTTGCGTTTGAGCCGCGAAACCGTCGAAAGCAAAGTCAGGAATACCTTATTTTTAAGATTTATGAATGTTTTCTTTGTTTTTCTTCATTTGTGTTTTCAGCACACAAAGAGTTTTTATGAAACACGAAGAGGCACGAAAATTATCGTAAACTGTGCGCTTAACCAACTTAACTTCATGCAATGCCTCGCGATTCGTACCCACTCATTGACGACTTTACCCATAGAAACACTCGCCACTCACCGCCATGGTTATCGATGAAGCTTTTGTCGATGACACTGTCAAAAGCATTTGACTGCACTATACTTTGCGGCACATTCAACTTACTCCTCTGCTTCAAAAATATTGAAGTTACCGGAAGAGGTTATTGTGGCAAGTGAAAGTCAAGCGCTACGGCAGAGCAAGGACTGGATGGAAAGGCCAAAAACGTGGGAACTAAGTCTGCCTTCTCACTCCTTCACTTTTGCCACCTCCGGATCAGTAGCCGCTGAGGGGTATGTATATCCGGACTGCGAGGGGATATAGGTACATTCTAACCATCCCAGAACGGTCCAGCCTTCGTAACAGCTCGTCTAGTAAAGCGCTGCATCGCGAAGTTAAGCACGATGAGATTGCGATAAAGGCTTCAAAGAGTGCTCTTCAATGCGACAGATTATCTCTTTCTAGCTGACCTCCTATTTTCTGATTTCTAACTTCTCACAGCTTTCTTACTACAATATTCCTGCTATTTATGAAACCCTTCGTCCGTCTGAACGTCCGCCCGTCCCATCGTCCGACCGTCCCTCCGTCTGCCACAAAATAAGGTCCTTTATGAAAAACGACCTGTGGAGACTGGGACAAGTGTGGTATGGGTGGGACAAGGGACAAGAAGTAAAGACCACATATGAACCAAGTTAAGCTCCGCCCACGGTGGGCGGGGCGTGTACTGGAGTGTCCTGTTTTCAGACCGAGAATTGAAACTGAGTCCCAATACGACCCAAACGTGGGAAGAAGATTTATTTAGATCAGCGATGAGTTTCCGAAGGTCAAGAAAGAATTCTGGGCACAATGGGCGGAGCATTTGTAATGGTGAGTGGAGCATTTGTAGTGATGGGCGGAGCTTGGACTTACATGAATATCCACCATGAATGTTGGCTATTATAGGAGGTAGACTGGGCAAGTGTGGGATGGGCAAGGCATGGCACAAGAAGTAAGGGGCATTAGATTAAGCTCCTCCCACGGTGGGCAGAGCGTGCAGTGAAATACTCTGTCCTGAGAAAAGAGCAGTTTCGACCGACCCACTGACGCACATGGTTTTTCGCGCACAGTAGTGTGCGCTAGCCAACTGGTTGCTTATAACTGTCCGATTATTTGGGGATTATTTACTAACTAGGGAAGGTATTTTACTTCCTATGGAAGTTCGAAATGAGACCCGGCGGGATCGATAGGGCATCGAACGCTGATTATAACTGTGAAAACCAAAATTGCTAAATGGCATTCTGAAGCGAGTTACGAGGGGTCAAAGTTTGCCTGTGACACCTCATTGGCGAGGCACTTTGCCACCAGACGGTTTGTCGAAATGGTCATTTGCAATGAGACACATACCACTGTACGCGCTTTTAAATGCTGATTTCAAATCTGTATTCAGAATCTGCCAAACGATCACCTGAATGAAGTTATGAAGGTTTTCCCGAAAAAAAAAGAGTAGTACCATTTCATGGTATGTTTGGGAGCCCATAGCGCGCGAGCCATACGTTTTCACGCAAAACCAGTGTAACTTTAGTGTTCAGGGGATCAAATTACCCTATAAGACAAGTTTTCAGCCAATTCGAGAATTTGCCCAAATCTCGGAAAAGTTGATAGGCTATTGGCTGGCAACCCATCCAAGAAAGGAGAAGCCGTTGACCCTTGCCCAGCAAATGCTCTTATTTGGCGCTGGTTACGTGCGTTTAGTGTGATGGGCAAGTGTGATAGGGATGTTTAGGTTATCTTGTTCAGCTTGCAGGATTTTTGTGGAAGGAAATTCAAAAACTCCTACTTAACCCCTGGCCACCCCTGATCTTCCGAAGTTGGGCCAAAAACTGGATCCGGCTGGAAACTTGCACAGAGTGGTAATTCGACCCCCTACGCCCGAATATCATACGAGGAAACGTTTAAAAGCGAAAGAAAAGCACTTACTGACAATGAAACACAAAATGCAAGAAAAGCCGCACCTGCGGGAAGCAAACCCACGATCTCGCGCATGCAGAAGCGGGACACTACCCCTGAACCACGGAGGCCATTACTGGCTCTGGGGTGGGGGGAAATCCGCCAAAAAATCGCGTGGCCGCCCGCGGCGAGCGGCTCGGCTGGTGCGAGTACCAGTGGCAGGGCATGGCAGCCTTCAAGCGAGATAGTGTGGCAAAGGTGGAGGAGGCAGGGTGGCGTGGATGGAGGAGGCAGTGTGGCATGGCTGGAGTGCAGAAGTGACGCAGCCACGCTCTGCCGGGCTCCCAAGAGCAAAATCGATGCGCAAGTCGTACTGGTGGCGCCGCGAGTGCGACGCCGCTGACGCGATTTTTTGGCGAATTTCCCCCCACCCCTGGCTCTGCGCTAGTCATCCTGATGACGAAGCGCCTCGCCATTGAGATGTCACAGGCAAGTCATAGGCAAACTTTGACCCCTCGTAACTCGCTTCAGAATGCCATTTAGCAATTTTGGTTTTCACAGTTATAATCAGCATTCGATGCTCTATCGATCCATCCGGGTCTTATTTCAAAGTTCCATGGGAAGTAAAATACCTTCCCTAGTAGGTTCGCACTGGATCTTGAAACGCTCAATGAAGTAAAGTAAACATGATTGGCTCAGACTAAAATTTGGGTGCGATGCTGCCGCTAAACAGTTCCACGACACATGTAAGGTATAAATTTAGCCTATCCGGTCAGTTAACTCTTCTGGCAATTCGGGTCGCCACCTCTTTCACCTGGCAGCGACAAAATGCATGAACTTGGCTCTTCCAGCTTTTGTGGATTCCACTCCTTCCGAGTGCATATCGCTTGTCTACGGAAGAAGGAAGTGATGTGGGTCACACTGTTCGATTGAGACTCGCTGAAACTTAGCTCCCATTCCTTGAATAATGTTATCTGATGCTGTGTGTTGTTTTTGTACGTACCTTGTTTATGTGTACGTTGTTTTGTGTTTTTCCTACTGATTTTGTTCCGCAGTACACCGCTTTTATTAGTTTACTCGAGCGGTGGGCTAAGGCCAGTGACGCCAGTGGTACGGCGAGGTGAAGGTACAGTTGAATAATATTATCATCAGACGGCGACATGAGGCGGTGGTCAATTTGTTCACAGAACCCCTGCTTCTGAAATCGCATGAGCCAGGAAATATCGTGGAGCGGCTTGCGATCGCTGCCAATTTCATACCAAAATCAGCGAGTTATGAAATAACGAACGCATTCGGAAATCAGCGCACTGGTTTTCAGCACTTAACAGTATAAAAAAGGAATATTTTTTACAGAACTATCAGGTTTGTCCACATGTTCCGGTCTGCTTTTTTTCTTATTTCACCGTAATATTCATCCGACGTGATATGAACCACGAATATCTACACTGTACTGTCAACGCAACGAGCTCTTTTCGATCTACTTGCGTAGCTTCACGAATCTCGTCGGAGAAAAATGCATGTCGGTTTTGAGATCACTTTATTTGCTTACTATTTCTTATTCAGAAAGTGTGCTAAAAAGAGAAAAAGTATGAGATCTATACGGTGAATGAGGAATGATTACCCGCGCAAAAGTTTCAGAATCTCGTGAATTTTCTACCTGACACGAACCGACCATTAGCGCTCCCCATTGAAGTGCATTCGTCCTCTTCCGTTCAACGGCAATATCAGCAAGCTAACAACTGGATAATTTCGCAAAACATCAGTATCTGGAGGTGAAAGCCATCGGTGAGCTACTCTCCTCGTGTATCGATACGTCGAAAGTGCTATTTTTCGATGAGCCGGACTTTGGCTCTCGGAGTTCTCGACTCGTTTGAGCAGAGTCTCACCCGCTTGGCTTCTGCTCAACGCATAGTCCTCACTATTCATTGTATGTATGGGGAATAAACCGCTTATTTTCTCAGCTTTCTGACTTCATGAACATGAACGCAGCTTGATCACCATGCAGCACCGCGGGTGCCATACTACATAGCGACTGGACTGCCTAGCTTACTACTCATGGGCTTTGCAAGAATGCCAGTAATGAATGTTTTAAGGTTGTCAATGAGTCCATAATCCTTGAAGAAGAGATCATTTTTCAATGGATGGTGTCAGCGCCGCACACTGGGAGGCCGTCTACTCTGCTGCGTGGCCAATTTCGCCAACGACCTTGCCCGTAGAAAGTCCGAAACGGTGAGCTGAAGAATTAGGCTCGAATGAGCCGCTCGTCAGAATGGTACTAAGGCAAGCAAATGACCTGGCTAGCTAATCCGTACACGAATGTAAAGAGGTACGCAACTCATGAACAAGCTCAATACGCAAACACGCATCTTCGAGTGAGCCCATTGAAACTGCTATTATACGTCACTGTCATCTGGCGTCAGTGCCGATGCCCAATGTCAGCGCCGATTCCCTCCACGGAAGTCGGTGCCTCACAATATCAAAGCGACGTTAAGCATTCGGGATACCATCAGTGGAAACCACGGGACAGAGCTGTGAACGCAAATCATGTGTCGTGAGATTTCACTAAACTTGCAATATACTTGTTAGCTTACAAGCTAAAAAGCGGTTTCAAAGAAAGATGAAACGGGATCAATCATTCCTACCTCATGGCAGACGACTAATAGAACAGGTGCATCGGTCAGATACGGCCGTTTCCATGTTTCTTGCAACTGAGACACTCCCATCACCCATTCACTTCCTTCACCCATCCTTAAAAATAGACAGGATCGTAGTGAATCATGTAGGAATGACTTTGTTGAGGACAATGAGACCCACAAATTGAAAAGTGCAAAGAACGAAAAGCAAAACGTTGTAACATTCTACTCATAGTTCACAAGCCACTACCCCGGCCGAGAATGGCGTCCGAGAGGCATACATACTATGCGGCGTTGTCGCCTGGCAGCACTCCTCCCCTCCATTTGCAATGCTGCCACGGTACCGCAACATAAGAAGAAGTAAATGATTATTAACAACGAGGAGACTTTGTTCAAAGATTTGAGGGGGGAGGGGAAACAAGGAAGTAGTTCAACCTCCGTTTCGCACGGGCCCTTTGACGAAGGTCAAACTTAGAAATAACCTCTCTCTGTGCTCATCAGTAAGGGAAGGAAGGCTGGCATATTTCAAGATATCATTGAATTATTAATTTAAATTATAAAGTAATTTGAATGTTAACAATTCATGTAAATGTAAATTGAAAGAAGTTTCTGCATAACAGCTGATACTTAAAATTCTTTGCCTAGATCACTTTACCATTTGTTTGAGAGATTTGTGAGGCTACTTAACGCTGTGATGATACTTTGCATCGCAATTTTACGACGACTGCTGGTTACGCTTCATTTCTGAGTTCTGACGTGAACAAGTAGCAGAGTAGGTGCTACTTGCACCACAAGGATGCATGCAATCTAAGTTTTATTTGTTTTTGATTTTTTATCTTCCTTTTTTGGCGAAAAGACCAGCACCCCAACTCTGGACAACAGCACACAAGTGCGAGCATAGATGCAGCGTGTAGTAGAGAAGAACAGTATCCTAAACGGAAAAGCCTCCATGAATGATTGATGATGAAGGAGTGCACCTTGATGAACTTCGCTGGAATTCAGTTATATCTGAGAACTATTTGGGCTTTCGCACTGTTCCGCGCGAATGATATTGCAGGATCATGTAAATGAAAGCCAAACTCACAAACCGATATTACATAAGTTCATATTGCATAATTTCACAATGTGATAAAACTGAGCGCTGGCTCAACTGACATCCCTATAAACGCCTATATCCTCCGAAATTCAATATAGTTCAGTGGTGGAACCATTTCGATGCAGCGTTGTTCGTGGTTGATAATTCGTTCACCTTTGCATATCGGACCTCACTCACGTATGCATGAAATAAGCGAATATCAGTTGTTTTGAGAGCCGTTCTCCCACCTTCGGTGTCCCTGTGTCACCCCCATATCCTCGCAAAAATCAAGGATTCAGCTATGTTGTGCGACGTTAGATATGGATTTTGTGAAAGACAGGCATACATACATTCTAAGCGAATACATAAAGTGCGGCAGGATGAAAGCTAAAATATCTCTTTGAGTCCCAAGAAGTCCGTTCTACCATGAAGAAGGTATATGTCAAACGAAATAAGAAACGTACCGCCGTACGTAGTTGTCTCTGGCATCGGCTTCAACGAGAGCACGAATTTGCGCCTTTCGTTCCTCGTTGACGACCACACAGAATTTCCAAGGCTGAGCATTTGCGGCGCTGGGCGAGCAACCTTCAAAAAGCCTTTGTTACCATCAGCAGAGCAATTCTGCATTTTCAAGCATTACGATCCTGAATTCGTCCTCGCTGAGTTCCCCATCTGACCTGCTGTCTTTATGATGTTCTGAACAATTTTCAGTGGAACAGACTTGTTGCTGAAACTTCGCACACTCCGACGAAGCCTCATCTGTTCGTAGAAACATTGAGAAGTACGGAGCATTTCTCTCTCGTGCATAAATGGCATATGGTAAAGAATCTGAACAGCCCAGTTCAATGAGCACAATCTACAGCTTCAGCAGAAAGAAGAAAATTATACTTCTTTCGTTGTGAAAAGATAGTCATGAAGATCAGCGAAGCAGGAGTCGTCACCACAAGCCTTGTCCCGTCGCTTAACTTGCTGGGTGATCTCAACCTCAACTGAAGCTTCGTGGTTTTCTTTCTTTGATGAAAGTACGAGCAGTGTCATAGCTTGGTAAGCGATGAAAGCTATCACCTGCAAATGCTAGGCTATTGCTGAAACACCGACGTACATCTTCAGAATTAAATGAGTTTATAAGTGTCTTCTTGTTCTTGTTTCATGTTTCTCCGCGTTCAATAGCAATAGGAACGCTAATTTCGTTGCTCGCTGCGAGGTGTCACGTAGAGCCGCTACGCAAGAAGCAAACAAGAACCGGGAGCCTAAAAAATGGGATCCTCATTCCCCGTTTTGGCTGTGGACCACCACCCATGTGTCACTTCTCTGTATCGATCGCAGCCAAGTGCATCACAGACGTGAGAAGAGCTAAAAAAGGAAAAGCAGCCTTTGTCATTGCGCAGCGATGAGTAGGTTTCGTTCACATGCACTCCGCAAGATCTGATAAGCGAAAAGCGCGAGTATAAAAGTTTCTTAGTGTATAAAGCTGGTGGTTTACCCGAAGTCAGTCGAGCAAGGATCGTGCATATGGGGACGGTGCTCCTCTCCCAAGGATCGCGCATATCTACCTTGCTTGCTCTTTTCGTGCACTGCCTCTATCACTTTTCTCTTTCTTAACCTCAAATGTCACTTTCTTGCCACGCCTCGCCTTTTATGTCATTTGTGCTTTAAAAGACAGTGATAGGGGTAATGGGGGTGATATGGAGTTCATTCACTGAAAAATTACGGGTTTGAAAGGCTGTGTATGGCGAGATCCCCCGCGGAAGGCGCCCTCTAGAGCTGTGGAAGTGGTCTTAGTAAGGCAACTCTGGGAAGTGAGTCGCCTTTCTCACAGCAACCCGCCTCTTAGGGTCGACTTTGCCGAGGAGTGACTGAGGTGCGTAGTAATGAGCATGACAGCGGAATGATACAGTCCATTTCGGAGGTCCTGATAGGGCATGGCCTACGGACTTGGATGAGAGTGTATCGAACTCTCTCACGCCGCCACACTCTCCCACTCTCGCCACGTACTTTCACGCTCGCCCCTCACCCGAGTCCGTAGGCTACGCCCTATCGGGCGCCCCGAAATGGACTGTATTTATCGTATCATGTTAGGGCCGTACTGATCGATATAACGTGGTGCATGAATGTCAGCTTTCGTGATGAACACGTCCACCGGTCAGTATCAAAGCTTGGAACGAATGATAACAAGTAAATTATCCTTAACAGTGCCTTTAAATTCCAATATCCTGTTTAGACCTTCAAGCTTTTTTTCCTCATATTTGAACCTTGGTTACCTTGTACTTTAGCATTTTGTGCATTTACTCGTTCACTTACGTACATCATATCTCACTCTGTATTTCAGGTATCTAGTTTTACGTAATACTCGCTACATATGTCCACGTACTTATCATCGCACCTAAATATCCAAAATAGAGTTTAATTAACCAAGTTCGAGGTTATCTCTGTGCACTGGTTGTTGCACCGTATTTATCTGAACCACCATACAAAGCGCATGTTGAAGCACGTGATACGCGGTACGCGACGCTCTCATTAGGGGGCAGATCAGTTCTGCGAAGGCTACTTGTGAAGGGCGTTCGACATAAGTCGCTCCGTATCAACCAGCAATAATCCACCGCGTATTTCAAAAATCCTGAGCCCCCACTGGAACATGTTGGCCTCAAGAGCCTTGGGTGCTGCTACGAAAGTTATAGTATAACCCACGAGGAAACCAGTTAGTGAGACTATAAGAACAACTCGCTCAGGAAGGCTCTGAGGAACAGAAGCCTATGGTGGGAGACGACGGAGAGCTGGACCACACTCAAGGGAGCATTCTGATTATCGTGAACCCGTAGAAGCCCCGAATTAGAGGGATTTTCCACCACTTCACCCTAACAATATTTATCGTCCTTGGTTGACGCAACGTTTAACGATTGGCAAGAAAACAAGAAACAGAAAGCTACAACTTGAAAAATCGCTGCATGAAGTTGTGCGGGCACAATAAACTTTATTTCGATAGAACACGAGAACGTACTCCTCCACTGCTCTTTATATAAGCACTCACGAATATTGAAACCGTTAGGTTGAGAAGTGCTTCGGATGTGCGCTGGTTCAGAAACATTGGTAGATTGTTCATGAAGTCATGGATCATCTTGGAATCGATAAAGCGCATTGGTCCACTATAATTAGAGGGCCGAAAATGGAATAGAGCCATCTGAAATGCCTTTTTGTTTTCCATTTAAACGATTGTATAGACACCATTCAAATAGAGGTCTCTTATAATCACAGCACGGCAATCAGGGAATGCAGCAGAATGCAGAAAAACTATGAGGTGCCCGTCAGCTATCAATCCTGTCGGTGTTTCCCATACACTCTACGAAAAATCATGTGAACGCGTTGGAACAATTGGAAGCCGAGCCTAGCACATAGATTCGGATCTCAACAAGTAGATCAAGTGACAAGATAAATTGAAGCTATAGGGAGGTGTCTAGTCTCCTCTTGGAGTCCACAACAGGCAATTCGAACGCTTACGGCGATGCTCAATCTGAATGAAGGCTAGTCAAAGGTGCTAAGGTAACCTACGGAGACAGTTAGGGCTGATTTTGGCTGGTCGTAGAATATGGAAGTAGAGATGGAAGATGTGAAATATGAATATTGATGCAGTGTTTGAAAAATGGATAGTGCAACAATTGGGAAGAGTGAAGGAGTCACAAACTTCAGATGTAGAGCATAAAGTTTGTTTGCATGACTCATTGACCGGGTACCTTTAGCAGCCTTCATGCTTTGCTGTTCCGGCGGCATGGCGTGGCTACGTGTACGTGCGTCTCTGGTCGTGCCACCCTGTCTCGTTAACGACAAATAGGCAACAACGTATTCAACATTGTTATCGGTAACACTGCCAGCACATAGACAGATTGTTGATTCCCTCCTCCCTGAACTCTGGGTTCTAAGAGAAGAAGCTAGCGATCACCATTGCAAGCAAGTCATAATCAATGAGTTTTCTCTTAGCCAGCAAGAATTTCAGAGGATGGAAAAGGTGGTAGTCAGAAGGGGCAATGTCTGGAGAGTATGGCGTGTGGGGTAGTAAGTCCCAGTCGAACCAGCGGCGGGATGGAAAGAAGCTTTCGTCGATTTGATGCACTGACAAGGGAAGGACCCCAGGTCGAAGTTGCCATTCGGAATGGGACACATATGGTCCGACGCATTTTCGGACGCTGATCCCGAATTTGTATTCGAAATTTGCAGAACGATCCCCTGAGCAACGTTATGTAGGTTTCTCTGTGACGAGGCACTATTTCATCAGCACGGCCGCTTGCGTAGCAAGCAACGGCCTCAGTGGCTCACAGGTAGTGTTCCGGATCTGCAGTACAAGGTTCGTGGGTTTGCTCCCGCCGGTGCGGGTTTTTTGCATTTTGTGTTTAATTGTCAGTAAGTACTTTTCTTTCACTTCTGGACGTTTCCTTGTACTGGAACCTACCGCACCCACCACTCTGCCACGTTATTTACAACTACTAACAATATTCACAGGGGAAGCATATCAGGCCGAAGAGACTCCCATACCATACGAATTAGGCGTTGTTGCGTAAAAAGATTATGATGTTCGCGCAGAGGGGGTCGAATTACCCCTCTGTGCAAATTTTCAGCCAAATCCAGTTTTTGGTCCAACTTCGGAAAATTGGAGGTGGCCAGGGGATAAAGTGGTAGTTTTTGAATTTTCTTCGGCAGAAAACCCTGCAACCTGAACAGGATAGCCTACACATACCTTTCACACTTGCCCATCGCACTATATGTACGAAATAAGCGTCAAATAGGAGCAGTTCCTAGGCAAGGGTCAACGACTCCTTCTTTGTTCAATGTGCTGCCACCCAATAGCCCATGAATTTTTACGAAATTTGGTCAAAATCTCGAATCGGCTAAAAACTTGTCCTTTGGGGTAATTTGGCTCCCTGAATACGAAAATCGCCCTGGTTTTGCGCAAGAACGTCTGGCTCGCGTGCTAAGGGCTTCCAGGCCTACCATATGTACTGTTTTTTCAAAAAAACCTCCACGATCCCGCCCAGAGAATCGTTCTGCAAATTTCGAATACAGACGCGAGATCAGCGTCCGAAAATACGTCGGACCATATGTATCCCATTCCGAATGGCCACTTCGACCTGTGGTCCTTCCCTTGTAAGACCACTCACAGTAGACGCCGCGTATTTGGTGGGTATCGACAGCGGGCATTGTAGCTTTCTCCACGGAATCTGGCGGGTGAATATTCACTTTGTTGGAAAGCATAGAGAAGTTCTACCATATTCCTGAACCGCCTAGATTTATCTCGAAGTAGACAAGAGTTATTGATGCCTATGAGAAAATCCTACATGACTTTCGGTACAACCTGGCAGATTCAGGACAAGCATCAGACCGCAGACAAAACACGAAGTCCTATGTTGCTGCCCTGCACTAAGGGCATATGGGTTGTCGGTGGTGTCTGCAATCCTAAGTGATTGGCTGAGGTGGGAGGGGCCAAGGAGCTGCGGCAGGGTAGGAGCGATCGCGACGCGCTTCGTGAGAAGAATGTCGCAGACCCTTCTCTAACCAGCTGGTTATATTTTTTGCTGTTTTTGATTGCTGATGGTTACCCGTTACCCGTAGAGTTCGCAAGTACTTCTATACATTCTTTTTTCTTTTTCATTATTTCTCTCTTGTTTTCTTCGCTCGTTTGCAATTAAGGATGGAACGCCCTTCAAGTTTTTGCATTGGTTCCACGCTGTTTTCGCCCATTGATTGCGATACATGCCAATGGAAGACTCATCCGTACTTACTGTCTCTAACGGAATGGTCGTCCGCGTCGAGAATCAATGGTGGGAAAGTGTTTCTCCCTAGTTCTAGGGTTTCTGCCCATTTACTTCCGTTTTCTCTTTACCGTCGTATTCCTGATCATCTCGACCGTCATACTCACTACTTTTTCCTATTTCGTCCAATTTCCTTCTATCACTGCCGTCGAAAAAAGCTGCATTCGTTGTGTTCCGATAGCTGAGAACCATGATGCAGTGATGCAGACTCTATGATTGCAGGGTCGTTTGGCGCGAAACCGCTCGGCGCCTGCGCCAAAATGGGGTGGGTCACCGAGCTCGCTCAAAATTCGTTGTAGTTTGATCTCCTGAGTGAGAATTTTGCGTTCACTTTGTATTGAAGAACATAATAAGAATCCTCCGTGACAGTTTAGTCCATGTTTCTTTGAATATTCCCGCGCTTTATCTTTGTTCTCACGTTGCGTCAGCGTACCTTTTCCCACAAAATGCGATCTTTTCGCTTCTATTCCCCCATCTTTTTCTGTGACAAGCATGGCTGTGAACGCTATTCACCATCGCAACCGTTTGAAGGAACTGACTGAGTTCAATTGGCTCGATTTGCTGAGAGTATGAAACAAGTCAGGGATCAATTTCGGGCCTGGCTACGTAGCCTGGATCTGCAAATTTTTCCGGCGTGCTCAAAGTGTTATAGGTCCATGACGATTCGACGACAGGACGGCCTTTGGATTTGTCACAAGCACGCGTGCAGGACGAGTGGAGGAACGAAGCCGTCCATTTCAGTCTCTTCGGAGAGTTTCTTCACTTCGTCGAAACTACCAGAGTCCACTATATTCGTGCTGGCCTACTTCTGGTTGCGTGAATTGTTCATTCAGGACCGAGTCATTCGAGCTCAACGTGACTGCAAAGGCACTATCTCGGTGGGAAAAATTCAGAAGAGTCTGCTCTATGTACTACAGAAGACATCCATCCCTTATCGGCGGACCTGGGACCACAGTAGAGGTCGACGAAACAAACTTAACAGGAAGAAAATGCAATCTTGGTAGGTTCACGCAGAAAGGAGTGGTTATTTGGCGAAATCGAAAGAGGATGTGGTCGAGCCTTCATGATTTTGGTGAAACGACGCGATGCCGTTACCCTCACGAGACTGATCTGCAAGTTCGTTTGTCCTGGTACTACGATCAGATCAGACTCATGGAGAGCATATTCGCAGCTGTCGAGGTTTCAGGCAGTATATAGAAATCTAACCGTAAACCACATGCGCATCTTCGTCGATCGTTGCTTCACCAAAATCATGAAGGCTCGACCACTTCCTCTTTCGATTCCGCCAAATAATTACTCCTTTCTGCTTACGAACCTACCACGATTGTATTTTCTTCGTTTTAAGTTTGTTTCGTCGACCTCTACTGTGGTCCCAGGTCCGCCGATAAGGGAAGGATGTCTCCTGTAGTACATAGAGCAGACAGATGAACAATTCACGCAACCAGAAGTAGGCCAGTACGAACATAGTGTACTCTGGTAGTTTCGACGAAGTGAAGAAACTCTCCGAAGAGACTGAAATGGACGGCTTCGTTCCTCCACTCGTCCTGCACGCGTGCTTGTGACAAACCCAAAGGCCGTCCTGTCGTCGAATCGTCATGGACCTACAACACTTTGGGCACGCCGGAAAAATTTGCAGATCCAGGCTACGTAGCCAGGCCCGAAATTGATCCCTGACTTGCTTCATCCTCTCAGCAAATCGAGCCAATTAACTCAGTCAGTTCCTTCAAACGGTTGCGATGGTGAATAGCGTTCACAGCCATGCTTGTCACAGAATAAGATGGGGGAATAGATGCGAAAATGATCGCATTTTGTGGGAAAATGTACGCTGACGCTGGCGTAACGTGAGAACACAGATAAAGCGCGGGAATATTCAAAGAAACATGGACTAAATTGTCACGGAGGATTCTTATTATGTTCTTCAATACAAAGTGAACGCAAAATTCTCACTCAGGAGATCAAACTACACCTTGGGACAAATTTTAAGCGAGTTCGGTGACCCACCCCATTTTGGCGCAGGCGCCAAGCGGTTTCGCGCCAAACGACTCTGCAATCATAGAGTCTGCATCACTGCATCATGGTTCTCAGCTATCGAAACACAACAAATGCAGCTTTTTTAAAAGGCAGTGATAGAAGGAAATTGGACGAAACAGGAAAAAGTAGTGAGTATGACGGTCGAGATGATCAGGAATACAACGGTAAAGAGAAAACGGAAGTAAATGGGCAGAAACCCTAGAACTAGGGAGAAACACCTTCCCACCATTGATTCTCGACGCGGACGACCATTCCGTTAGAGACAGTAAGTACGGATGACTCTTCCATTGGCATGTAGTCAAGCAATCGATCAAAAACAGCGTGGAAGCAATGCAAAAACTTGAAAGGCGTTCCATCGTTAATTGCAAACAAGCGAAGAAAGCAAGTGATAAATAATGAAAAAGAAGAAAATAGAGTAGAAGTACTTGTGAACTCTACGTCCAACCATCAGAAATCAAAAACCATGGAAAATATAACCAGCTATTTAGAGAAAGGTCTGCGACATTCCTCTAACGTCGCGCGTCGGATCGCTCCTACCTTGCCGTAGCTCGTTGGCCGCGCCCTCCCCAGCCAATCAGGGATGCTCGTCGCTAAGAGGCGGACCGAGCCAAGAAAGGTGGCTAAAGCTGAAAAGCCCGCCCCCGCCACAGCCTAAAGGCGCGCTTTTGGTGGCGGATGTCGACGCAAATGGTCTTTCCAGACCCCTAGTTTTTGTGTAAATGATTCATTTTAGGGATTCTATCACCCTCATTACCCCTACCACTGACTTTAAAGAACTCCTGCGGTGCCCTTTTGGGTCCTGAGCGGAATCGCAGCTGATAGCAGCAAGTCGCGTGTTGACAGCAGTGTTGAATGCGTCGCGGGCGCGACGCCGCGAAGCGATTTTTCGACATAAGGCTGCACACCTGAGCACAGCAAGTTGATTTGCTGATCAATAACACTAGATCCGTCATGACTCGAATAAATGCCGTGAAAATATGGAACTGCCCAGCAAAGACTGCGAAGACTCATCAGGATAAATTTAACTTCTCTGTAACTTCTTAAGAAATAGAAGACCCGTTCACTAAAAGATGTACATGCTTAATATCAAGGAAAGTTTCAGAACTTCGTCTCAAAAAGCTAGTGGCGTCACTGGGATGATAAACTAGTTAATTGAAAGGCAAAATAAATCTGTGACTAAGGAAGCCCTAAACATCATCAAGAGGTGTGCACCAAGGAAACCCATACTCCATTCACTCATGTATTTCGCCAGCCACCAATCCGATATGAGCTACCTTCTCATTGAAGCAAGTGGAAAATGCGCACAGAAACAAAAGTTGTGCACAGCGGCTAGCTTCGAATACAGATTCTACGAGTAGGTACTGGGTGGGGTCAACTAATCGAGTTCTCGCATGGCCGACCGCGGCGAGCGGCGTGGCGAGTGCAAGCTGCTCGTAGTTTTATCCGTTGAAACAGCAACAACCAGAACATATAAGAACTTCCGAAGCTTCCAATATGCAATCTTCAAGGTCCCTCACGTTACCAGCCCACTGCATATGTACTGAGCGGAATTCCCACTTAATGCAGCAAATCGTGCTGAAGGCCCCAGCGTGCTACGCCGCGAAGCGAAAATTCTACCAATCGAACCCACACATGCTCTCCTACAAAGAAGAGCAAGGTTCGAACACAATAGGACTCAGCCACTCCCATCGAATATCGGTTATCTCAGAAAATGCATATAAAGTCCGGTGCAGAAGTTCTGCCCTACCCTGAGTGATAACTGGATGTGCCCAAAAGGGGCCACCACTTTTTTTCGCACTCTGGAGTAACTCAGCCAGAGAACAATTGAATCCGCACATTATGAAGGCGACCGTGAATAAGAGATCGTTCCAAAAATCGAAAAATGTAAAAATCGCCCTCCAACGCTCTTCGGATTTGGATTCTAACGAAATAAAGTTCTTAGTAGGATTAGATCTGCTCAGAGGTTGCTAGAAAAGGTGCTGTATTCAATTGTTTTTGTTTGGTTCCAAACAGATGCGTTTGCGTAGGGTAACGATCTTTGAAAGCTAGTCCATCAAAACGATAGATATAGTATTTGACCTATCCAATAAGTGGAACCCATTTGAACCACAGTGTTTGCTATTCATCGATTTTTCCTTACGTGATGGTGACCGTATGCATTAGATCAGAAAGGCAAGGAAGAAAGCTATATGACTGTTGTAGCACACGTGCGGGCTGAAGGCCGTCCCACGTGGCCAGAAAGTCGCAGCCCTCAAGTAGGCTGCACAGTCGCCGAATGTGTTCGAAGACAGTTGAAGGGTCCTGCCTTCTGCTTTTGGCGGAGGACATTGGCATCAGACAGCTTGCTTTACTATTGGTAATTCAGAAATAATATCTCCAACTGCTGATGCACAAGCACAGCAACAGAAGCCTTGACGTTCAAGTTTGCGCAGCACCGGAGGTTCACGCCATTGTGTAAAACATCTGTCAATCCATCAAAACGGAACGTCGTGAAACGAAATGAAATGCCATGCAGTGCTCGCAAGTGCATCGGAAGCAGCTGAGATATTGCATGATGCCTGTCACAAAAGCGTCAAGCTCACTGCTCATATCCAATTACTGATAACAAGAAATTCGAATGCTTACAAGTATGTGGCTGTTGCATGTAGGTCACCTTCAGGCTGTTCTATATGTGAATGAGATGATACTCAGGTGGCAAAAATCCGCGTTTTCGGCAACTGCTCTTATTTTCTTATCATCGAGGGTAATATGAGGAGAGTAATACCTCAATGACCAGTTTTTTGTTATAACTGAGTTTTTAGTTTTTAGTAGAACGCAACAGTTCGAACAAGCCCACACGAGGAAGGACAGTGTCAAAGTTTCGGATTTTTGCCTCTTGGGTGCTTCATTTCTAGGCGTGGAAATGATAGACAATTAAATGACTTTCGAAAAGAAGGATGAATATTGTTGCAGAAGAAGCCTCATAGAGTACATATATAACTTTCAGGCGAAGAGATTGCTGCGAAACAAAGAGAATGTAAAACCGGAAAACAATTGAACCCAACTAAATTTGTATACCAGTGGCAAGGCTGCCCACATGTTGACACACGACGGTTAGCCATTAGGATGCTAAAACCGCTTGTACAGTGTCTAGGCACCTGAACCACATCTCTCCCTCGACGATGCCCAGTAGGAGCGGCGGCAACCATGCTGTGCTCCCGTGTCTATTCCTCTCCCTCTTCTGGTACCCTTCCATGTTTCTAATGCGATTGTCGCCAAACACTTCCATGAGCCCGCGTAATAATTTATATCAAGGATAGCCGTGAGAGCCTAGATACGTGTTTCAAAAACAACCTCACGATGAACAGTTAGTCGGTCTACGTCTTTGGGACAGTGAGTCCTTGGAAAAATACTTGAGATAAACCTCTTTTGCGCACCCACGGTGAGGCATCGCCATAACGGCAGCTGACCAATAGAGTTTAACTGTAAGTGGGCGCAACTACGGTGGATTCGAGGTTTTTCAAGCGGCAGGACCGTGATGGTCTCGACTGCTTAGAAAACGCTCAGCCTGGATAGCTACCCAAGGATCTAAAGTCCCAAAAATAGTATGTTCTCTAATCTGATTAGATGGCAGAAGTTGCCTTTGGGTGGTTCTTCCTACTTCGTTCGCTAGCCGCTTACTACTTCTGCTTTTATCATCATATGCGAGAAGCAAACCAAGATTGTCTCGTAATGTGTTTTTATGCAGCAGAGACAGAAGATAGATAGTAGAGCGATCACATGGCACTGTCTAATTTGCTAACGAGTGTTTACAAGGTACCATAGCTGTTCTCTACTGCTGACTATTGAAGGTGCCATTATGGACCAAGACAGTGAGAACTGAGATGAAATGTTCTTTAGAAACAAACACAAGGTAAAAAAACCAATAGCACAAACAACAAACAAACATTAAAGATGATCTGTGGCAAAACTCGATGGAAAAAGCGTGCCTAGGAAGGGGGGGGGGGTTGAAATGGAAGCAATGAGTGAAGGTTGTCGGGTTCTTACATCTCGGGTTTTTGTACGTTTCATTTCGCTCTATCTATCTGTTGCACTAGTGAGCACCTCGACTTTCAAATTTCACGTTTATTCCACAATCACAATCTGTCAGAATCACTCTCACACTCTAACAGTGTCTTCTGAAAAGAAACTGAAGAACCGCCGCATTGTGAGAACATTATCAAATGCTGAGGTGATCTCATGCTTGTCGCTGTAGCACCATTTGAAGAGATTTTCTGAACTGGGGAGGAGCGGGAGTTTCCCGCTCCTCCCCAGTCCAGAAAAGTTCAAGAAATGTCGATGGCAAATGAGATCAAGAAATTGATACCATTTTAAGGAACAGAATGCGATGAACAACGATGAGAAGGTAGCAAAAGCTGTGCCATTTATAATAACTTACGTATAAGGAATTCAGTAGCAGAGTACAACACAAGGTAATGAACACCAATGAAGTAAGCAGTCTTTTTTTTTCTTCTTTAGAAAAAATTGAAAGAACAAAACGTTGCATAATCGATAATCGATAGACGATTCAGTCAAGGAGGACATCGCAAGTAGCATCGGCATTCAGTGTAGCCTTGAAAAAGCAGGGTTAGAGCACATGCGACAATGATGCGAACCAGCTGTGAAGCAATAATGACATCAAAGACACTGACAAAATCTTTACTTGCTTGTCATCCTTAGACGATCTGCATCGAAATGACTACTTTCTGAATGACTTACGCAAAAAAAAGTCACAAGAGGTGTTGTTAGTTGTGGTGTATCTGGAAAATCATGAGCTTCTCATGGGCGCCATCTCATGTGGCGTCCGCGTCATACTCCCTCGCAATTCGAACAACTGTCGGCCCAATGTGATACGTCAAAGACGTCGGAAAAAAGGATGAGGCAGTTGATCTTCCTCTTATCTTGACCCATTGAAAATCGTCTTGCAATTCGTTGTTCAGCTCACAAAAACAAATGCATCACATGCGTTTACTCCAGCATATTTTATTCATATCTGGTAGAAACCCATTTTCTGACCTTTCAAAGATAACTTCACGATATCTTCACTGAAACGGTGTCCTCTACGAATCATTCATAGTACTTCACTCTCATTCCGGCAATGGGCGGGACCAAAATGGCTTTACAGTCCAACTATTGGGTCATTCCATAAGTAGTGTCGTATTTTTCAATCAAAAATTTTTGCCATAAAATCACAAGTTTTTGCAGCACATCATGTATCATTCGAAAGGAGATTTTCTGCTCTACAAAATGACATGTTCAGTTTCCGAGTATGTCAGAATGGCGCCGACATCTAGGCTAGCGAAGAAGTAGGTCCAGCCGACAAAAATTGGCCAAACCGGCAATCAATTGAAACATTGTATTTCACTTCAGGAAAATCAACCAGTCATGTGTCGCGTACTTAGTCCTGACCTCTTCTGCAATTTCCAATATTTAGGTGATCAAGAAGTCGTGTCGTTCTTTTTCCACATTTAGTTTTTCTTCCACAACTCGGTGATTTTAGACAATTTCTTCGAACCAAAGCAAGAAAATTTTCTCAACCAATCAGTTGGAAAGTGGTGAAATGTTAAGAACAGGGTGTGGGTAGGAACAGGGGAATACCACTGATCGGATTTCTCAACTTTCTCATGGAAAAAATAAATTGTGAAAAATGTCAACTGGACCCCTATCACATGTTATTAGAACTCAATCTGAATCGCAGCCAAAACAGACTAGGAAGATGTTTTCGATATAGCAGCAAAAGTTCTTCGAAGTGGTTCATAAAACAACTCCAAGCAAGGAGTTTGAAAGAAAAAAATTTCATTTTGAATAAGTGTGGGTGCTTTCGAAAAAAAGATTTGAGAAAAAGAACGACACGACTTCTTGATCAACTAAATATTGGAGATTGCAGAAGAGGTCAAGACTAAGTACGCGACACATGACTGGTTGATTTTCCTAAAGTGAAGTATAGTGTTTCAACTGATTGCCGGTTTGGCCAATTTTTGTCGGTTGGACCTAGCTCTTCGCCAGCCGAAATGTCGGCCCCATTCTAACAAACTCAGAACCTAAACATGTCATTTTGTAGAGCAGGAAAATCTCTTTCAAATGATATATGACATGCTGCAGAAACTTGTGATTTCTTAGGAAAAATTTATGCTTGAAAAAAAATGACATTACTTATGGAATGACCCAATACATATAAGCCTACGATGAACATGAGAAACGATGAACATTCGTTGAAGAACTGAAAGTCCATACAGCTTTTGAAAAATTGCAGCATGTTCAACTTATGAGTTGGAAACCTTCCCAGCGAATTTCCAACAAACTCCCTTCCCACAAACTCGTACTACCGATGTAATGAACCCGCTTACGCTTATTTATAAAACTATACCTCTATGCTTTCTTAGAAAGGAGACATTACCGCTGGCTATTCCACTACCTACATGCAGTGATCCTCGATCAGGACCGTTGCATGCAGTACTACCAGCACAGCAACCTTAGGCGACATAGGTTTCCAATTCTACAGAACAGACGAAACCCTCATAGTCTATAAGAGTTTCCAACAACATAGTACCAGCTTTATTCAGCTCCCTTTGATTTACGGACTACTCATGTACTACAGAATGATGACGAATACAAGAGCGACAAAGTGCGAAAAGTGGTTGTCATTCCCACATTCGGATGAACATATGGCTGGTGGGGCATCCTTTCGATTAGGAAATCCTTCTATGGCTGCGTTCCAAGTTTACGGTCTCCATATTTGTTCTGGAGCTAAACGTAATCCGTACCCTCTCCGATGACTGCCTGTCGCAGCCGCATGAATCCCTGATAAAGTGGCTGTATTTCTCATTCTTTACTGTCCTTGTTTTAGAAACAGAAAGCCCGGAATAGCAGTCCAACGACGACAGCAGGACCGATAATTTGATCGCCCGTTGAAAATGGAAGGAGTAGTCTTAGAAGTGCGCCAGTGAAGAGAAATGAAATGAAACGGCAGAGATCAGAGAAACGGACTTGCCTCCTGCCGTAGATCATTGCGTGGACGAGTTCTGCGACCACAGTATCATTGCGTATAGGCCGCACAACTGACTCATGACGCAGTGATGTGCGTCAAATGAGAAGTTCGCTCATGAAAAGATCTCGCGCGCGATGACTTCACTGCACGCAGAAAGGCTTTGTAAAGTCTCCTAAAAAGTGTCTCGAAGTAAAATTGCATTTTTACACCTTCGCAGTGGTTTTATTTCTCTTTCGTAGTGATGATTCTAAAGTTCAAATTACATGTTTTTCCCGCAGCTTTCAATCTGTGTTATTTATCGGGGAATAAAACTCTTCATTTGAGCAAAGCTGTCTCCGCAAAGCTGTCTCCGCATGGAAGGAGACCTTCCAATTATCAGAAATAATGATTTTCTATTGAGGCTCATGTCGCTGCCTTCATAAAGTGGGCATATCAACCCGCTGAATAGTGAGAACCGAACACGTAAATCTTGTGAGCAACGCTTCACTTAGCTTTGAAGCCTCATGGAAATTCAATGTAAACGTCGCCAAGGGTCTTCGTGTGTAAGCAGTGTTAAACTTGACGAGCCAGGTGACATGGTCACAAATTCTCAATAAAGAGCATGGTGTAAGTGGTGATACGGGGTTTCAACAGTAAAATGGAGTTAAAACACGTTGGACTTTCGCAGCAATGAATCTGTCATTTTTTCTGAGATGTCATCAGTAGCCGATTGATATGTACAGTGAGTGTCGTAAGAGTGTTAAAAATCGCGCGAAAACGCGTTTCTGCGTTTTCGATGTTTTCCGCCTTATACTGATTAGTATTGACTGATTTTTTACTAAACTTGTACACATTTTTGGAATCAGCTCGTCGAGCTCTTTGAAATGATACTACAATTTTTCTTTTCCTTAGACTTGGTACTAAGCCATTTTTCCCACTGAAAAGCTTGAGGGAGAATTCCTTCGCAATCTGATGAACTGGCGACGAAATCTCCTCACGGCCATGATCTAAGTTCACAGCTGTGTAGGTTTAAAGTTTCCGTCATTTCAGATGAGGCCTTGTTCCTTGATGTGACCCTGAACAGCGCCTCCGTGAATACACTGTTGGAAAAACCACCTCCTAACTCCTTTTCAAGCGCAGCATATTGTCAATCGACTTCTCGAGCTCAAGTGCGCCGCGTGTGATTCACGTGCACGGACACTGGAAAGCAGTATCGATCGATGGCACCATCGGGAGCGCCGATTACTTTCTCACTGCCGTGCACGTGAACAGCGCGGGGACTTCACGATGGCGCCACAGCTCTCCCATGGCGTGCACGTGAATGAACAGAAAATGAGTCGAGATATGTTTCGTAATGTGTTGTTGAGATATGTTCAGGAATAAATAAGGAGTGGCGGCGTTCCACTCTCGCTGTGGTGGACTGGGTGAGTTATGTTCTTTCGTACGGGGTTCCTCCTGCGGTTTCCTTGAGTTTCGTCAGAGCCGCTAGAGAGATAAGGCGTTTGGTGGTGTAGTGGATAGAACCTGAGTTGAGATATGGTTTTTCAACAGTATATACACGTAAGTGCTGTTTTGGGCCACATTAGTAAATCCTACACAGCTATGAACTTAGAGCTATGAGAAGATTTCGCCAGCAGTTCCTCAAATTTCGAAGAATTTTCCCTCAAACTTTTCAGAATGTGAAAAAATGGCCTCATGAAAGCTAAAGAAAATTTGTAACACCATCTTGTAGAGCTCGACCAGCTGATTCCGGAAATGTATACAAGTCAGGTGAAAAAAATCAATACAAACCGATTCATGGCGAAAAAGCGATGAAAACGCGTTCCACGCGATTTTTAATGCTCTCACGACACTGAGGTGTGTTATGTTCTAGGAAAAGTTTTGGCCGGTCTTCGCAATTTCACTTGAGAAATGAGAAAATCTCAACTCGGCTGTGACTGCATCTTTTCTCATGACGTGAGCACCATTCGATTCGCTATATCGCTATACTTTTGTCAACAATTTGCATACTTGAATATCTCATTTTGGTGAACCGCCGACGATTTACACCGCGCGAAATCAAAAAAACGGCTCCAGATTACCATTCCTTTCTAAGCACACAACTATTGAAGGAGATATCCAGAGTTTGAGGAAGTGGAGCTTAGTTAGCGCTAGATCTGACGTATATGGTGGACGAGTAAGGGTTTCAGCCTGCAACTGTTTTAATTACTGGAAGGCAATTTTCGGAAAATGTGCTCGCGTGTGGCTGCTCCGAGGAGTCGTGCGGCACCCATTTTCGGGTTTTTTTTCGAATCAATGCTATTGAAGTGGTTTACCTCATTTGTGTGGGGACGACCAATGCAATTAGATATCCATTGCAAATGAAGACGCTCATCGCCTTCTGAAGCGATTTGCTCGACTGAAAATTCGAGCAACTCGTTCTCATTTCTGCCCTTCTGAAAACAGACACAAAGTGTCCCATCCAATGCTCACCCCTTCCTCTTGCATTATTCACATTTGTATTAGGTTGGCAACTAATTAATTGCGGATTTTTGTTAGAAAATCAAAGACCTTTTTTTCATAGAACTAAATAACTTTACTCTGTAATGTATTGCCCATTTTTATCAATGACCTTTTGCAGTCTTTCAGGTACCATCATAATTCCGCGTTCATAAAACTTCTGGTTTTTATCAGTAAAAAACTGAGTCAGGTACGATTTGACCTCATCATCACTACTGAAATTTTTACCACTCAAAGAATTTTGCAATGATCGAAATAAAAAGTAATCCGATGGTGCAAGGTCAGGACTATATGGTGGATGTGGCAAAACATCCCAACCAAGCTCCAATAATTTTTGCCGAGTGGCCAAAGACGTGTGTGGTCTTGCGTTGTCATGATGGAATACAACACTTCTCGGTAAATAATTCGAGTCGCTTTTCTTGAACTGCATTGCTTAATTTTGTTAATCGTGCAATGTAGACATCAGAATTGATCGTTCGGTTGGATGGTAGGAGTTCAAAGTAGACAATTCCTTTGTAATCCCACCAAACTGACAACAAAACCTTCTTTTGATGAATATCAGCTTTTGCTCTTATTTGAGCTGGTTCACCTGGGCGGCTCCACGATCTTTTTCGTTGGACATTATTGTTAACGACCCATTTCTCATCGCCAGTGATCATTCGTTTTAGAAATGGATCATTTTCATCACGTTTCTTTAGCAAATCGCAGATGTCAATGCGTTGCGTTAAATGCGTTTCACCCATATATCCAGTTTTGACACGTACCTAGTTGTTTTTAATGCTTTTCAATACATGTATGTGATAGCTGTAGCTTCTCTGCAATCTCGCGTGTTATACTGTGACGATCCGAATCGAGTATTGCCTTGATTAGGTCGTTGTCAACTTCAACTGGACGACCAGAGCGTTTCTCATCTTTAGGAGAAAAATCACCAGAACGAAATCAGGCAAACCAATTTTGGCACTGCCGATCTTTTAAGGCTTCGACACCATAAACAGCACATAACTTTTTGAGAGCTTGTGATGCGTTTTTCCCTTTAAGGAAATAATAAAGCAATACATGACGAAAATGAATGTTTTGATTCTCCATTTTTCAGCACACGCCAATCGAAAATAATGCAACCGATCAAGAATCTTTCTTCACCGATTGATAGCAGGATTGCCTACTATTAGATGACAATATGTGTTTAACATTTGGCCTACGCCAGTAAAGCTAAATATTCAACCAAAGCCATCTATGAGTGAAATCCGCAGTGACTTAGTTGCCGACCTAATAGTTAGCATTGCTAGGACTCGACTAAACAAAAACACATGAAGTTAGGTCAACCAAAAAGTGCCATTTTGGCTGTACTTTGAAATTTCCCTGATAATTCGAGAACCTTGTGGCGTATCAATGAAAGCATATATTCAGAAAAAGCTAGCTTTTGTCTATTTCAGGAGCACAATATGCAAGTTGATTATGTTGACGCGCTTCCAGATTTCAATTTATATTGTGGAAGCGCAAAATCGGCCAGAACTTTCCTTACAACCTAATACACAGCGTTTTGGTAGCTGAAAGAAGAAAGACCTTCAGTTAGGTCACATGGCTCACCTCTAGGATTTAGAACCATGCAGCAGAAAGTTGATGTAAAGACATACGTAGCTTAAGTGATGTGACTTATCACGCAGCTTTCTTGTGATGATTTTCTGAGAATACTTTAGGCGCCAAAAAGCTAAGCCTTTGTTCCTCCTCTATTTCATCCCCTACTTTTTTCACGGCACGGAGAAGACCGTTTCACAAAAAAAAATGACATTTTCAAGCAGCACAAGCCAAATGAAATCTTTCGAAGATTTTTAGGGCAAGATAAGATACTCGGATAAAATTAGTAGCTATGCTAGCGCAACACTCCATCGCTCCACCTAGTGTTGCAAATATGTAATGTCCCGTATCTTCAAGAGAAAGTTCCAACTATTTCCCGGTAATGGGATGTCAGCTCAACAGCAATCTTGATCTGAAGCCGCGATGCGGTATTTTCAAACGTTCATTCAACAAAAGGATCGTGTACCGTGAGTGATGAACACATTCGAAAGTCGGTTCGCATGCACCGCCTTTTCGTTGTGACCGGTCTTCTCGCCATTAATGCTCCGGTTTCTTGTATTAGTGAAATTACAGTTTTGATTGAAATTTTCATGTGTTCATTTTCATTCAAATGAAATTGATGGTTTCTTGCATTAATAAAAACCAACCTTCATAATATTTCAGAGATCAAAATTTATTTGCAGATAATCACGCAACCACTTTCTGAGGGTTACGATCCAAAGCCAGCCTACTTACTGTTGACTATTTTTTCAGCAGTAGTCCACATGAAATAGTTAACATGGTTTACATGGCCATTATTAATGCTCATCTTCAACATTAAATACCGCTAGCAAGAATAGAGCGAATTTCGTCAACAAATGAACAAGCGAAAATCACTATTTCTTATATAACAGAAATAACCACCATACATGGGAAGTATCATCCGACAAGTAAAGAGAACGAATAACACTTTACTCATAACCTCTGGCCACTACCTGTTCATCCCAGCGGCACATCCATCATTCATCCGCTCGAAGCTGGTATAAATATATGTGAGAAAATCAGTAAGTCACAAGAAGAGGACCCGAATAATAAGAGGTACGGTTGAAAGGACCATTCAAGGAATTTGGCCGGGCAACCATTCTCATTTCAAGAGATGTATTGTCATTGCGAGAGTATGTATATTCAAAGAAATCTACGTGAACACAGGCGTTATCTTCTCATTTTTCATTTCGATAATAGGTAATGAGGCCCATACCTGGTTCCCGTCGAGAAGTACCTCAGGTGGCTGAAAATCTCAATACATTACATAGCTCCTAACTTGCAACTCTACAAACCAACTTACAAGATGCTCAAGGTCAGCTACTTTTGCCTCTCGTAGGCTCCACTCTCTGATGAAAAAGTCCTCATCATTGTCACCAACCACGCGTGTATCGCAGACACTGAAACTCATATAAGAAGAATCAAAGCATACATCGCTGCTATACACAAACGGAAACATTCCTGGAAATCATGACACGGACACAGTGAGCTGAGTTCAGCATGAACGAGGGATCACGGTAGCGCTAAAGAGCGAATTTCGATACCAGACGCAGCGTACCCACCATCCACAAGTGCTCTACATCGAACGTAACCAATCTACCACCATCCACAATGTATTGAAGTCGGGTGTGTGCCATTAGGACAGAAAATTATCGTGGCCGCGTTTGGCGCGCGACGCGAGGGTAAAAGGGAGCGCCGCAATAGCAGGGTCCTGGAGCGATTACGCCTGGAATAAGACGTAGTGCACTGTCCCGCCTTGGGCATCCGATATGACGGGTGTAGCTCGCACCATCGTGTTGCACACCCTACGCCACAATGCGAATTTTCTGTCCTACTGGCATACGCCCGGGTGTGTACAAAGTAGTACGAATGTAAATTCTTGCTCCTATAACGCAAACCTCCACTACAGGTGCAAAACTTTTCATTCATTTAACATTTCACATTTATTACATGCTCAAGGAACATGTGGGTAATAAACTAACACATTACCAAAGTAAACGTCAAGTTGGAATGATAACTGAGTGAAAAAACAAAGAAAAAATGGCGAACGGCCCAAACAATTAAAACGCTAATGAGAAGAAACCACTGGGAGAGTTAAGGAGTAACACTGGTATCAGCCATAAAACATAATCAGATCTGCTAATGGTGGGAGACGCACTAGCTCACGTCCTTTAGATAGCGAAATACTTCTCGTCTGAAGGCTGGGAGTTGATAAGAGATGGGAACTTTTTTGCTCATCTTAGCGTACTCCGAACCCGCACAGTGGGTGAAAAAGTTACTACGAAGAGCAGCCTGGCACCTATTAAACGAAGCTTGTGCTTCCCTCTTGTAGACGAAGTAAACAAGGTGAACAATTTAGAAGAGGTATAGGACATTGTACCGTGGATGATTTTGAAAACGGTGATTAAATCGTTAATCACCCTTCGTTTGTAAAGAGAATCTAGATTAAGCATTTTGTTCCTAACCATTGAATGTGGGACACTACTATAACTGAATCCGAGGGCTCTTAGAAAGATTTTTCTGGAGAAACTACTCTGCACTCGCTCGATTAGCAAGCTCACTTTCTTTTTGTGAGGGAAGAATATGCAAGTTCCATACTCCATAAGTGGTCGAACATATATCTTGTAGGCCTTAATCAAAATAGAAGGGTCCTTGCTCTTGAGCGACCTAAGCAAGAGGAAAAGTCGTTGCTCGGCTACCATTTTAGCACAATGAGAGTCAAAACTGAGGCTACTGTTAAAGGTGAACCCGAGGTCTTTTACTTCAGCAGCCTCTTCAATGGGTATATCATTTATATAATATCTGTTTTTAACATTATTTCTGCCTAAATGTAGCACTTTGGTTTTCTCCAGGCTAATAGGAAGACCCCAATTAGCGGACCAGTCATACACAATGTTCACAGCCTTTTGAAGTAGCCGAGATCAGCCGGCGACGTAATTGCCTTATAAATTTTTATGTCATCGGCAAACATTTGACATGTAACTCCATGACACTCCACTAGCGACGGGAGCTCACACGTATAAATACTAAAGTGTAGGAGACAACACTCCTCCCTGAGGAACACAACTTGAAGATAGATTGATAGACGAAAAAGATTTGTTGACACGGACTTGAAAGGTGCGATTCGACTGAAATTCCTTGAGCCTTTCATTTTCATTCGCACCTCTTTGTACCCACCCGCATACACCCTATTGAATTCCTCAACAGCAATTCTGGATTCAGGTTATTTGGTCCTCTATTTAAGCGAAAGAGCCGAGCTTCCTGTACCGAGACGTGACTCGTTAAAACTTTCAGATTTTTGCAGTAGAAGCGTGGTTATTCGTGTTCGACAAAGCGAAGCGAAAAGGAAGGCGAGCGAATGAACATCTTAATTTTCGTGTGGAAGGGACGGAGGACGCGAACCCTCCTTTCGCGAAGGCAGACGAAAAGACGATGAAGAATTGGGATCATCGTCACGATCACGACATATCGTCGTCGGCTATATGGCGTACATTTCCACAGGGGGAACACGCTATATTGGAAACCGGTTCATAGCTTCCTGGAACTTTTCTCGCGATCTCTGCTGCCCATAGAAAGTACGAAAGCGCTTGCTATCTTGGAGTAAGAAATGATTCTGAATATACATACCGAACAAGCACTCTGTCGATTCGGAGGTAGAATCGCATCAAAGCAAAGAAGAAACCTGGCATTACACGAAGTCTCACTGATAACTGAAATCGAACCATTTGATGAAACGTGTTGCACCTTTATGCAATGGGTGGCCTGAACAGAATGTTCAACTCGTTGCTGAAAAAGCACGGTCCAATAACAGCGAGGGGGTTGGGAGACATCTTATAGAGAGTTGCACATCCTGACATCTTGGAGGGATCCTTAAGGGGTTAATTTACTTCGCACACTCGGGAGTACAGTTTTGTACAAGACTTAGTGAAGGGTAGAAGGGGTTTCTTTCCTTGTCTAGGTTTGGATAAAAATGATGTGTCCATAGATGGATGCCCCTCCCCCTCATTGCGGTGGCACCTAAAGCACTACTACTCGAAATGAAGACAGCTCAAGAAAAATATCTTTAGATATTTATTCTCTCGCAATCCCGCCCTGAGTGGATACAGCGATCCTCTTTTATGCTTCTATTAGTTGGATACCTCGCTAGACCGTCAAAAGAAACGTCTCTTTCAATTTGGTGCTACGTTCGTGAACTATCATGTACCCCTGCCTAACATAATCATAGTTAGCTCTAAATATGCGAAAGTTGTTACAAGTTTGCTTAGTTATGGGCAAAAGCTTCTGTCTCGGGCGGGACTCGAACCCGCACTATGTGATATGTGTATATGTGCTAATTCATCACACTACCAAGACCCCTTTCACGCCAACTGAGCTTCTGTATATTTACCACAGGTTATCAGCACTCACACGTATAACGTGTTGAGCCGGTTGGCCAATATCGGCATTCGAACCGTGAGACTGGAATCTTAAAGACACCGAGAAGGGTAAATTTGGTAAAATTAGGGCCTTATGAAAGTACAGGTGCTCAGAAATATAAGAGAAGAGAAAGAACGACATGAAACTGCGAGAAAACCAAGAAATAAAAACCCGAAAATCCCCCTCTCTCTCGTCCTCTGCGTCTTACTAGGAAAGGTATTTTACTTCCCATGAAAATTTGAAATGAGACCCGGGGAGATCGATAGAGCTTCGAACGCTGATTATAACAGTGAAAACCAAAATTGCCAAATGGCATCCTGAAGCGAGTCACGAAGGGTCAAAGTTTGCCTGTGACACCTCGTTGGCGAGGCACTTTGCCATCAGACGGTTTGTCAAAATGGCCATTTGCAATGAGACACATACCACTGTGCGCGCTTTTAAATGCTGATCTCAAATCTGTATTCAGAATCTGTCAAACAATTACCTGAATAAAGTTATGAAGGTTTTTCTGAAAAAAAGAGTAATACCATTTCATGGTATGTTTGGGAGCCAATAGCGCGCGAGCCATACGTTTTCACGCAAAACCATTGTGATTTTCGTGTTCAGGGGATCAAATTACCCTATGGGACAAGTTTTCAGCTAATTCGAGAATTTGACCAAATTTCGGAAAAATTGATGAGCTATTGGCTGGCAACCCATTTGACAAAGGAGTAGTCGTTCACCCTTCCCCAGCAAATGCTCTTATTTGGCGCTTGTTACGTGCGTTTAGTGTGATGGGCACGTGTGATAGGTATGTTTAGGTTATCTTGTTCAGCTTGCAGGATTTTTTGTGGAAGGAAACTCAAAAACTCCTACTTAACCCCTGGCCACCCCTCATTTCCCGAAGTTGGGCAAAAACTGGATCCGGCTGGAAATTTGCACAGAGGGGTAATTCGACCCCCTACGCGCGAATATCATACAAGGAAACAGTGAAACAAAAGCAGTTACTGACAATGAAACACAAAATGCAAAAAAAGCCGCACCCGCGGGAAGCAAACCCACAACCTCGCGTTTACGGAACCGGAGCACTACCACCAAGCCACGGAGGCCATATCTGGTTATGCGCTAGTCATGCTGATAGCAAAGCGCCTCGCCATTGAGATGTCACAGGCAAGTCACACGCAAACTTTGACCCCTCGTAACTCGCTTCAGGATTCCATTTGGCAATTTTGGTTTTCACTGTTATAATCAGCGTTTGGAGCTCTATCGATCCCCCCCCCCCCGGGTCTCATTTCAAAGTTCCATGGGAAGTAAAATACCTTCCCTAGTTAGCCGGAGTGGATTGGACTGAAGACAGCCCAGAATTTGAAACAGCCGGCCGCGATCGTTGTGCCGCCCCTCCTCGGCCACTCGCCCGGATGCATGGTGCATCGGTATAAGTCCCCAAGCCGCGTTTTTTAACCCATTGACGACCACGGCATTTTTGCTTGTCTGACGCGTGGACTGCGCGGGATTTTCCCACGCTCCGCGTGTGACACGACGTCGTGTCACACGGTCCCACAGGAACACCTTTTTTGAAAAGCCATCATTTTTCACCTTTTTGCATCCCAATTGGGTTCTCATACATAATAATATATAGACCACATTTTGATTAAGCTTTCTTGTATTAAGCTTTGTATTAAACTTTTAGGCGAATGATTGCAGGCGATGCGTTAGCTGTTATGAAGAAATGTGCAGAATTTTAGGGCGCAAATATGCTGCATCTCATGCCAAAAGAGTCTGTACCCGTTGCAGCGGATGCAGACACTATTTGTGTATTGATGGCTTTCAAAATAACTGATGATTATCTACCCCCTGTTAAGAAGCTCAATAATTCAACAATCAAAAGTTATTTTCGTGGACCATGCTCTGTGTAGAAAACCTTCATATTTGAGGTATACATAATCAAAAAATGTCAAACAAAAGTATAAAAAAAAGCTTAAAATATAGGTTACAAGACTGTGACACGACATCGTGTCACACGGTCCCACGTGGCCAACATGATCTGAGACGACGTCGTGTCACACGGTCATCAATGGGTTAATGCGATTTTCACCACATGTGCGTCTTCTGAAGTGGAAGGTTCGTTTTAGAGAACATGTAATCTCAGATCTCAATTTTCCCTTACCCCTACTGGTGCCTTTGAGTAAATATTGATTTTGATATTTTTGATTTTCGATAGCTACTGATTTTCGCCGCAGCCCGCGGTGCGTAATTGTTATAAGTATGCTAGTTTATGTGTAAAGGCTTCGGTTTCAGACGGGAGTCGAACCCGCACTCCATGCTTTCCGAGCACATGTGCTAATCCATTACACTGCCGTGCCCCTTCCACCACAACTCATGCTTTCTCTTTGACCACGAGTCCCGTCCGAGACCGAAGCTTTTGCCGATAACTCAGGATAACTCAGCATACTCGTAACAAATTTCGCATCGCGGGCTGCGGCGAGAATCAGCAGCTATCAAAAATCAAAAACATCAAAATCAATATCTAAACTATGCGCTCAACAGCATATGTGCTTGCAAGAAACCATCTCATACCAATAAAAGTTTCCTTTTTCAGGACAACGCGAGTCGCACATAGATAGAAAAAACGAGATAAGTAGAAAAGTTTTAGTCTCGTATTCTTTCTGCGTATCAAGGTGTTTTTGCGCTTGCAGCGTAGAACACGGCCTGTTCGCAAATTTATTTTTCGAAAAGTAGGGCCATGCCGCAAAATTGGAAAAAATACGCCTTCATACAGTGGGCGATTCCTCGGAGAAAAGCGACTACTCCCTTTCAAAACCAATTCGGCCATCGCAGAACACGGCGCATATTATACAGTAGAATCATGTACTGTGGGAAGGTCGATAGATTTATTCGATATCTAGGGACCTTACATGCGTTCTACCGTACATGTGCAGCAGTGTGAGCTAGCCAAAGCGGTATATCCATAGACATGGGTGAGGCTACTTACGACAGAAAATCGCTCCGCGGCGTCGCACTCGCGGCTGCATCAGTACAACTTGCCGAATCTATTGCCCTTGGGAGCCCGGCAGAGCGTGGCTGCGTCACCTCTGCACTTCCACCCAGCCACACTGCCTCCTGCACCCATGCCAACCTGCCTCCTCCATCCAAGCCACACTGCTTGAAGGCTGCTATGCCCTGCCCCTGGCACTCGCACCCGCCGCACCGTTTGCCGCGGGCGGCCACGCGATTTTTAGTCGCAAGCCATCGGCTATTTCCACATTACAAGATCCCACCGCGCTATTCGCGCAGTACTGTGCGATAGCTCAACAGATATATTCGTAGGAGGATGCGCAAAACGAGCACAAACATGAATAAATTCACATAAAGGGCCTTATGCAACGTGCTAAAACTGCATTGAATTACGGTTGTGACGTAATTTAAAAAGTGGCACGTAAAATGAGCGTTCGAGAACAAATCACACCGAACACAACGATAAGCTCACCTGTGCTATACCATGATCAGCCAATTCATCCTCATACAATGTTATTTGTGAGTAGAATCCTATAGGTTCTTGCCGCTTCAAACGTTCCACATCGATGGTTGAGTCGGTAGACTCAATCTTAAAAATGCAACATTACAGCCACGGACGAGTTTTCCTGGATACACCGAAAGGTTTGAAGAGGGATCAAACTTGCCTTGCATTGATGAACAGTTCCAGTATACTTTGTGGTAAAAGTCCAGTCAAAGGGATGAGCTAACTTCTCCGCAATTCCCTGCCTTGACTCTTGCCACGCTGATGAAGGAGCAACCTCAAACAAAAGTTTCAATGATTAAAACTGCAATTTGATCACGTAACAAACTGATTTTTACAGAGAAAATGCACTCAAATTGTGAAGCGTGAGATCACCCAATCTACCCCGAGCAACATCAATGAGGCTTCTATATCTCCATTTACATAATCCTAATGCATCACAGTAACACGAAAAGGTGTCGGTCATGAAGCTGTAAAGGGCTACAACAGCTCTGCTTTTGTTACCCATGAGAAGAACATCTGCCAGCTGGAATAGCCACATAAAGTCAATCGCTAATTGTAAGAACTGTACTATCTTTACTCCTCTGACACTGTAGTGCCTCATAGTACCAAGTGGGCGGAGCAAGCATTTGCTGTTAGGCCGCAGTCATACCTTGCGCATTGACAGCGGCATCGTCTTTAATCATGTGCCTGACGTCGTCAAAGGCGGCACACGGTGGCGCGTTCCGTTTGCATCATTTGACGGCGTCAATGCGCGAAGTATGACCGCGGCCTCACACCCACCCTCGCGTGCCAGTGGCACATCGCAAACCAGAACAATGTGATAATAAAGCTAAGTTGCTGATTCGAACTCAGCAAACCACAAATCAAACTGCTCTGAGCAACACTGTCGACTTTAATGACATACCATAAAGTTCAGAGGCCAACATCTTTAAACCGTGGATTTAGATACATCAACTCAGATCTCCACGGGTTAAATGGATACTCACTCAATGTTGCCCAGTGCGTTTGCACATACTTGAAGATAAAATCATGACAGCAAAACCTCGAGAAGCAGATACATAGGCGACCGCATATGTTTGAGTCTTTTTCGCACTGCCTCAGGGGGCGCTTACCCTTTTGGCTACTCCACATGCTTGAAACACTTACAACTGCTCAACCCTGAATTCAAACTGCCAGGCACTGATTAAATAATCTGCAAACTGCCAAGCGCTGATTAAATAATCTTGGTTTACGTCACAGTTTCTCGAACCTCTCAATTCCAATGACAAATCAACAATTATCCTACTTCATATAATCAGCTAAGCTTGTCTGTTGGTGTGTGTTTGTGTATGTACCTGTTTGACCGGAGATTCGTATCAGGCGATGCAACAAAAGTGGGATCTTGATTGGGGGGAGGGGGTGGTAAGCGGACCCTAGCGGTGGTGTACCGTAAGTAATAGCAGCTGATAAGAGCTGATAAGGAGCCTCATATAAATTTCGCGCTCCGAAGGATCATGCCTAAGCGCATTTGGCCTATGCTGAAAATATGCACAGGTCGAAAATTGCAGTCTCGGCACTTCTTGCAAATCGCTGAGAATACTTATCGTGCTCTTATTTAGTAATATCATCAATTACAAATGGAAGTCTACTAACCTGCACATCTGGAAGAACATCAGCAGATACCATCTTCAAAGCATCAAGAGCGTTGAAATTAAGATAACTACCTGTCAACATAAACCTCTCATCTTCAAGGTATTGAGAGCGATGAAATTAAGATAACAACCCGTCAACATAAATCTTATGTTTTTTGAGATTTGCGAACAAATTTTGAGGGTGATACACTGGAAAGCTTGCATAAAATAACTAGGATCCCATCTGAAACTCACACTTCTTCAAGGATAACATACAGTAGCGGTCAAAAGTTTGGAAACTCTTGAATTTTCAACCTCCCTCGATTAAGAAACAACCGAGTTGTCTCAAATTCACAGAATAGGCATAAAATTAAGTAGAGAACACGATGTGCAACGTCGTTCTTTGAAAGTGGAAATTTCAAGGAAGAAAATACTGTTTGTTTCAAAAAAGGCGCGTCAAAAATTTGGAAACTTCCAAAAAACAAAGAAAATCGAACGCAATAACGTCGGAATGCGAGACAGGAATTAGTACTTTGTTGAATAACCGCGTGAATCAATGACAGCCTTACCCCTTCTAGGCATTGTCTCGATCAGAGCATTAATTTTGGACTGGGGAATCGAAACCCATTCTTTGAGCAGAATATCAAACTTTTCATCGCAATTCTTCACTGTAATGTGTCTTGTACGACGCTCGAGTTCCTGCCAAAGGTGCTCAATCGGATTGAGGTTCGGACTTTGGCTTGTCCAGTTCATGACAGTAATTTTCTTCGATCTCAGAAAGTCAGTGACGAGGCGAGATGCATGCTTTGGATCATTGTCGTGCTGAAAAATCCATTCCCTCGGCAATCTTTGACGAGCAAAAGGAAGTATGGTACTCTCCAGGATACCCTTGTACGCGGACGAGTCCATATTCCCTTGAATACGGAGAAGTGGGCCAACGCCACATGGACCAAAACATCCCCATACCATCACATTACCTCCGCCATGCTTTACTGTTGGTACCTGGTACTTGGGATGATTTTCTTGTTCACAGGACGTCTCACGTACTTCAATCCACCGTTGCCAAAGAGGCAGAACCTCAATTCGTCGCTGAACAAAACTTTTCTCCACTCTTCTCTGGTCCAGGCAAGGTGCTGACGGGCGAAATTCAGTCGCGCCTTCTTATTCTTTGAGCTCACTAGTGGCTTTCTGCTGGGACGTCTTCCAAATAATCCGCCAGCTTTCAGACGACGCTGAACAGTACTTTGGCTGACAGAAATGCCCAAAAAATTTGTCACCTGCTTGAGAATGTCAGTTGACGAAGAGCGCGGGTCAGCATGCGAGGCCCTTACGATGAATGTGTCGTCCCTTGGTGTCGTCTTACGAGGTTTTCCTGAACGATGAGTCTTCACCACACCTCCTTGACTTTCGTAGCGCTTGAAAATCTTGGTGATCGTGCTTTTAGCGAGCTGATACTGCTGTGCAAGAAGGTTCTTGGACGTTCCAGATTGAATGGCCCCAACAATCGCCACCTGCACAGCTAGTGCTACTTCTTTACCAGATCCCATCTGAAAATGAGGTACTGTGCCATAATTTTATCTAAAACCATGAAAAAATGCGAACCTTCACAAAACAGCTGCGGGATGATATTGTTATAAGAGAGTTTCCATACTTTCGACGTGCCATCTTATGAGTGGACCACATAATGTAGATCAATTGATCGATTTTCGGCAAAGCGATGTTACGCATGTGTTTCCTACTCAATTCTATACTTACCATGTGAATTTGAGACAGCTAGGTTGTTTCTCGATCGAGGGAGGTTGAAAATTCAAAAGTTTCCAAACTTTTGACCGCTACTGTACAAATGTACAAGGGATTTATATTATGTATTATGGATGTATATTACGACTACCAATGATATGATGCTAGAATGTAACAGACGTGTGGCTACATGGATCGCAATCCCGAAACCTCCACACAGACAAAGCTTTGTGGATAAATACATGGCAGCCATACATTACGAATGTACTAAATAATCAACAACGATTGTTCGCTCCTACACAAGTCCCCTGTTTCAGGTGATCTATATTCAAGCTTTACACACACAGGCAATACGGGTGTAGGTTGGGACCCACGGATTTTGGCCTAGGTCTGCGACCCTGTGACAGCCTGTGGCCTTCACCCTGTGACACAAATTACTCAAACACTTTGTTCATGTGAACCCTATCTCTGTTCTGTTATATTGGGGAATGGGTGATGCTACCGTACATAATACTTGTGAAAGTGAATTTTCAAATTGAGAAAAAGTAAAAATAGAGCTTTCCATACTACAGAGAATATCCAATTATAGACAGCAAGTTCAAGGAATGCGCATGATCACCGCATGTCCTCGTGGCCCTACTGGCCGTGTCCCAACGGTCACCCAGGCAATACTCATGAGACAGTGATGTTGATCAGCCAAAAACGTTAGAGATAGGTTCTTTTCCCATGTTGCAGAGCTTGAAATCCTGACCAGCAGTTTATTAATACCATTTTTGGGTCAATTCTGGGAGTAGACGCAACTTTTCACCGACGTTGAAGCTGCTACCCTCACTAGGCTTAGGCTTAAATTCATGTACCCTCCTGCGTTAGAGATAGGTTCTTTTCCCATGTTGCAGAACTTGAAATCCTGACCAGCAAAGTTTATTAATACCACTTTTGGGTCAATTCAAGTGAGAGTAGACGCAACTTTTCACCGACGTTGAAGCTCCTACCCTCACTAGGCTTGGGCTTAAATTCATGTACCCTCCTGCTAACATGGAAAAGCATCTCACTCATACGCTTTACGCAAAGCCTAGGGATAAGAAAGGAGCTTCGACGTCGGTGCGTCTGCCTCCCCTTCAATAGACCCGCACTTTTTCAATTAATGCTGAACTTTGGGCTAGACAAACAAATGTGTAGCGGTTGTGATTCTGCATCAACGGCTAGAAGCAACACTGTTTGTAAAAAAGTGTATTCATAATTAACTAACCGGCAAACTTTGTAAATTTAATAGTAAGTGTGTTATTCGGAAATACCATTTCTGGAAGCTCCGGTAAGCGAAGTGATCTCTCAAAGAGACATCTCTGAAAGTCACGCACAATGCCAGAATCCATGTGATTTGGCCATTTTTGAGAAACTTACGGAGCACTCCGTGTCGCCGGCTTCACCATGCACACACTGAGATTCCAAAATATGATCCCAGACAGCAACGAAGTGGAATCCTCCTCTACTGAATTCGTCCTGTATCAAAGACTGCGACTTAAAAGAGTTGCGATCCGAAATGAAAACGCTTACTTGTTTGCGTGCGTTTCTTCTGGCACGTGCCAAAATTTCCGAAGTGTTGCGGCCTTGTTTTTTCATTGCCTGAAACTATCAACAAAGTATCATCCATAAATGGCAGTATTAAGGTTCATTTACTTGAGTACCTTCTCTTCCTTGCCTTAGCTTACATCCACACACTGACTCACAGACATTTCTTCAAACTGCCTCCTACTCTTATTGGCATGTTTTTATTGTGCTGGGAAGTGTGTTTAGATGCTCTGCTTTTTCACAAAGCGCCTTAAAACCATCGGGATGCTCCGCCGAAAGCAGGTCTACAGCATTACATAAGAACTATGGAAGCTGTCAGTAAACAAATCGGAAGCTAAAATGGCGCTGCTGGGATGTCATAGTAGGTCACTTCTGATTATACGATGGTCGGTAATAACAAAGAGGTGGAAATTAACAGTGATCGATCGGCCCGCTTCCGGCTTCGCCTACGCCTTCGACTCAAAATCAGGGGAGCATCTGAATACACAATGGAATTAGAGCCGCGATTTCACGACTCCGCTAAACCACGCATTTTCGCACGTAGTCTCGACACAGTGAAACCCCCACAAAACGCACGGTTGCGTAGGAGCGCTAATACGTCCGCGCCTCCGTAGGCATTCACGCAAGTATGTCCAATAATAATTCAGTGAATAGGAAAACGACTCAGGAAAACCAGTAGGGTCAAGTGGCATTCGTATTCGAATGTTTCATTCAAGTCACATTTTAGATGCTTTTAGATGCTCACGTTGTTCCTTCATACATATAGAATTCCCTTATAAAGTTGTAATTCAGGGAATTCCGTTTAACTGTACTTGGCGCAAGTGGGCCCAATAAAGGATTTTAGTCTGCAAATGGTTCCACCCGAGATCAAGCGGCCCATAAGATTATAGAAAAGGACCCAGAGTCAGCACAACGGGATCCCCTTTACGTGCTTGCCTCGAAACCCCAACACGCAAGAGAAAAGCTCAATGGCGTAACTCCAGCGCAGTGGGTGGAAGCTTTGTGCTATGGTACAAGGTTGAATAAATTATAGATAACGGCATGGCAGAACGGAAAATAAGTTGCGCGGATAGAGTAAAGCCTCGTGGTATCCTACTATGTATAACTCGTTTAGTATGTCTGTGTGTGGGTCTATGTCCGTGTGTCCGTCTGTCTGTCACGAATTTCATACCTGGCGTCGCAGTAAAGCTGGGACCCTGAATTCTACAAGTGGTGTAAGGGGTGGTAAGGGGACCCTAGCGGTGGTGGACGGGAAGTGATAGCAGCTGATAAGGGCTGAAAGAACCTCGGAAAGCAAATATCGCCAAATCTGTTTCGCCCTTCGTTGATCCAGTAGTGCTGACACTCATAAGTGCGAATCCATTTCGCTTTTCGCACTGAACCTAGTGCGTTCAAAATCACAGGTGTTTTGCGGGTGGGACGGGAATATTGGTGGTGGGTGATCCAGCTTGATAACGATGATAAGATTAGATAAGGAGCGTCAAAAGGCAAAAGGGCAAACGTCGTCAAATTCGTTTCGCCTTTCACGTTGATTCAAGAGCGCTGACACTCATGGTTGTTTAACAGGGTGGGAAGAGACATCATTGGTGGGTATCCAAATTGACAATGGTTGATAATATTCGATAAGGAGCGTGAGAAGGCAAATGTTATCAAATCCGTTTCACCTCCGCCTTGATTCCATACCTCTGGCACTCATAGGTTTTCAGAAGGGTGGGACGGGGACACTAATAGTGGGTGATCCGTACTGATAACGGTTGATAAGATTCGATGAGGCGCGTGAGAGGCGAAATGTCACCAAGGCCGGTTCGCTTTTGCGGCTAACAGTGGGATGTTCACATTTGCAGGTATTGTAGGATAATCATGATACAACCTATATTCATGATGGCAAAGCAAGCGGTTCACTCGGAAACATTTTCTAATGCGGTCCTGGCAGCAACACTGAGTATCGACTACTAGACTATGTAAAATTCCAAATAGTGAAGCATTTTTACGAAACGATAAACATCGATAATCGGGATGTGGATCTACCATCTTATGTAGGAATTAGATGCTCAGCAAGTGAACAAATGGTTACCTATCGATGCAATCGATGAATATAAAACTATCGATCTCTTAACTACCCAAACTCTCAACGACGACCTAAACCAGTTGGCTGGCGCACATCACTGCGTGCGATTCATATCGATGACGTGCAAAATGGGTTCGATGCAAACGCCATCTTCTCTGCTTTCTTTCCAATTCGATAGCTTAGCTGAGAGCAGAGGAAAGGAACTTCGCACTCAATACCATACACAATTGTGGTCGTGCCGATCAAACCCATTTTACAATCAACGCCATGAATCGCGCGCAGTAAGGCCGCGGTCATACTTTGCGTTGTCTGCGGCAGGGCGTGGCCGCGTATCTTGCGTCTCCACAGTGCCTCGTTGCCTGCGTCATCTCTGCACCTCCCCCGTGCCACTCTCTCTCACAGGCAGCGAGAGAGAGTGGCACGGGGGAGGTGCAGAGATGACGCAGGCAACGAGGCAGTGTGGAGACGCAAGATACGCGGCCACGCCCTGCCGCAGACAACGCAAAGTATGACCGCGGCCTAATGTGTGCCCGCCTGGTGATAAAAATAAATGCGAGAGCACATTCCGTGAACTGTAGTGCAGGGGCTGTGTATGGGCAGACAGGTCAGCCCCACTTCATTTTCGTATCATACGATTCATAAACGAAGCGAAAAGCACGGCGGGACACAAACAATTTGGCATTACGTTGATGAGGAGAGGCATACCAAGCACACCTTGAACAACCCAGTAAATGTGGGATAATATGAAAAAATGGTAGTAAGACACGAGAGTGGATCTCATCTGTCTTAGGAAGGGAAGGAGCTTCGCGTAGATGAGCCGCTTCCTTCTACTAACCGTGACCACACATCGCCACCTTTTTCACACAAACCACACAGCAGCATTCACACTAGATACAGTGTGCGAATAAATAGAGATGTGTACTGAAACACCATTGCTTCGTTTTGACCCACGAAAAAACTATTTATTACTTGAAATTTCTCGTAGCACATTTTTAGCTGTCCGAAGCATTCGTATCATTAACATAGACCTCTCAAATTATAAAACGTGAAAACAATGTTCTTTTTAGTAGGATTTTGATTTTCACAGCAGCAAAAACGAAAAGCTAGACTGAAGACAAAAAAAATTAAAACAGCTATCAGAAAAGACAAAACCCCAGCTGATTTTCTGCTCAGGCCACCTGGGTTTAATAACGGCACGACAGGGATAAGGTGATATAGGAACTCTCACACAAATATAAATCTGTTGCCAAGTGAACTGTGATATATACTGAGCAAATAGTCTATCACAATATTCAATATCTTCTCGTATACCGGCGATCAATGGCAGGATAGCGTGATGGGTCGTAGTCGTGGTCTTCTTGTATACGACGTTGTATCGCCAAATCCACTAATTCACTGAAGGCACTTGTTGCAGATGTGGAGTTCAGATTTGTTTCAACAGCTGCCTGAAGAAAACCAAACAAGCGTCAATACATAGGGTTAGCACAGAATATAATGGCGACAACTGCATGACTTCAAGTTACAATGACTAGTCGACATCAATCGCATGAATACCAGATGGAAAAAACCACTACTTACTGGAATGTTGCCATGAAAAGCATTATCAACCGTTTCTCGCAAAGCAGACAATAAAGCATCTTCCCCAGAAACATCTTCTGACATCATCTGCTGAAGCATTCGTTTTACCAACATTAAGGCGCAAAGAAAATATAGGAAAATTACCCTTCTCGCTTGCTCCGGATGAGCTGACTGATAGATGTCACTAGGATTCCGTACCTGACGTGGATTTGTTTGTCCTGATAAAATGTCACGCTCGATGAGCTGAACCCAACCCTAAACATGAGAAATACTTGCTCAGACAATATATCTACAAAATTGCATGATACAGGATACAGGAAAAAGTATGATACAGGAAACGATTGCTGCCAACTGCCATCATAATTTCCGAACTGCGCCCGAGATTCCGTCTCTCCTCTGCCAACCACGGATTGTGTTCTGTGAGACATGGCGGTGCAACCGCGTGAGGTTGACGGTTCTGTCTGAAATTTCAATGATTAAGGACGAGAACCAAGATAAACGCTTGGAAGAAAAATTCAATTCAAAAAACAAGTAACTCGCACATCAGCGACTGAATCAATACAATGCTTCACTAAAGTAAGGAGACAAGCTATTTATTATTCAAACAAACACAAAATTTAAGAACTGCAAGCTGTTGACATAAAACGACCAATACAAGAAAACACTGGGTTGAGAAGAGCAAAACGACACAGCTAGAAAGCCAATTTCAATTGGAAACGGGAGAAGATTAGATAGGAGCGAACTAAAACTAGAATAAAACAAAACCAGACATGCTAAACTAAGTCCACCCCGTAACGACCGTGGCGAAGCGTTTTTCAGTTGAATAACCTGCAACAAGGAGCTGACAGATAGAATGGACCCTTCCTCAGCTATCGATGACTAGTAAATGAGCGTTGGTAACACAAAGAAAGCAAGTAATTCAAATTGCAGACATAAAGGCAGGAAAACGACAGATCAATTTTATAAGATTTTTGCAAAGACATTTCTGAATGAGGTAACCTATAAACCAAGGGAATGTGTCGATGCTCGGACAGAAGGCACAAATTTCCATTATAACCTTGATCATATGTCGGCTTTTTGAAACTATAACATATGGTATTGCCTTAAGGAGGTCTCCAGTAGCCTCCACTTGACCACCACGACTCATGCGTCCTTATCATCAGATAGTACCTTTCCATCATCCAACTTCCTCTTCTTAGCAGGAGTCGGTCCACTTGCAGAAGCATCACCGTTTCGCGTCTAGTTAGGGAAACAAATATGTTGTTAAACTAAGCTAACGAAAAAGTTTTTATGCATAACAGTACTCCATTTAGCAGAAACACAACCTGATCTGGGTGCAAATAAAATCTCTGCAGAAACAAAAGGTGGGTGAAAATGCGAAATGGGAAGCTCTAACGTGAAAAGTTGAAACATCTTAATTCGCCATGATGAGCAATAGTGAGTAGTCACGAATTATCCAACGTTTTGACATTTCTGTCATTTTTAAATGATTGTTAGCAAATTCAAATACGCCAGTAGGGAAAACAAAAGTCAATTTCGCGCATCACCAGAGTTTACCTTACACTACTGACGGATGGAGCTAGACCTTAGCGAAATATCAAGGCGTATATTTATCTAAGCAGGAAATAGTCATCGTCTTTTAACTCTACCCACTCCAAATATGAAATTTTCGTCCAACACGAAGGATAGTAAACACAAAAAAATGTATAATATACAGTAGCGCTCAAAAGTATTCAGCCAAAGGGTTTTTCACTTGGTTTTTCACTTGCATCTTTTTTGCGACTGGACCGATCTGAGAGAAATTTTAGTATGTTGTACTTGGAGACACTGCATACTAAATATACTATGTTGGTGCCCAACGGTGTAAGTTACGTGGTTAAATGCAATTTTTTTGTTTTTGGAGTGCCATCCCTATGCCGTCCCGCTGTGCCGCTGTCATCAACAATAGTGGTCTTCCTACAAAATATCAATGATCTCTGAGGCTTGCTCGTTTTGTTTCTGTTAAGAAAGCTGTTTTTCTTGGTCAAGCCTTTTTCCTTTTTTTCGGTGGTTTTGTAGTAAATTCTTGTAAAAAACCATGAAAAGAGTCGAGCGGCACTCAAGTAGAAGGAAATGTTGACACCACATATTAAAATTTTATAAAATTTGGTCAAGTAGAAAAAAAGTTATGACAAAAAAGTGCTTGGCCGAAGACTTTTGAGCGCTGTATATGTCAGATGGCAAAAGCTGCGCGATTTCTCAAGTTCAGCTATTTGCACGTACTTCTTAAAGGCATTCGCTTCGAGTGCCAAAATTTGGTGGCTTCTGCACTTCGGAAAGTGCCTTTATGATTTTCCTTGTTCCCATTCATGGGACTACACCTCTGGTCAGGCGGGTTAAGTCGATGTTTACTTTGCGAAGTTTTTGCTACATTGCAAAATTACAAGGTCGCAGAGTGGCATGCTACTAGGGTGTTGCAAAATAATTGACTGTTGCAGCGTAAGAAAAAATGGCTTTTTTCCTAAAATATATCAACTCAAATCGAACTATACCGTTTCCGACCATCACAGCGAGTTTTTTTTTTCTTTTTCAAGGAGCGAGCTTTTCCTTCTTCCTCAGATTTGCTTGTTTTCTCGCCTATCTGCATGCCTTGTTTTTTCTTAAAAATGATAAATCGAGGGGGTTTCTATGCTCTAGGAGATTCTGCAGCGAAAGCAGCTCTCAATACTGCATATGCATCTGGCTCAAATGCACCATCACAGCGAGAAGTGAGGTACCGGCTCTTGAAGTTCTCTTAAGAATATTTTGATCTCGAGGAGAAATCTGCTCGTGGTGGCCGGTTGTCGCTGGATGGTCAAGCCCTACGTACGAACGTTAAGTCGAAACCGGATGTTCGAGCGATGGCAGCAGACATGGATATATAATATGGTTACAATACTAAGGCACCTGGCTTCAGTCAGCATAGTAAGGAAAAGCAGCGGTGGATACTCTTAATTTGACCGATGAGCAATGCCTGATCCGCCTTGACATCTGTTGCAACCTTTTTGTTCGCAAGAAAAACGAAACTCTCCAAGATCGCTTGAACAGTGGATGAAAAATGGGTGCTGTGGAACAAGACGAAGCGAGGTTACACGTGGGTTGACAAGTCTCCCATCTCAAAGTTTTTCCAAACCAGATTTACATCCAAGGAAGGCTTTGTCGTCTGTCTGGTGGTGTTGAAAAGGTGTGATCCGCTACAGCCTTCTGCAATCTGGTGGACTGTCACAGCAGACTGCTACTGCTGCGATTTAGAAGTAGTGTTTGAAAAGAATTGTTGCATCTCGTTCCGACTTCACGGCCGTACGTAGACTTGATCATTCATAGACAACCGGCCACCACAACCAGGTTAACTTTCGAGATCAAGATCCACAAGAGAACAAATGTGGTGGTGACAGAAGGGGCGTTCCTGCTTCAGGATGATGCTCGACTTCAAAACCCACCCGGCAAAAACTGTCGGAATTAGGCATTGAAGTTTTCTCCACGCTCCTTCACTCGGCAGACCTCTTACCTACAGACTGCCACTTTTTTCGACCTCTGGATGCAGATCTGCGACAACAGTACTTTACCGACCCAAACCATATCAAAATTACTTCCCGGAAATTTTTACATTAGGTAATTTCGTTTTTGAAGGTATGGAGTACCTTCTTCACAGAAACGTTAGAAAAGTGCCCCAATTCAAATGGATTGTGCCTCGATGAATAATGTTCGTGTTATGGTACCTTGAAGTGCGCTGCCTGCTGCGGCTAATAATTCTGCAACAACCCAGTACATCGCATTCTGCAACAATTCTGCAACAACCCAGTACATCTCGAGGTCTGATATCAATTAGGTGCACCTTAAAGACAGCATTAGGGGTAATGCGGTAATGGAGAAATCCCTACAAGAATCACTCACATGGTAGTACTGGACCTAGGAAGACTATCTGTGGCGAAATCATACCCTATATATTAGGCTGTCCCGAAAGTTCCGGAACACCTTGGCGGACAAGGGTTTTCGGGCCTCTCCGCGATGGATAACCAGGGCATTTGTCGATTGACTTTGAGGAACGTTCCATGCCATAGGCATATAAGGATTCGCGCCTATCCACAAAAGGAATATAGCTCGAAATGGACGAGACGTCACTCCGAGCATTGTACCTCTACGAGTTCTGCCGAGGGAGTTCCATAAGGGAAGCGGTCCAAATAATCAGCGTCGCATGTGGAGCAAGCACAACTATCCACTGTTGGTTCATCCGCTTCCGTTCTGAAGATATAGCCCTCAAAGATCAGCAACGCAGTGGCCGTCCATCTGAGCTGACGATCAGCTTTTCAGGAGAACTGTGCAGGAGAACCCCACGGCAAGCACACGTGAAGTAGCCCTGCTACTCGGTTGTGGGAATACCATAGTCGATCAGCATCTCACTCGGCTGGGATACCGGAAAGTGCTCTCGACTTGGACACCCCATGCCCTATCCGACAGCCGACATCTGGCAACATTCACCCGGGACACCTTGGCGACGCTAGGATGAGAAGTGCTACCACATCCTCCATATAGCCCCGACCTCGCACCGTCTGACTACCACCTGTTCGCCCCCTACAGAACTTCCTAAAGGGGAAACAGCTCAAAAAGCAGCGCGACATCGAGATGGAGATCGAGCGTTTCTTCGCGAGGCAGTCTCAACAGTTCTGGGCGGATGGGATTGGCAAGCTTCCGGATGGATGACAGAAGGTGATAGATAGTAATGGTGAATATCTTGTTAGCTGAAATGTGTTTATGTTGTAAAGAAATAAATTTGAAAAAAAGTGGTCGGGATGTTCCGGAACTTTCGGGACAACCTAATATAAACCAGGAGTTTGGTGTGTTTGTATGTTTGTCTGTCCACCCTGTGGTTTAATTACCCAAGTTTGAGGTACAGTACGGACGTGGGTGAGTGGCTAGAGTGAGAGTACGTGAAGAGAGTGAGAATGTGTGGCGCGGTGAGAGAGTTCGATACACGCGCTAATTTTGCATGCTTCCATGTATGACGCGCAGTAGTGTGCGCCAGCCCAACTGGTCCAGGTGAAAAAGCGCCCCTCCGAGCTGTAGAAACGCCGCAAAACGCCGCAACCGCTTGTCTGTACCGAAGGTTTTGCGGCGCGCTTTCGCAGTTTTAGCTTAAAGCTGACTCCGAAAAGTAGATGCCGTCGTATTTCCAAACATTCCCTTGTGTTCACTTGGCAGCATGCCAATGGAAATTTCGCCTGGAGTATTCGCTTCTTGACGGAAAGGTCGTCCGTGCCTAGAACCAACGATGGGAAGGGGGTCCTATTTCTCTTTTGAGTTGGGTTATGGGTTTTTTATCATTTCCATCCGTTTTTTCTCCACTGTCCTGTCACTAGGCATCTCGACATTCATATGCACTACTTCTTTTACTTTTCGTCCGACTTTCCCCCAATGCTGCCTTTAATTGTCAAGATTCTGTGGATTTCGGATCATGCGGAAGTCATTTAATCATACTTCAGTGCTGGTGGTAAAGGAGTAGTATGCAGTACTGCAAAAAACCATCGGGTTGTGGATTAAGTTCCCGCCGTTATTGTCTGTGTTTCGTTCCCTTCACCTTTCAGCCAAGCTTATATTTGTTCGATAGAGCTTTTTCTGCTTTTAAAACGTTGCTATTTGTTTTTTAATTCCTTTGACTGCTTAACATTCGTGAGGTTCAGAAATGCAGAAGTCTTAAGGTAAAAATTCGTACTCTCAACATTTCCCCTTAACCTGCCGTCGAGGCCATAAAATGTATGCGCATATGTTTTCGGTAGAGCTTTTTAGCTCTACGGAACAGTTCCATTGCTTTTCAATCGTCTGATCGACTGCTATTTCCGGAAGCCCCGAAATTGAGTACTTTGAAGGCAAAAATCAGCACCTTTGGCACATCGAGGTCCAAACAAGCTGAATCTCTTCACGTCATATGAAATCAAATTAGGAAGAAAAGGCATGTTGATCAATCTACTGTTATATTAAGGGTTTTCTTGTCCAATGAAAATGTATGGTGAAATCTTGATTTCGGACAGAATAACAAGCACCTATCTGTATCTATCGAAAACAAATACGTATACATTTTTGAACTCGATGGCAGACGAAGAAGAGGGGATGTCAAAAGTGAGAATTTTACTTCAGATTACTTCGTTTCTTAACCTCACGAATATTGAGCATTAAAAGGTATGGAAAATAGCATATTCTGTGAAGCAGAAAAAGCTCTAACAAACACAGACATATAAGCCTTGTCGGAAGGTGAACAGAACGTTTTGAAACACAGAGAATAAAGAAAGGCGGAAACCTCTTCTTCAGTCCTATACATAGCACCTTTAGCAACAATATTTTGGAGAAGTGCATCCCAAAAATGCTCATGCCAACAATGTAGGAAAAGCTACAAACTGAAAATAAGTGTAAAACAGATCGATGAGGAAGCGACCGGCCGGAAGGGCTGCTGATTATACGGACCGTCGGCGAATTAATGTGCAATTTGTGGCGGAATCTGAAACGGACGGCCACAGAACAATCGATGGGTGGAGGAACTATTCACAAAAGTTTCCTTTCGCCTCTTTCAGAAGAATGGAAATTTCCTTTTAACGGGAGCTCGTACGCCGTCTAAAAGAATCTAGCAACTTGCCCATACCTTCAATATTTTCAGCCCTTGGTGTCCAACGGTTTCAAAGAGTCATCCTTAATATCAAGTATATAGAAAGTATATAGCCTCTCGGAAATGTTCTAGCGTGCGATAATCGGTGAAGGAAAAATACAGCAAGAAAATCGGGATCGAACTCAAACAACTCGGTACGAGCGAAATTAAAACAACTCGAAAAAAAACTGTGAATGCATGGTTTCACTGCGCCATGTCTGTTAAACACGACAGTCAGGTCAAAAATAAGACTTATGGTTTCAAAAAAAAAACAATCTCGAGGAAGCCCTTGATGGGTCCCTGTTGTGTCGCACAATTTCATCTGTATACGTGATGGAGGGCAACTGGACATACAGCTATCGTTAAAATGCGTTAAAATAGAAACCAACAACCTTCCGAGTACAGCGCAAAAACTAGCTTTAGTGCACACCCTATTTTAGGGTAATTCAGGGGAAAATAAAACTTGAAAGACTAACAACCTTCTATTGAAGTCACACTCAAAACAACACGAAAATGGACCACTGCCAATGATGGCGATTTGATTTCTGCAGGAGAATGAATATCCGAAATACTAGGAAACGAAGATGAATTTTCCATCGCTCAAAGGACAATCAACCAAAAACGTCAGATGAAAACATTACCAGTAGAGTGAAAAGAGATACAGTAGAGATGATAATCTCATAGTATGTCATTGGCAGATGAAATTGGAAAATTGTAATAGCCGATAATAACGTACCTCAACGGTGTGACTATCCTTCGCATCCTCCACATGATCGCTTGACCATGAGGACCCTCCCCTACCACTCGAACATTCTTGGCGCTGATCCTCATCTACCACATTCCAGACAAAAAGTCGAGACGGTATTTCGTCCAGATTGGGAAAACGCCCTAACAATTAAGATTTTACAGCCCATAGAATTGCCATACACCAAAATGTTGAGGAAACAACTTTGTAGAGGCTTTTTTCGAACCTTGAACATCAGCTCAGATGATCCGATGATATTGAAAGCTCGGATGATAATAAAAAATTCACCTTCTTCTCGCAAAAAAGCTGCAACACGCGGCAATATGCAATTTCTCAGGTGAAGCAGTCTTGCAAGATTTGCGTCACCATTTCCAGCACTTCTGTCAGCGCGCATCTAAGATGTGATGTAAAAAAAAACACAGATAAACCAGCCATTGTAGTACTCTAGTGCCGGCTATAATATACCGAAAACTCTTTTTACTCACCAATACTTCGTAGACAATCCTCACGTATGCTGTCTGATCCGCGCTGACAAAGGAGTGATTTCCAAGAGCAACAAGGTGACGAGCATAATCTCGCAAAGCGTTTTGTATACGGTGGCTGAACTCAGCGTCTGAGACTGTAAAAATTGATGTGGGACTAAACTCATGATTGACACTCCTGACCATGAAGAAGATAGCATAATTAGTTTCAGCAGCTTCATCAACCTCATTCTTGAGATGAGCGTTCCACAACGACATAAGCACTAATAACGCGAGTAAGAAAAAGGAAGCGTTTGCCCGAACTATTGCCGGATTAGCAAAAATGGCCAAGTTTACCCCGCTAAAGCAGCGGTAGCAGCCATAGCAGAACAATCATCCTAAATCTCCACTAAATATCTTTACACGAGAGCTCAAGAGACCGCCCTGCTACTTGAAAACCTCCACGGAAATGTGAGCGCTTCTGTAACCCACCCCTACTATTAAAACGCTTCGGCAGCCAATACGTTCGTCCCTCCATCCGTTCGCCTGTAAACAGACGGTGGAGATGGGAACAAGTTTGGAATATAGAACATGGGAAGACATAAGGAGCGCACACGAATCAAGTCAAGCTTACCCAGAGTGGACAGAGCGTACACTGAAACGTTCCGTCCTCAGATCGAAAATTGTTCGTTCAGTTCGAAAATGGTCCAAACGTGGGGAAAATCGGTTAAGGTCAACTGTGAGTTTCTGTATGCATGTAAGAGGCGTGGGTGGAGCGCATAATGGCCAAATGGGTGGTCAGAGTGATAAAAATTCATAACTCGGTTTCAACACAGCCTAAACACCTGTAAACAAACGGTAAAAATGAACAATGATCAAACCATTTTGAGGGCACTTGAAGTTAGCCAAGACGCGCGCACAGTGGGCCGAGTGAATAATCAATCGAGTAAAAATTGCGTACTAGTGATTCAGACGGGGAGAAAAGAGGTGGCTGATAGTAGGAGGGGCTATACAAGGAGAAAACTTTAACGGTGGGCGAAGCTTGGGCATTATATGAAGAGGAACCTGTGGAGATAGGAACAAGTTTGGGATGAGTAGAGCATGGGATAATTGGGAGCACATAAACCAAGCTACGCCCCATCCACCGTGGGTGGAGCGTGATCGGAGAAAAAAGCCTGGGCACAGTGGGCGTAGCACACCCCGATCGGGATGTCCGTACGACATAGATTCGTAACTCGGTTTCAACGCACATACAAACCAGGAAAACTATTGGTAGACATGACTGACGTCGAAACCATCTCAAATACTTTGAATCTTTGATTTTGATCTGCCCAACGGGGCAGAGCGAACGGTGCCTGCAGCAGGAACTGCATGTCGGTTTTTAAAAGACCGGGGTAAAACAGGGTACTCAGTAGTGGGTAGCGAGACTAAACTTCACGGTAGGCGGAGCATTTGCGATGGTGGTTGAAGCTTGAGCAAAGAATTAGTGGTGTGGTCCTGTAAAGATCCGAAGACGGAGACAAAGAATCATAAAAGTGAAAGGCATGGGTAACTCGCAGGGACTGGGGCCGCGACGATACGGGCAAGACCAGAACTGAAAATGTGCGTAACGATGTGAGATAGTGTGAAGACTGGCAGAATGAACCATCCTACTATATATACCGCTAAGTACAGTAGCGCTCAAAAGTCTTCGGCGAAATGGTCTTTCACTTGGGTTTTTCACTTGTAACTTTTTTGCAACTGCACCGATCTAAGAGAAACTTTAGTATGTTGTACTTGGAGACACTGCATACCTAATATACTATTTTGGCGCTCAACGGTGTAGGTTACATGGTTATATGAAATTATTTAATTTTGGCATGCCATCGCTATGCCGTCCCGCTGTGCCGCTGTCATCAAAAGGCGTGGTCTTTCTACAGAATATTAATGTTCTCTAAGGCTGCTCGTTTTGTTTTTGTAAAGAATGCCGTTTTCCTTGACCAAGCCTTCTACTTTTTCTGGGTGGTCTTGTAGTAAAGTCTTGTAAAAAATTATGAAAAGTGGCAAGCGGCACTCAAGTAGAAGGAAATGTTGACAATAGGTTCAGGCATCACATATAGGTAGTCTAAAAAGTCTTCGTATTTTTAAATACCGCTTTTTCCCTCAAAACTGCTTTCCACAAAATTTCTTCTGTACGTATACATGTAGTACAAGACCACACGCATCTATAGGTATTGCCGTCTTCCATCTCCCGGATAACCCTTTTCGGCAAAATAAAAATATCAAAAGTCACTTCATTTCCAATTCCAATTTTTTTCTTTGAATGGCGTTAGACAGGGAAAGGAAAAGGTGATGATTCGATGGAGCAAGATCAGGGCTATGAGGCAGCAGTTTTCATCCAAGCTCGAAAATTTTTTAAAAGAACAAATTTAAAATTTTTTTGCCACTAGTGAAAAATGACTCGCCAAAAAATTCTCGAGCTTGGATAAAAATTGCTGCCCCATCCACCTTATAGCCCTACTCTTGCTCCATCGGATTATCACCTTTTCCTTTCCCTGTCTAACGCCATTCAAAGAAAAAATTTTTTATAATTTTTGTATTGAAAATGAGGTTGACCGTTGATATGTTTATTTTGCCGAAAAGGGTTATCCGGGAGATGGAAGACAATAATCCCTATAGATGCGTGAGAACTTGTACTACATATATATGTACAGAAGAAATTTCTGGAAAGCAGTTTTGAGGGAAAAAGCGGTATTTGAAAATACGAAAAAACTTTTTAGACTACCCAATTAAAATTTTGTCAAATTTGGTGAAGTAGAAAAAAAGTTATGACAAAAAAGTTTTGGCCGAAGACTTTTGAGCGCTACTGTATGTCTGTCTGTGTGTCTGTGTGGATATGTGTGGGTCTGTGTGCCTCTGTGTGTGTCTGCCTGTCCGTGTGTGTCTGTGTGTGCGCTGTGAGTGTGTTTGTCTGTTTGTGTGTGTGTCTGTCTGTGTGTGTCTGTATGTGTCTGTGTGTCGCTGTGTGCGTATCTGTGTGTGTGTGTGTGTGCTGTGAGTGTCTGTTTATATGTGTCTCTGTGTGTCTGTCTGTGTGGGTGTCTGTGTGTGTGTGTGCTGTGTGTCCGTGTGTGTGCGTCTGTGTGTCTCTGTATGTGTCTGAGTGTGTCTGTCTGTGTGTCTGTGTGTGTATGTCTGAGTGTGTCTGTGTATGTCTGTGGGTGTGTGTATGTGTGTGTGTGTGTGTCTGTGAGTGTCTGTGTGTGTGTGTGCTGTGAGTGAGTATGTCTCTGTGTGTGTGTCTGTCAGTGTCTCTGTGGGTGTCTGTGCGTGTCTGTCTGTGTCTGTCTGTGTGTGTCTGTCTGTGCGTGTCTGTGTGTGTCGGTGTATCTGTGTGTCTGGGTGTGTATGTGTATGTGTGTAAGTGTGTTTGTATGAGTGTAAGTTGATGAGTGAGGCGCCGTGTAAGTTGGGCCCCCAAGACATAATGATGTATCGTGTGCGCGATTCATGGCGATGTTGTGCAAAATGGGTTTGATAGACATGATCACCGTTGTGTATGGTATTGAGTGTATTTTTCTCTCCTCTGCCTTCAACTGAGCTTTCAAATTGCGAAGAAGCAGCAGAGGTAACGTGATGAGAAAGCTTTCGGCAGTAATATAGATAAGTCGCTTTTCATTGAACCCATTTTGCGCGTAGACATGAATCGCGCGCAGTAGTGTGCGCCAGCCAATTGGTTATACATAAAAAGATCTTATGTTAGAGGCTCATCGCTGACTTAAAGGCACCGGGAGGGGGGCAAGGGCGGAAGAACGTTTACAAAACCAATGACATCTGAAAACAAACATATGGGTTCGGTAGATACAATATGTAACGAAACCGGCGTTGAAAAACGCGCCATAGGGCGCTCTTTGCCCCCAGGACGCGCTTCCGTCCGAACTGCAAGCTTCCATGGCCGAGCCACGCTTCGTTCGTTTTAAAGCTTGTCTTCGGCCTGATGTAACCTTAGTTTTGAATTTTTCCTCTTTAGACTGTTTTCTAGTGACATATTTTACTTGTTTACTTATGGATCTTCTTAATTGTGCATTTCTATACCCGAAAATCTCAGAAGGGTCAAATAAAGTCGGGGGGTAGACGCAACTTTGCGTCGACGTCGAAGCTCCTTTCCCTTACTAGGCTTAGGCTAAAATTGATATCCTCTCCTCCCATATTGAAAAGCATCTGTCAAAGCATAGGTCTCATCTGCTTTAGCCTAACCCTAGGAAGGGAAAGAAGCTTTGACGTGGGTGAAAATTTTGCGTCTCCCCCCCCCCCCCCCCCCCCCGACTTTATTTGACCCGTAAGTACATCTAAAAGCAATATAAGAAAGAACAAAGTAAAAACTAAAAGGAAAAAACAAATTTATAATAGAACCATCTTCTTTTGGCACCATGCCAAGGCGTCAAATTGGCGAGTTTGTGCAATGGCGGCCACTCAAACTCGTCCACACTACGTCTGTTCTACAGTAAGTCAAAATTACCCCTCCTGGTGTCTTTAAATCCATCTTCTCCCCACGTTTGGGGCACATTGGAACCCAATTAACAATTTTCGATCTGAAAACGGACCTTTCAGTGCACGCTCCGCCCACCGTGGGCGGAGTTAATCTGCAGTAGGATACCAACCCCATATTACTTTGAAAATTTAGGGTTCCAGCTTAGTTGCGACGCGAGATATGAATTTCCCGCCATTCACCTTTTAAGGCTCCTTATCAGACCTTATCAGTTGCTATCACTTCCGGTTCCTCACCCTTGATGTCCCCTTACCATCCCCTATATCACTTTAAAAATTCAGGGTTCCAGCTTTGTTGCGACGCGAGATATGAGTTTCCCGCCATTCTTCTTTCGAGGCTCCTTATCAGCCCTTATCAGTTGCTATCACTTCCGTTCCCTCACCATTGATGTCCCCTTACTACCCTCTATATCACTTCGAAAATTCAGGATCCCAGCTCTACTGCGACGCGAGATATGAACTTCGTGACAGACGGACGGACATACACACGCACACACAGACAGACATACTTAGCCGATTATATATAGTAGCAGGATGATGATGTATCTTCTTCTATTATATAAACTATGTGTGTCGGTTTGTCGGTAGGTTTGTCGGTATGTCTGTCCGTCCGCAAGTGAATGGGACTGTGACTAGGGAATGATAAGGCAGAGCAACCGCTCTTAGTCGGGAGAAACCGATGGATGTTGGAGTATCATTACAAGGTCATCTTATCGTAGTGATAGCACCTCCTACCTATATAAACACCTATTTTGTACTCTCGCCGCCATTCTGGGGTGCGCTGACGTCGCAGAAGGTGTCGGCACACTGGGATGGCATGCAGTATGATGGTTTATGGGAGGAGCAGTGCCGTTCGAACATCACAGATCACAGAGTGGGTAATGTGTAGATGAAAACGATTCCAATCCTTTTCACAAATCATGGTCGGCTCAGACGCTATCAGAAAACTTAGAGGGCCAGAGCGGATGGTGAACCACATAGTGGATACACCAATGTATGTGCGGATAAGTGTGAATCCAACAATGTTATACTATTAGGGTGTCCACAAAGTTCGTTGGCCATTTGTAAACAGCGTCGCGTTACGCAGCGCGTTGTGATTTTGCATAATGATTTCGCAATACTGAAAGTACTCGCGATGGGCTATCTTCTGAACTCGCTAGCTCTCAATTTCCTTTCCTGCTCTTCCCACAATAAAGCAGTGAAGATGAGTGATAGTCACCACTACTACTACGACCTGGGTATCTCCAGACGTCAGGCCACGACCAGTAGTCAGCAGTTTGGTGATAACACCCCTTCTAAGAACTGAATGTCAAAATGGTGGACTCGCTTCACCAATGGAAACTATGGCATCGAAGATAAAAATCAGTGATAAGTGATAAAATCAAAGGCGTCGTCCACTACAGCATCCTATCCAACAATGCCACAGTGACGGCAGAGACCGTCTCTTAATAATTGCAGGAGGTCAAGGTGAAAGCTGCCGCCTTGTCCCAGAAACTTGCAAATCCGTGGTTGCTCTGGGACAACGCGCGCCCCCACGAAGCGAAGATACTCAGGCCGTCCTGGACAGGCTGGGCATCAACACGGTCACGCATCCACAGTATAGCCCGGACATCAGTCCATGCGATTACCACATCTTCCGGTCCATGCAAAATTTCTTGGACGGAAAACAACTGAAGAACGAGGGCGACCTCGAGGACGTGATGGAGGACTGGGTCGAGTCGCGGCCGGCCAGCTTCTGGGAGGATCGAGTTGCCTCTCTACCCGTTCGCTGGCGAAGGGTGCTGGGTATGTATGGAGATTATATCATGGACCGGTAAGTTCAACTTGGTGAGTTATCTTTACAAGCTCTGGAAAAAACGAATGGCCAACGAACTTTGTGGACACCCTGATATAATCCTTGCTAAATCACATTGCTGAGCAGCTCCTGTTTACATTATCGTGTGGATACCAGTCGACTCGCCAAGCAGCCGTCGGCCGCTTCTAATTCTTATAATGGCCGGCTTCGCTAGCCCTCTCAGATTTCATTTTTCTATAAATGTTACTCACTCTTTACATACAGAGCGCAGTATTTATTACTCTACTCGTGCTCTTTGAGGTTGCAGTATCGGTTCTGCCAAAACTATACGGGTTTGCTTCCGTGAGGTTCGACGCATGAGACTCAATGTTCAGAAGTGAAAAATTCCTTGACGAAGTCATGCCGGCCGTGGGTCATGTGCGCTTGGGAAGGCAGGCATAATTGCTTTCGTGTTCTTCTCCGGTCTGATGCAGGATGATGCTATCACTGCGGCCTTTGACGTGCAGCGAGGATTTGTCTTTTGAAGATGCTAGGAGAATGAGACAATGCCGTTAAATTCATATTTGATAAAATAATGCCCACAATAGTGCCAAGATGTCATTAGGTGTATCTTCGATCAGACGCATGGCCATAATGTGCTCCCTTTCGCTATCTAACGATTAAAGTGAAGTCTTTGCGGGAGGTATGCGTTTCTCCCACCCTGCTCAGTGTGCCGAACAGTTGACATATATCACCTTAGAATCCCTATCACCTAGCGCTCATTGTGATTATCCATATCAGTGATAACCGCTGACCTGTGTGAATAGTGTGTCAAACGCATTCATAGAAAAAATGAAATTTCAAGGGAGCCCGGCGAAGCCGGGCTCTTCTAAGAAGGAGGAGCGCCCGGCGGCAGCTGGGCGATCCGACTGGTGATGTATATAATGCGTCTGTTGGTTTTGCTGTTGGTCTGTGTGTTTGTGTTTAATCGGAAAACCATATCCCGCGTCGTTTAGAGTGTAAGAATTTTCGCACACACGAAAGCGAACGTTCCATGGAAAATGAGAAATAAAACTTCGAAAAACTCAAATCCACCGTGTGCAGAGTGTGGAGCGACATTGTGCCTCTTTTAGCGTCAAGTCATCCACCCTCTGAAGCGCGAACAGCTCTGTCAAACGGGGTATAAAGGTCTTATTTTGAAGATGCTAGACGAGTTATAGATCTGAGTTATCGTAGGGTTACGTCATTTAACTGTGCTAGAAGGCGCCGCTTGCTCTCGCCTACAACAATGTCTTCGGCTCATAATATCGCATCGAATGTTGCAGAACATTTAGCATGCATAAACAGATGGTTCGTCCGCTAGTGATGGACCGAAGTTCGTCAAATATGAGGGACCGAATACGATAGCGCGAAACATTGTCTAGTAATGGCGGGACAACCAAAATAAAGCAAAGAGAGAATGAGGAACCGAGTTGGTCTCGAACAAAGGCTATTTGAAGGATGCACTGCTACTTACTATTTCTATCCAATAACGCTCGGAGCAAACGCTGAATAGTTGCGACTTCGACACTGTGAACAGTTGCTGATATGTTCATTCTTCTTCCATTCCAGTCACGCTCCAGTTCTCCACCAGCAGCACATATTACAGATGAAATCGAAGAGATGAGCGCCGCAAGTCGAACTGATGCAGATAGAAGATCTAAATTATAATAAATACAGGGTTGTGCTACAAGCGACACCTAACGTTTCCAACATACACTAGTGCGCAAAAAAAGGGAAGGAAAGAAGTAAAGTCTGACAGTAGACCAGCAACTTGGAGAGAACAGGTTTCCAGAGCTTGCAGGAAGCTGGATGCACACGACTTCAGGTCAACGTGATTAGACGCCAGATTAACGAGGACCCTACAATGCGGAGAAGTGGAAGGATATGGGAGTGCTCCAATCAACAAGCAATTACTTTGTACTCTGGTTTTGCATTCATAACAGCACGGTTGGGAGCAGTGTGCTCCGGGAGTTGAAAATTCCTTGTGTGTGTGTACTCGTATGTTAGGATTTCGCACCGCAACGTGTCGCAAGCGAAGCGATGCGGACAAGCTGAAGACGCCGTGTTGTTGGGTTCCAAAGCAATAACAAGTTAACTGTGTATGGCACGACTAGCATTACAGTGGAGTCGCTCTAGACCCAACTATGAAGGCGCGCATAGCTCTCACACACCGCGTCGCACGCCGCTCATCGTGGTGGGAAATCCTGATATAAGGGTACACCCGAATTCCTCGACTGAGGGAATGTGACCGGACAGGAGGGGACTCGTACCTGCAGAGGTCAGCGATAAGCACTAGAATCTAAACTTTCAGTAAGCAGATGACAGGAGAAGGATATCTTACAGCGAACCTGGTTGAGGAAAGGTGAAATAAATGCTTTTTTGCTTCAGGAGAACAAGGCATCAATACAAAGCATATACAGTGCTTTGCATAATGATACAACCACCTATAGATTATCCAAGAGCTCTGGTTGGAGAGTGATTCAAAAAAGTCTCTAAGTAAGTAGTCTAAGTAATAGATGAAGCCAGTGCGGACGCGCGTTCGCGCATCAGTACTGAATTGTAGCTGGAGAACACAGAGAAATTTTTCTCTTCATTCGTTCTGAAAACGTCGCTTTTTTTATTCTGCAAAATGATACAGTCACTGAAAAGATTGAAGTATCGAACAACGAGAAAACAACAAAAGGAGAAAAATGCTAATGTCACAAGCAGCTAGACCTCCTTCATTTTGAATATCTGAAAATTTTTACTATCTAGGCCCATACAAATTCTTTCAGAATGTTTTTTCCACTTGGTGCCATGCCGATGAGGGCCTGTTCAAACTCTCGAACTCCTTCGAAATGGCTTCTCTCCACGTGACTCCTTTTCAGCATAAAACTCCAACGAATTCTTCATCTGATGAAGGTCAGCTCCGTTCGTCGCCAGTCAGAAGGTCCACTCGGAGACGGCTCCATGATGATGGAGTGCTCCGGTTGACAGGAAATGGCCCAAACATGCACGAATACAAGGTTTTGGTGTAGATTCCGACACGCACGATGAGAGAAGGGTACGAAGCATAAACATCCGTTGAGCGGATGGCTCATTCTTCCGAAAACGAAACAAATATTCCAAAGATTAGTGGACCCCACGCCATGACACCACCTCCTTTGAAGATCTTTTTGAAGGCACCTTTAGGGGTAAGGGAAAACTGAGATGTGGGAGTAGATGTTCTCTGAAACGAACCTTCTACTTCAGAAGAGGTCACATGTGATGAAAATCGCATTAAAAAAACGCGGCTTGGGGTCTTATGACGACCCCGCAGCACGGCATGTTATTATGCGGTTATGCGGCCGGGGAGTCGCCGTGGAGGGGCGGGACAACAATCGTGGTCGGCTGGTTCAGACTTTGGCCTGCCTTCAGTGCACGCCGACTAAATACGCAGAAGACGAGAGAGAGGAGGGGAATTTTTGGGTTCCTATTTCTCGGTTTTTCGCCGTTTAATGTCGTTCTTTCTCTACTACTATATTGCTGAGCACCTCTACTTTCGTAATCCCCCAAATCGCCAAATTTACCCCTACCGGTGTCTTTAAAAACCAAAGTTTTCCCCTCAAGCTACGGTGCCGATAGTCGCCCGGGCAATCATATCCAAGTTCTTTCTCATAATGAAGGCATCTTGGAGAAAAAACAGTAAGGGGAAAGTGTTCGAACTTTTGAACGTTTCAAGCACCACCATCTGATCCGGTTCATTCATTTCTTTGCGAAATCGACCCCGCTTTTGCAATTTTCTGGGGTTCTGAACACCGCCCTCCTCATTTCTCGCCTAGAAATGGGTTTGCACTTATTCAGGTTCTTATAAATAGCCTATAACCTTAAGCTCCAGCGAAGATCTTGTTCCCAAGCATGACCTAGGAAAACCTGACTCATCTTTCAGAATACTGCGCTTGTTTCTATCTAAAGACGTCGCAGAGCCTCCAGTACTCCTTCTAAATTCATACCCTGCAGAATCCTAGTTGAAATGATCAAGGAGTGCCTAAAGCCTTCTCCATTTTCGCGCGAACTAACATTTGGACGTCAGCGGGTCTTATTTTGAGGTAAATTAATATTTCTTTGAGTCAGATAGCAGTTTTCTTTGTGTCATTACCAAAAATGATGAGCTACAGCAACAATACAGCTTCAGCAAGTTGAGGTCAAAAGCGAAGAGAAAATCCAAAGTGGCTGTATCATTTTACAGAATGGGAAAAGCGACATTTTCAAAACAAATCAAGAGAAAATTTTTCTGTGTTCTCCAACTACAATTTGATGTTGATGCGCGAATGCGCCTCCACACTGGCTACATCTTTTACTCAGAGTTTGAATCACTCTGCAAACAGAGTTTTTGGACAATTCATAGGTGGCTGTATCATTATGCAGAGCACTGTACAAGCCGGCAACCAATTACTGGTATTTCAGAGATCAAAATAGGAGGGTCGTAATGGGGATCAAAAGAGGAGGGTCGAATTGAGACGGCTTTTCTCATAGACATCTGAAGTGCCCTAGTCAGGAAAGACACCTGGATGAACTCACTTTGGGACGACTCATTATAAAACGGAAAAAGATAAGTGGGAGAAATGCGGCCTGGAAGCGCGTGCATTGGAGGCAAATGAGGTGGGCTTCCACCACTACACTGCGGTGCATAATGATAAAGCCACTCATAAATTGTTCATAAACTTTCATAGTAAGATGTTTCTGGGAAACTTCTCAGGTATAGATTGTAGCAAATTTAATCGCGCATCTACACATAACACCAAACTTGAGCTTGAAATGACAGAACAAATTTATCTTCATTTTTTCAAAAAAATGCAGCTTTTCCGATGGTGCAAAATGATAAAGCCACCCTAAGTTATTCCGTCGCTTCTCATCTGTATTTGCTGAAACGTTTTGCTGCGGTAATGTTTTTCTTTTTCAGGTAATGGGGAAAGGAAAACCCCTATCTGATTTCGAAAAAAGCCAAATTGTCGCAAAAAAAGCGGAGGGATAGTCAAATCGTCAATTGCGCAAGAATTTAACCGCAGCCACACAGTTGTCGACAACTTTCTCAAGGATCCTGAACTAAGAAGAGTTCTGGGCGATCTCCTTCACTTTCCGAGAAGGATAAGCGCCGCATTCTCAGAAAAAGTATCGAATTTCACCAAGTCAAGCTCCGATACCAGGTCTTCTTTGGAGCTAAACGTCTCTAAAACAACTGTTTTGCGGGTTCTGAAAAAAAGTGCAAGTTTATCTCGCGACAGAAAATGAGGAAAGCACCATTCATGACACGAGAACACCGCAAAAATCGAGTGCAGTTCGTCAAAACATGCAGCCGAGGGTCTGGAGTAAGGTAGGGTATTAGGTCGTAGAATCCTTCTTGCTTTCATATGATGTTTTTCCTCTCCAGATTGTTTTGTAAGGCTGAAGGAGACACTCCGATATTACTGGCATGATCTAAGAAAGGACAAGCTACGATTTTTGAGAAGGAATTTCAAAGGAGGGGGCGTTGTGGTGTGGGCCGCCATTTCATCGAAGAAACGTCTGAAGTTATGTTTTGTTCCTAAAAAGATGAGTTCCCCCGGTTACCAAGTGGTCATGCGCCGTGCACTTCTCCCGTTCTGGCGTGAAAATCGAAGCTGAAATCTTGTTTTCATGCAAGATAAGGGCACAGCCAGAGCACAATTGCATGGTTCAGCCGTCATTGAATAAGGCTCCTGCCCTGGCCGGCAAATAGCCCAGGCCTTAATCCGATGGAAAATGTATGGCGCTTCATGGTGCGACGGATTTATGCAGATAACAGGGAAATCCAAGGAGTTAAGGAGCTCAAAAAGGCTATAATCCACGCGTGGCACCAAGTGGACCAAGATCTTATTAATAATCTTTACATGAGTCTAGACAATCGGATTTTTCAGGTTATTCGGAGAGAAGGAAGGCCAACGGATTATTAGAGTAGCGTATTGTCCCTCTGTTGTTTACGAGTTGTTAAAATTCCTTACTGGCTTTATCATTTTGCACCATCGGAAAAGCTGCATTTTTTGAAAAAATGAAGATAAATTTGTTCTGTTATTTCAAGCTCAAGTTTGGTATTGATGTGTAGATGCGCGATCAAATTTGCTACAATCTATACATGAGAGGTTTCCCAGAAACATCTTACTATGAAAGTTTATGAACAATTTATGAGTGGCTTTATCATTATGCACCGCAGTGTATATCCATCATTGGTGGTGCTTCTTGCTCAAAAAGAGTGGATGACCGCTATTGCGCATGAAGCAAGAAGGGATGGAGTGCAAGTGTTCCGACCAGTATTCCAGGTCAGGTCAACAATGTTGTATGGGGGGCAATTCTTTATAGAAACTACGAAATTAACATTCTCGTGAGCTTATAACATTGTATTGTCCCAAAAGTCTTGTAGGATTTTTTTGATCGTCACCTTTGATTATTTTTTCTTCCAACGAACAACAATCAGGCAACAACGTATTCACCATCGTTGTCGACAACACTCTGCTGCCTCATAGGTAAATCGTTGATTCCCTCCTCCGAGAACTCTGGGTTCTGAGAGTAGAAGAAGTCAGCGATCGCCTTTGTAAGCATGTCATAATCAACGAATTTTCTCTTGGCCAGGAAGCATTCAAGAGGTTGGGAAAGGTGCTAGTCAGAAGGGGCAATGTCTGGAGAGTAGGCAGCACATCCCAGCCGGGCTCTTGTAGCTTGCCCTGGGTACACTTAGCGACGTATGGGTGGGCCTTGTCATGAAGGAGGGTGACCGCGGACTTTCTCAGGCGCTTTTCTCGGATAGCGACAGCGATCTGCTGGAGCTGGTCGGAGTATACGGAAGCGGGTACCGTCTCGCTTTGTGCCAGACCTCTTGGATAAGCATTCCTTCCGCGTTTAGGAGCAGCAGAGTAGAATCTTCTTCGGATGGAGGTCGGACATAGGCTGCGTTGGCGGCTCGGCGTCACGTAGCAGCCAAAAGGCGCGGGGTGCGTTGGTATCGTACATGTCCCAGCTTTCATCGCCCGTCAGATAGACGAGAAAGTCGTTGCGATGTGGGCGAAGCAGCAGCGATTGACAGATGCTCTCACGGGCCCTTTCGTGAGCATCCGTCAGGCATGAGGTCCATTGCTTCAGCACCTTCCGATAACCGGGCTTGTGGAGGCGACGATTGACGGTTGTGGGTGCTTGTCCATTCCTCCCCGCCAACTCGCGCATGGTGGTTTCAGGATCGGCACGAACGGCGGAGAGCAGCGTCTCGTCGTCGAATGCATGTGGGCGTCCCGTGAGTGGCTTGTCTTCCATGTCAATTTCGCCGTTGCTGAAGCTGATGAACCAGTGGCGCACGGTCTCGTAGCTCACACATCCCTTGCTCAATGCAGCGTTGATGGAGTGGAAGGCTTCCGTCGCTTTGCTGCCCCAAGACCACTCATAGTAGATGACACCGCGTGTTGGGTGGGTATCGACTTCGGTCACTGTAGCTCTCTCCACGAAATCTGGTGGGTCAATATATATTTTTCTGGAAAGCTTAGAGAACGTTATACCATATTCCTGAACCGCCTAGACCTGCCTCGAAGTAAACAAGAGTTATTGATTTTTAAGAAAAATCACAAGACTTTTGGGACAACCTAATATTATGAACTGTTGCAGTAACTAGCTTCAACTTAATCACAGATCGTGTCTTCATTCAGGTAGAAATTGTATTTAATGGAAGATACCCTATCTTAATCATTCAAGTAACAACAATTCAGCTTTAGTGGACATTTACCTTCATGAGTACCTGCCTTTACTCTTCGACCCTGATCTTTGACGTAAGTAGACCAGCTACGTAGCCAAGATCTTGAAATTGGTAGTGAATCATTCGTTCGGTGAAGTAACCCACTCATGGGTGACCTGGCCCCGCACTAATCACCGGAACACTTGCAACACACCCAGCAAGAAGGTACACCCGTCTACCTGCGAATGAGAACGCAGTTTCGATAAAGCCACAAGTACAGGGATATGAGATTGCGAGCTCCCGTCAGATGAAAACTGATTTAGCCGAGTGGTAAGTCTACATGATGACCCCATGCGCAGTTTATTCGCAATTGATCCTAAATTTTGCACACTACTGTAGTACAAATAGATCTCAATAAACTGATGCAAACCCACCGCGATCAACATAGGGAACTTTTCTCGTCCAACTCACCTTCTGCAGAAGGTGTTGAATTTCCATTCAACTGATTCTCGATGACGTGGGCTCGAAAATGAGAACGATGGGACTCTAAGGGAGTCATGTTCCCGTTGATGATATTAGCGAGATCACCAAGCGTGGCGAAGTTGAGCAACAACGCTTCAAGATGGGCTAAAACCCCGGCACCTAAAGTAGCGATACAGCAGAAGAAAGCGAAATGTTTATGAACAGAAGTATTTGTATGAGAGTGATAAAACAACTAATTCATGCTATTCTCAGAATTATCTTTAACCCACTGACGACCGCGGCATTTACACTTGTCTGGTGCGTGGGACCGCGCGGGATTTTCCCACGCTCCGTGTGTGACACGACGTCATGTCACACGGTCCCACAGGAACACCTTTGTTGAGAAGCTAACATTTCTCACATTTTTACATTGTAATTAGGCTCCCACCTGTACTTATGATAATATATGGACAATATTTGTATCAAGCTCTCCCCTTTCAAATGAGAACGGATGTCTTTTGATGGAAGTTAATTAAATCAAAATATCGATAGACTGCTACTAGAAAGAGGACTTGAGCGACCAAATGACGTCTTATACAGTTTTGTGAGAATGACCACCATAGTGGTACACCAGGCTTCACACGGGTGAGGGTCTTTAGTTCCGATAGTGTACTGTAGGTGTACGGTAGTACACATAATTACAAGATTACTCAGGTCACTTCGCACCTGACCTCGTACCTCCCAGTCTTGACTAAGGGGTGGCTTCACTTGATTGCTCGCACCGACTATTGACCTTGGAGAAAAAATGTAAGGCGCATGTAAAAGGGAAAAGGAGAAAGAGAATAAATAAAAAATCATTCGTAGTTCGCAGTGAAACTTTACTATATAAACCAGACTCTCAATGTTTAATATCAATAACCATACTGGCGCCATGCATATGTGTCTGAAAGGATTTGCTTCAACCTCATTAATACTACATTATGATTAATGAACGCCTTCAAGGCCATTGATTCATAGGGCATGACCTCTCACACCTGCACTTGACACAGTCTTTTTTGTCTTTTTTGTTGACCTACCGCTTTGTTGAAAGTGGAGTGTTTGTACTTCACCACCCCTCATGTCGCTTTCAATGTTTCCAGCTTATGAGCCTCTCCTTTCTTCATCCTGCCATCGCGCCGTGCATGTGGCCCTCGTCCGTTGTATATGGCCTCAGCCCCCTGTTCACAGTATCGCCTCCCGCCTCATATCCTGCCCCTACTCTCCCTCCAGCGATAACCACCCAGCGTCCCGCAGCTTCAACTCCAGCTCCTCCACTTACTGAAGCACCACTCAAATTGAACTATGATGTGCGAGTAGTCAATAGTATAACATGTTTTTGTTGTGTTTCTTTCGTTTTTCTGTGTTTCTCGTAAGTAGATTAGTGTAATGAAAACGTTGTATAAAGACATAATTATAATTGTATGTACATATACCGAAGAATGAAAACATAGAAGAACCATGATATGATACGCAGTGATCTTGTTTGTTATGTAGTATAAAAGTTGACCGAACCGGTAAGGTTCACTTTATTCTGCAGTTACCGGGTCAATAAAAGGTCAGTCAGTTGCTTCTTCCACGTTGCAGAGAGAACACTGAACAAAGGAAAGTATATGGTGCATCGGCCGGGAAGTATCTGTATGGTTGACCATACGGAGTATAGTCGTAAGCAGAATTAGGCAGCACATAGTGCGGTGTTCGCGAACCATAATGGCTAGGATGTGGTGAAGGTACCGTTGGTGGAACGTTCCAGTTGACATGGGGATCGCGATAGTCGAAAGCGTATTGGCTTGGTACAAAATTTTTGTTTTCATCCACATCGAAGGCATATTGGCTCATCACGGGTAGAGGAGTCGCAGGTGCATGTCTATATTCCCTTCCAAATGGATCCGGAATATGTTCAAGATCACGTCGGGACTCCGGTGAGAATGTACGCTTTCTTCTGCGGCGTTCTGATATTCCCTTGCGAATGGATCCGGAATATGTTCGAGATCACGTCGTGACTTCGGTGAGAACGTACGCCTTCTCCTGCGGCGTTCATGCGTCGGAGTACTTGCTCCACTTGTTCCACCTTCTCCACCAAATGGACAAGGCAATGCGTGGATGTCGCACATCGATTCTGTTGTCAAAGCTTTTTTGTTCAACGTCTCAGTCTCCCTGGACCCGTAGAAAGGAGACGGTATTGCATTGAGATCAAACATAGAGTCCGTTGTCAGCAAACGCTTATTGATTGTCCTCTCAGCATCGGAACTTCTGTTGCTATCTGGTGCTGTTCTGGTGGACGGTTCACATGGTCTCAAGGGAGGCAATTTTTGGATATCCGTTGTGGATTCCGCTGAGCGAATGTACTTGTTTATAGTTGGTGTAGCCGTAAATACATTCGAAACTCCAACCAAATCGTCGTGCACGTCATCAGCGTACAATTTTCGTCCGTGCGTGGGATACTTCACAAACGATGTGTGCGTGTACGGATTGATGGCAGCCATCACGCGGTGGCAACAACCACCAACTGCGATCGAGCAACTGATGAATAAACTGACACTCATCCGAGGGGTGTCAGTATTCTTCAATTGGAGACGACGCAAATTCTCTTATGAACGACCGATCTCCACCTGTGTCCAAGAGTATGTGGATTGTTTCCAATGCTTGTGTTTCCGCATTGAATACCTGCGAGAGAACACTGAACAAGGGAAAGTATATGGTGCATCGGCCGCCCGCAAGAAGATGACAACCTCACTCTCCGCCAGGCAAGGACTGCTGACGAAGACCACTGGACGACTGAAGACTCTTCTCGATGAAATCTCTGAGACACTTCGGACCCGATCTTCTGAAGATGAAGAAGTCAAAGAGAATGGAAGCAGTAGAGAAGAACATGATATGCAAAACAGAAGCTTACAGTTGAAGAAACTCAAGAAAGCCGTTGAAACCGCAAGTACCAGCGTCGAAAATGCACTACAAACTTACACTGCAGCAGCTGACATGCTCGACACAAGCACTCCAGATCTGAGTGCAATTCTGGACAAAGTTTTGTCAAATTCATCTGGCACAAGACCTCCTTCTGTGCGCTCAGACGAGTATGGTAGAGCTCGACATGGCCTTAGAAGAACTACCCATGGTTACGTCAGCGTCGCAGGAAGAAGAAACGACTCCGGTACAACTCGCTCCCATACCTGTACCCAAATTCAGTGGGAAAATATGGGAGTGGGAGAGTTTCTGGAGCGCTTTCGAGTACTCAGTCCACACCAGAAGAATAGGAGACATCTACAAGATGAACTACTTGTTAGATTCCCTTGAGGTGAAGCGAGACAGTCGCTCAAACAATTCCAAATTAGTGGATCTACATATACAATGGCGATCAACCATTTGAAGAAGAAATACGGGAATCCTCAACTGTTGCTTGATGAACTGGTTGTACAACTCGAAAACTGTCGCGCAAACAGTCGGCGCATTGAGGATCAGAGGATTCTTTACGAAGAACTTTCATCAATTCTTAGCCAAATGTCCTCAAAAGGAGAATGCATAGACACAGCCCTCCTACAAAAACAAATTCTGAGCAAGTTTTGTGAGCGCAATCAGCGCCACGTTCTGAGGAAAAAGCATGAACAATCAGGTAGCGAAAGGTGGACAACAAGTCTTCTCCTTTCTCATGTGCACGATTTCATCAACACCGAGATCGAAATACAACACAACATTGAAGAACCAAGTCAGGATCAACACATGTTACGACAAGATAGCATTGTCAGAAGAATCACAAACACTCGCAACATTAATGAACGAAACCACGTCTGCTTCTTCTGCAGAAGTAGTAGCCATTCTCCAAGAGACTGCACGGAATACAGGACACGACAGCACAGACTGGACCGCATGAAACGCCTCTCCCTTTGTATGAACTGTGGAGAAGCAAACCACATGGCTAGCACATGCACAAAGGGTGCATGCCGAATATGTCATCAAAGAGGGCATCATACATCGATATGCCGACAAGCTGATCCTTCAACGGATAAAGAATCAACGCATTTTCGAAAGAAAGCAGTAACAGCAACTCAAAGTCACAACCCTCCACCACAGAGGAAAACAAGGCAAAACTTCGTCTCTTCTACATCGAACGAAGACGACGATAACAACGACGACAACGTCGAAACAGTGGTATGCATGAAGAGTACCACTACAGGAGCAACAGCAAAAGAAAGCGTTCTCGTAGGAGAAGCGCAGGTATTCAATGCGGAAACACAAGCATTGGAAACAATCCACATTCTCTTGGACACAGGTGCAGATCGGTCGTTCATAGGAGAAGATCTCGCGCGTCGTCTCCAATTGAAGAATACTGACACCCTTCGGATGAGTGTCAACACTTTCGGCAGTCAACAATCGAAGGAACTAGTGTGTCGCATCACTAATCTCCAACTGTTCGACTGCTCCGCACAACCCCACTGGTTCCGAGTTGCTCGTATTCCCCACATAACCGAAAAACTTCAGAGAAGCCATCTCACGCTAGAAGACAAGCACTATCTCGCAGAAAACCATATCAAGCTATCAGTCAGTCAAAATTCTCCAGAAGTATGTCCCGAAGTTTTATTGGGTTGTAACGATGCATTTTCTCTGATCGACAAACAAGAACGTCAGCCGTCAAAAACGCTTCCATCAGGACTACGATTGATTCCTTCACTATTGGGATACCTCATTACGGGACCAACCAACGACTACACCCCAAATACAGCAGTGACGAAAACCACAACATCTGTGACACATGACGAAAACAGTCGAAAATGGGACGAATTTCTCGCGCTACAGACCTCAGGGATTGAAGAATTCGTGGGAACTAAAACGCAAGAGAAGGAAATGGAAAACCATCTCTGGTGGGAAGGACCAGAATTCCTGAAACAATTAGAGCGAAAATATTTACTGGAACGTCAACTGACTAATCTTCCCAATGAGATACAGAAAGAGAGGACCAATACAATTCATAGTGTGAATTTCAACGTGAAAACAACGTCAAACGCCGAAAACACACGCGACAATGAATTATTGGATTGGAGCAGGCACAATACAGTGACTTCGGCACAAACATCCATAGCATATGCACTACGTTTCCTGAGGAAGATATGCCTTCAAGTTCCCAAAAAACTCGCTTCAAGAATCGACATGAAAATACCTGAACTGAAGATACGACAAGACACCAAATATATTAATGCAACAGAAAGGGAATCTGCATTACGTGTCATCATACGTGCCCACCAAAGGATACACGTCACCGAACAACTTAAAAGATCCCTGAAGAATCTTAACTTACGACCAGATCGGCATGGCTTACTACGATGTCAAGGAAGACTGGACAATGCGCATATCTCCGAAGACACGAAACACCCTATATTCATTGCAGCAAAAACACCGCTTGCACTATGCATCATCAGAGATGCCCATCTTCCACTCCATCTCGGTATTTCCCACACGATGGCTACGGTAAGGAGCAAATTCTGGATCCCAAAACTCAGACAGCAAGTCCAACGTCTAACGAATCAATGCATACCGTGCCAAAGGATGAACGCTTTACCATTTCCATACCCAGCGATGGGCCCGTTACCAGAACGATGCGTTGTGAGTACCAAGCCCTTTGAAAATGTTGGAATCGACTACTTTGGCCCCTTCACTGCAAAAGGGACTAACGCCAACGGTAAAGTCTATAGAATCATTATCACGTGCATGACGACCAGAATGATCCATATAGAAGCTGTCACGGACATGTCAACAGACAAACTGCTTCTAGCACTTCGAAGGTTTTTCGCCCGTCGAGGAATACCCAGAACAAGTACTTCCGACAACGGACCTTCATTTCTCTTGGAAGATCAAATACTCAAGGATGCTGTCCCCTCTATCACAAACGATGACCGTTTTCGAGACACAATGGCACGAAGAGGGATTGATTGGACAACCATTACGCCTTACGCTCCGTGGCAGGGAGCCTTCTATGAACGGTTGATCAAATCAATAAAGCACTCCTTCTACAAGGCCATTGGAGATCGTCCCCTGAGTGAAGAGGAGCTGACAACATTACTACATGAGATCGAAGGATCCTTGAATAGACGACCACTCACATACCAAGGATCAGCATATGAAGACATAAAACCATTACGCCCAATTGATTTCATAACGAAGGATATTGAGATTACGTACCCTTTTGGAGACTTGGAACAGGATCGAGAGGATTCAGATTATCGTCCTCCTCAAGAAATGATGCGTCTCCATACACGAAAACAAGCGCAAGAAGCCCTAGCATCCACTCTCAAAGTGTCGGAGAAGTTTTGGAACACGTGGCACAAAATTTACCTCCGAGAACTACGAGAAGCACATAAAACACACATGGAGAGAAAGCGGGCAGGACGTAAAGAACCGAAGGAAGGGATGATTGTCTCAATAGAGGACGCTAACCTCCCACGTAACTCATGGAAGCTTGGACGTATAACCGCGCTGAAACCAGGAAAGGACGGAGCTATTAGAGAAGTCGAATTGTACATGCCCAATGGAAACACGCTCAGACGTCCAGTGAATTTGCTTGTTCCTTTGGAGTTGGAGAGTGAAGAAAGGGAACCGCCGAATTCATCGATGACGGAAAATCGACAAATTACGAAGCAGTACAACTTTCGGTTATGTGGGGAATACGAGCAACTCGGAACCAGTGGGGTTGTCCGGAGCAGTCGAACAGGCGTACGTTCTCACCGGAGTCACGACGTGATCTCGAACATATTCCGGATCCATTCGCAAGGGAATATCATGAACGCCGCAGAAGAAAGCGTACATTCTCACCGGAGTCACGACGTGATCTTGAACATATTCCGGATCCATTTGGAAGGGAATATAGACATGCACCTGCGACTCCTTTACCCGTGATGAGCCAATATGCCTTCGATGTGGACGAAAACAAAAATTTTGTACCAAGCCAATACGCTTTCGACTATCGCGATCCCCATGTCAACTGGAACGTTCCACCAACGGTACCTTCACCACATCCTAGCCATTATGGTTCGCGAACACCGCACTATGTGCTGCCTAATTCTGCTTACGACTATACTCCGTATGGTCAACCATACAGATACTTCCCGGCCGATGCACCATATACTTTCCCTTGTTCAGTGTTCTCTCTGCAACGTGGAAGAAGCAACTGACTGACCTTTTATTGACCCGGTAACTGCAGAATAAAGTGAACCTTACCGGTTCGGTCAACTTTTATACTACATAACAAACAAGATCACGGCGTATCATATCATGGTTCTTCTATGTTTTCATTCTTCGGTATAGTACAAATGTACAATTTCTAGTGGATCTATTATATATCGTAAAATAGTCAGTAGGGAAGATGTCAACGGTCACTGCAAGCAATGGGAAAGGTCACCGCACAGACAAGCAAGGTTAGGAGGTGCGAGGTGAGGTGCGAAGTAACCTGAGTAATTTTGTAATTATACTACCGTACACCTACAGTACACTATTGGAACAGGTGCACACCCCTTCACACCAACTGAATATTTACATATTTATCTATCTAAAATCCCAATAATTCGAGAATGGAAAGTTAATTCGTGGGCCAAGGTTTGTGTAAGAACCTTCGTGTTTGAAGTATACATAATGGAAAAAAAGATCAAACAAAGGTTCGAAAAGAGGCTCAAAGTATAAGTTACACGGTCTGACACGACATCGGGTCACACGGTCCCACGCGGCCAACATGGTGTGACACGACGTCGTGTCACGCGTTCGTCAATGGGTTGATAGTTACGTATAGTTTGCAAGGAATATCTGTCAAAATGTACCGTTTCCTGGCCGCAGCATCGATGCAGGAGCATGAGAAGCGTCCAATATCGTGGATACTCGAGTGTCCAAGCCAACAGCCATGGTGTTTGCCATCTGTGATTGCAAAACTATACGATAACCACAACTAATATTTGATAAAACAGTGCTAAGATTTGACAACTGGAGTGACAGTTCTTTTACTGGTCAGCATCTATCCAATAAAGGCTACTTTTCTAGAATACGAAAAAAGTGATTTAAAGGAACCGGAAGGGGGTCCGAAACAAGAGGAAGACGCAAAGAAATGAGCATTTTGTAATGAACACTCAAGGTTAGAAGCGATAATAGGCGAAAAAACCCGGACTGAAAAGCGCGACGCTGCGGTGTGTATTCGCATCCCATTCGCATCAGCGCATCCATTCCGAGTTGTCCGCTGTAGGAGACGGGCCGTGGGCCAACGTTAGTTGTATCACCTGACTCCCAGCGCAGTGGAGTGGCCATTCCAAACAACATTAGCATTCATGTAAGTACATCTAGAAACAATATAAGAAAGAACAAAGTAAAAGGTAGAAGGAAAAAACAAGTTTATAGTAGAAACATCTCCTGTTGGCACCATGCCAAGGCGTCTAATTGGCGAGTTTGTGCAATGGCGGCTACTAAAGCTCGTCCACACTACGTCTGTTCTACCGTAAGCCAAAATTACCCCCTTCTGGTGTCTCTAAGTGGTAGCGAAACTTGCTACATTACAGTTACCTATCGCACGATATGACTGAAGATACATAAGATATTCCTCATATGCCCGACAACCTTGAGGTGGTGAGAACTGAGCAGATCGAAGTCTTTCATTTATAGGGCATTTACAGTTACTTGAATGGTGGTTACATATGGGTGGTTACATATGTCAGAAGGCTGCTCAAATTTCATACCGAAGACTGCCAATCTCATACCAATTCGCTTTCTTGTGCTCTCTCACAACGCGAGTAGCGAAATAAAAGATCCTCTGTTGTAGTGGTCGTATAATATGATAGATTTTCTTACAATGAAAGATAGCTCATCTACGGTACGCTACGGTAAGACTCTTCGCTGTAACTTCCTCTAAGTTCAATCACTGTGCTAGGAGGAGGATTTCTTTGTGCTCGCGCACCCTATCAGACGGCACCCCTATAAACAACCACCTTTGTCTTCGGCTCCGCCCTCTAGCCATTCGTCATCTTCAACTTGCTCCTCGAAGGCCGACTGTTCCGGCTCTGTACAGTTCACCTTCTTGCCGAATGCCTTTGCTTTAATCCATCTCTCATCCATTTCGTATATGTAGATATGGTACATCAACGTTTGATTACTCGAGTATGAGGTTGCATTCGGTTGTTCTACCATAAAGTCCCGCGTGGCAACAACTGGCGAGTATCCCCACAGCTAGTAGTACATTTGGAACGGTACTTGAAAACCAGCTGTTTGCTTCAATTCCCGGCCACTGCCATGGGAACAGTTTTAAAAAGATTCAAGAAGAATCCAAGAAAAAAAGCAGAAAGGAGAGATCTTGACAACAGACGCTTTTGCTAGGAATGAGAAATATGCATCAAGTCGAGTAAAATGCTACGCAGGATTTTGGAACGACACCCCTCTCGGTGAGACTTCAGATAATTAATCGAACCCAATTCGACCACCCCTAAAAGAAAGAGATTTTGGACGGAACTCCTGAATGCCTAAAAATACTGGTTTGGTGCATAATTAGTGCGACTTTCATCAACAATTTCATTTAGCAAAAACAATAATAAAATTTAGCAAAAACATGTTGAAATGATTATTGGGAAGCGTTTCCACCATCGCGATCAAGGTCCGCTTCCCATTTGGTAGACATCAAAACGTCAATTTCCACTATATGAAAACAAAAATGGGCTTAATTATGCACCAACCTAATAAAACTCAAAATGTCTCGCAAGTTATTCCCGTTCACAACACCTCTCGCTCCGGTCAAGAAAAAGTTTCTCGATCGGTGCCTGATTCTGTACGAGATCTACTTTTCATAGTGATGAGTGTGATGAGTTAGCCCGCAGTAGGTGTTTTCTGTCATCCCAACCAAGTATTACAGTTTTAAAGAGTAGTTGCTAATAAATGAATTCAATTACGACAAAAAAAAAGCAAAGAGTGAAAAACACAGAACGACAATTGAAGATTCACCTCTGTTAGTATATTACGCCCTTCTTCATCGCGAGGAATGAAATCGTATTGCTGGTGGTTACCTAATTTTCATCAAAACTATTTCCAACGACGAAAAATAACTGCATACAAAATTACATTCAATTTGTATCGCATACCATTTGAAACACTTAACGAACTGCTTCCCGAATGATCACCTGCAGCCTCTGAGTGAACATCGGGATGCTCCTCCACCTCTGCATGCACCAATATCGGAGCAGAAACAGTCGCTTGTACTATTTCTCCACCTCCGGGGAGCTGAAAAGGAGTTATGAAATCATTCGTTCAAACACTGCCGCCGGAATAGCCCGAAGGAAGAGAGGGCTTTTACATTCCGATACGATGACTTAAAAAGGAATACGCTCTTGTCTCTCATATCTTATAGAACTCGCTAGTATGAGCAGACGCTACCATGGACATCCAGTGTAGCTCGAGCAATAAATGAAAACTTTCATGGTATAGATGTGTATACCTGCACGCTTTGTCCAGCAGGGAAAATACGGCCACCGTTTCCGCGAGCATTTTCTGGAAGAAAACAAGTGAGAAATTTGGAAGAACAGTACAAGTTTTGAAGCTCACTCACACTCACGAAGCTCACAGTTCATTAATTCAGAAGAAAGACTACGCAAATGCTTGATAAGTAATGTGTAATGAAATAAGAAAAGCGTCTGCTCAATGGTTCGGTGGCTGATTAGATGGTCGATCAAAAGTCGGACAAAAGTTAGCACATCGCAAATGACGGAAATGAAACGAATGGCTGCAAAGCGTGAGAACGGTGTGGGCACAAGCAGCAACTCAATGCATACCAACAACAACGCTTATTGCAAAGCGTCTTTGCCAGTGGTCCGCATCGCGGAAGTGCACTGAGTAAGAGAGTCAAACTCAGTAGAGAAATCAGACGAGTAACCGTAAAAGGAAGAAGTTGTGAGCAGATGAAGAAAAGCGATGGTATCAATGGTATCCCGGGGAATGGTGAGAATTAAACATTATACCCGGTTCTCCTTCAGGCTGACAAAAAAAAGCAACATATGTGAAAAAGTTATATGTAATAAGGAGAGGAGACTGTATCTAAGAGGGAAACAGGGAATCCTAGTATAAGCAACAAATGTTCAACTCTAATGACTGCTCGTTTACATGACATACGTGAATTGCGGTCTTGATCATTGTGAACCATCTGACTCAAAGCGGAACGAACAGCAAGTTGCATGAAATTCTCGAAATTATCTTCATCCGACATCACGACATGACCCGAGGAATTGAGAGCAACCTGCAAGAGGAAACGAGTAGTAAAGTAATAAAGAAAGAGTAGTAAAGAAAACTAAGAAGTAACCATGGACCAATAACAGCCTACCATGACTCGCTCGTAAGCATCTATGGATGTCAAACGGCGGTCGGCCAAGGAATTTGCAGCATCCTGAAAAGGCTTAATTGATGCTGCTTTTTGGCTATCCATGAATATTCTGTGAGTTAATTAAAAACATTGAGACACGAGTGAAAAGAAACGTACGCCCATCAGTCGACGGTAGGGGGATAGCTGACTAGGAGGGCTAGGATGACTATTACGCAGAACCCGCTGCACGTCAGTAAATCGACTCGTGCACGACACAAATGGATCCACGTTAACGACCTTAACTAGCCCGCTAAATGAAATATCAACAAAATAAGAGAATTAAATAAAACGCACATCTTGTCGTGGAGACGTCAATCGCATTTCGGAGGGGAAGCCCATTCCACTCATGAGAAAAGGGAATCCTCCAGGAGGACCTGGAATGTCGACAGTCTTTGAGACATCTCATCATTTTGAATGTCTTCGTGCTCCAAAGTGGCAAGCGCAATAATTAGGATGCGGCCAAATAATGACTGTTTTGAAGCAAATATTTTGAAATATCATAACTCGCTTCAAAGTGTTGCTTTTCAATCGAAATAACCAGGTTAACAATCAACACACTGCTGACAACAAGGAGGCAGTTTGGATATTCCGGCAGCATGAAATTCTGAAGTTCTGGAATCGACGAATCCTTCAGTGCCTTTTCTACATTGTCTTCTTTTCGAAAGCATTTCTCGCCTAAGAAAATTTTGAGATGCTTGAAAAAGTAATAATCCGTGGGGGAAAGGTCTGGAGAGCATGGAGGATGGTGTAATGTTTCATATCCCCACTCCATTTGTTGTCATCAATGAAACATGGGGTCGTGCGTTGTCATGAAGCAGATCGCACCCTCTGATTGAATAATGCCAGCCGAATCCGATGCAATTTTTGGTTCGTTTTTTCGATTTCCTCACAGTATTTCTCCGCTGAGATGGTTTCTCCTAGAGCCACAATGAGATTCTGAAACAACGCCGGCTTCGGAAAATGTTTGAGTTCCGTCGTAATCCAAACACCGTCCTGACCGTCGTCTATTGTTGTATTAAGTCCATTTTTCGTCACACGCCACTCTCCATCGCAAAAAAAGAATCGTTTTCGTTCCGCGAAGATGAGACGAACAGAGACGGCGAAATTGCTGACACATGCGGGATCCATTAGTCAATTTACCTTTTAATTTTCTTCTAATGACGTGCTACAATTCCGAAGTCAACTCCCAGCTCTCCAACAGTTTCCCCTGTGGATGCTCTTGGATTGGCTTCCACCACTGCCTTCAATTCTCCGTCTTTAACTTCCAATAAACCACCGCGTCCCTCCCAACCATCCAGTTTGAAGTCTCCATCTTGGAACTTGACGAAACACCTACGCGCGGTGCGCTCATATGTAGAACCTCACCCCCCCCCCCCCCCATGCGTTGGTGATACTTCTAGCTGCTTCCGCAACATTACGGCCGAGTTTGTACTCCTGAAGCATGAGTCGAATTTTGCGTCTTGACAACATCGTCGCAGGTGACCCAAAACCCTAGCAGACCTGAAGCATGAGTCGAATTTTGCGTCTTGACAACATCGTCGCAGGTGACCCAAAACCCTAGCAGAAATGGTGACCAAGGAACGGGAAAAAATTGTGCGATAGCTGAAAAATATACTCCCGTATGATATTTTGAATTACTATATTTTCCTGAGTTTTCAATGAATTATGATCAGTGGGATATAACAAGTCCGAAAATGAACATGGTTTTTGCTAAGACTAATATCACAATACTGGGAACAACCTGAGCAGAAAAGCTACAGAAGGTTTCTTCTCTCTAACAAGGAATGGAAATAACCTACGAGAAGCTACTACCTGACGGTGGTTGCCTGCTATGACCTGGGTCATTACGTGAGCTCGGAGGATTTGAAACATTTCCTTGAATCACATTTGCTGGAGAAGGGGGTCGTGGAGCGTTTGATGACGAAGCGCTCTGACCATGGTTCTGGGAAGAGTTCTCCTGTTCTGATGAATGACTGAATATGTCGAACTGATGAACTTCGACGTGATATCCGACTGCTGCTGGTTGTCTCCTAAAAAAAGTATTACTAACAAAAGGTGCGACGACAGAGAAGAGGAATAGCATGGCTTTCTAGATTGCGGATCTCGAAAAAGCAATACCCTCACTCACAACCGACCAACAAGAAACTCCGGTTTTCCAGGATCCGCCAAAATTTCCTGCCTTGAAAAAAGACAACAACGAAGACCGTCAACCTGCTTGCGTAAGATGCTGCAGGCACTCTTGACACAATTTCCTGATGGTGCAGAAACTGTTTCTACAGTGCCCGCAGCATGGCAAGATTCCATTACCGACTGATAATGCTCGGCCATAATTCTACCATCATCAGTGAAGTAAAAGTAGAGAACATTTTATGGGCTGCCCAGCCACCTTTTTCGATAGTGATTTTACTTTGCATATTTCACTTACCCGCAGCTCAGCGTACTTTCATGAAAAAAAACCATCTGGAATTTTGAGAGAGCAGCTACCTGACTGCGTTTATAGAGCGAATGTGCATGTAGTGCCCGATGTATCTGATGGGGGGGGGGGGGGGCAGAGGGGGTGGGGGTTGTGGTGGTGTTCACTAAAAATCAGACGTCCACGCTGATACACGTGGGGGAGACGGACGAAGCGGTTATCACCGTCGGCAACTTCTCACAGGTAGCGAGCATCCCCACTCTTATGGGCAGGAATCAAATCTTACATCAATGTCTGCTGAGGCTAATCAAATTTTCCATTCTTCTTGGGTGAGTAAATGGCATCAGTCTGATCTGACAAGGGAAGGTATTTTACTTCCCATGGAACTTCGAAATGAGACGCGGGGGGATTGATAGAGCTTCGAACGCTGACTATAACTGTGAAAACCAAAATTGCTACCTGGCATTCTGAAGCGAGTTACGATGGGTCAAAGTTTGCCTGTGACATCTTATTGGCGAGGCACTTTGCCATCTGCAAAGCCGTTGGATAGCCAGAATTGACCACAGTGGCTTACTGGTAGTGTTCCAGATCTGCGGGGGTAGGGTTCGTGGGTGATTGGGTTAGCAGCGGCCTTGCTGATGGCAAAGTGCCTCGCCAATGAGGTGTCACAGGCAAACTTGACCCATCGTAACTCGCTTCAGAATGCCAGGTAGCAATTTTGTTTTTCACAGTTATAATCAGCGTTCGAAGCTCTATCGATCCCCCCCCGGGTCTCATTTCAAAGTTCCATGGGAAGTAAAATACCTTCCTTTGTGAGAGGATAAAAACAGAGATTTGCACATCAGCCGGCCTCACAAGCGAATGCATCTATGCCGAATGGCATCCACCTGCCACTACGATTTCAAATAAAACTAGAATGTGTGACACATACCAAAATTATTACAACCGAGAATTACCCATAACCTTTTATGTATTCCCAAATACTCCCGGTGCCGCACATGGTGATTCATGGGAGGCTCAAGCGCGCTCCATGTATCGCAGCGCTGGCGACTGCGCACTCATTGAGCCACTGGTCGATACACTTCTCAAGCACGCCTAGGCAGGCCACTGCAAATTGGTCACCCACATATGAATTAACGATTGGTACGTTAAAGACACACCACGCGATAATCAGATCAGTGGCCCTTCCTGGGTAGATGGATGGATAACTGCTTACGCTACACCTGTGTTGCGACTGCACGGTGCACCCTCACGGCGTTGTGCCATCCTGAACACAACCGAGCCAGTCCCAAACGAAGTAATTTTCAACGTGGCGCTCACGTAGAAGGAAAGTTGCAATAAGAGAAGATAAAGAGCCCAACATTACCTCTGCCATCGTCACAGCAGTTTCGGTGAATTCAGGCTGAGAAATATGTCTCGCCACATACCACGTGTTGCAGAAGCCCGCTTCTTACTGAGACATTTACCGATTATTAAAGGTACCGTGAGGGGGTAAAAAGAAAGTGAAATTGGGAGTACACATTCTCTGAGCTTAAACATTCCACTTCAGAAATGAGTGATGTGTAGCAAAACTCCATGGAATAGCGCGGTCTCTGGTCCTATCTCGATCCCACAGCACAGGGAGTCATGCTGCCGCTCATCCACCGCAGTTGCCGGCGAGAACAGGACAATGTTTGTGGACGGTTGATTCGAGCCCTCGCCCATCTGCAGTCTATCCCACTGGATAACGACGCAGAAGGGCGCGTAGGAGAATGAGGTTTTGGGTAATCAATCGGATTTTCGCTTCGCGGCGCCGTCAGTACATCGTTTGGAATTCCGCTCAAAACGCAAAGGGATGGTACCGTGAAGGATCTTCATAGAGCAGTATGAGAGCTTCGGAAGTTTGCCCATGTTGTTGTTGCTGTTTCAACAGATAAAGCTGCAAATAACTCGCACTCGTCGTACCGCTCGCCGCGGGCGGCCACACGAAAATTCGTACAAACGACTCCCACCCGGGAGCTTACAGACTCCTTTCCTTCGGACTTTTCGCCAATCTATTTCGTTCGTTCTATACTGTTACACTGCATCTCACTTTCATACTCCAATCTGCCAAATTTACCCCTTCCGATATCCTCGGATGACATTAGTTCTTCGCAAAACCAGGATTCCCTCACCGACTCGAACTCGAACAATGGTACTGGTTTCAAAAGATCAACAGCTAATTTTCGAGCAAAAAACTTCCGCCATTAAAAGGAGGATCAGTATTTGGTTAGCCTTACCCATGGGCATCGATCATTCCTCCCATTGCCATATTGAGTACTTGTGACTGTCCTTGACCTACTCCAGAGTGTTGACCTGCGTCCTTAAAAAGAAGTGTTATTACTAACACTATGTTGCCTGACCAAAGCGTTATTAAAATTATGGATGTCCCATAATTCTGTAGTATCTCGCAACAAAATTCTATCAATTCATCATAGTACGTGTGCACCCATACCGAAAGAAAAAGGAAAGTGTTAGAAAGAAAACATACACCATATTCCACAATGACGTCGACCTGTGGAGGCAATGAAGAACCAAGGCCATTATTCCTCATTATATTCGAGATGACCTCCTAATGGCAAAAAATGAAACATAGTGAAAAAATTTCGGCGTATCACAACTTACCGACATGAACGGTACGTCACCACCAGATTGCGTTATCACCCCTCTAGCGAGCGAACCCAGAGACGGTACAGGTATACGCTGATAAAAGTAAAGTCAGCGTATCTGAATCTTGATTAGGAAATCACTAAGTTTTTAAACCAACAGGTTGTCTAGATGATGTATTTTGCGGGGATGAACCTCCTGAGGTTCCATTTTCAGATCGAGTACTGCCGTGCCATAGCGCCTGAATCATGAACAAGCATTTATCTTGAAAGAGAGAAGGAAGGTATAAATGAATAAACCTGGAGGACAGAAGAATTGTGTAGTATGTTAGCGATGTCAACATTCTCGTCAAATGAAGCTTGCAACAACCTTCTCATAACACGTTCATACGGGTTGGACGATTCTAGTGCTGAACGATATCACACTGTGCAAAAGTGTAGAGACTAGTGAGGAAATAGTATTAGGTTGTCCCCCTCGTTCATGTAAGACCTCTCCTTTCGCTAGGACTTCGGTTTAAACGGAAAAGAAAACTATCTTGTTTTCAAACTAGTCAACTCTCACTTTGCTAAAACTTCTTTTTTTCTTTAGTTCAAATTTTTGAACCCTCTCCTTGCCGCTTGTTGCTTTAACATCTCCGAAAGAAGGAACGAAAACCTCAAAATTTTGTCCAAAAGCTCTAGCTTTTATGCTTAAGACCTTGAATTTCTAGAAAGGTATGCCTGGGACATTTGGTCGAAAAAGTCATGACTTGACTTCTCCCCTCTCTTAGGCTCTGAAGAAGGCGAACTCGCCGAAACGTCAGCCAATAAATCCAAGCAGTTACACATAGTATACAACAATTCTAGCCTTTATTATCACAAATATATAAATTGCTTCGTCTGTCTGTACCTCCCTCCGTACGTCTGTCACAAATTTAGGTATTGAATGAAAAACGACCTGTGGAGATGGGTCTTCTTCCATTCTTTACCCTCACATGTACCACTCACTCCCACACAGATACATGCTTCCATAATGCTACATATCTTTCCTCTACCCTCCGAAGTGCGCGGAACCCTATATAAGTGCGAATCTGGTGCTTTGCATGAGCTGGCGTATTTCAAAAAATTTGAGAGCAGAGTCATGTATCGGAAACTACATACATCGTTTCACGCAGTCGCAATTTGTAGCCTCTTTGCCACAGCGGAAATATGTATAGGGACATTGCACTTTTTCTAAATAGCCCTGTAAACTTTTGGAAATGACAGAAACGTACACGGCAGTCCTCCTTCTAGTGCACTGACGAGAGCTTCCTCCACGGATTGATGGGATGCAGTGCTAGAACAACAGCTAGTATTTCTCACTAATGAAATATTGTCGCATCAGTTATTGCAGCACCAAAAGAAATAAAAAGAATCGAAACATGAATGAGCTTTCACTGATTGGTTCCCTAATGTTTCTTATACGTACCTATGCGACGAAGAAGTACCATCTGTTCCGCCATGAAACATTTGAGGGACATCTTGTGACTGTGCACTGGACCGGTGCTGGCCTGTTGACAGCGAGTGCAGCTTGAATCATAAAAAGTTGCCTTTTTGTAAAAACTTGAAATTCTCGGTAAGACTCTTACCACTGCACCGCCTAATCCTGGAGGTCCGGCAGCTTCGTGGCGGAGCGGAGCCATTCCAACACCCGCACCTGATCATCGATTTTATGATTTAGAATTCAAAATGTCTTCCATCACAAAAAGTCCTGAGAGCGCAAAGTATTTAGAAGTATAAAAAAGTAAATCGCTGACCTGGGGGTGGTTGCCGAGGATTCCATGGCACAGGACGACTCCTGCCAGGAGGCCAGAAACGTCGAGGTGCCATCATATGACCTGGAGGTCCACCAGTCTGCCCAGGAGTCGGTACTGGGATAGGGACGGCAATACCCATTTGTTGCATTCGCCGGACTGAATCACACAATTTAGAAGTTCCTACTGGACACCACGGGAAAAGTAATATTACTAACTAGTTGGATTCATCCCGATTATTCGAATCTCGTCACTTGACAGCTCTTGAACGTCCACACCTTCGAACGGGATGAATGTGATTACGTGACTTCATAGAAGAAAAAAAAAATACAAACCTGGCGGTGGAAGACTGAGACATCTCCAAGTAGGAACTACCTGATTGGAGGCAGCTTCACTGGTAGCAGTTTGTGGTGCAGAGTTGAATACTAGCACTATTTCACCCTGGAGAAAAAAAGCACCTTCAAGGAAAAAGATGAACTTTAATTGGAAATACCTCCGTGGGTGGTAAGAGGCGGAATTGCTGGTAGTTCGGAAGAAGTCGCCTGGGCATCGGAGTGTGTAAGTAAACACTAAGATCACTAGTAAGGTGCCAAGCATGAGATAGTCTATGCAAAACCCTCTGTATGTGCTCCATGTAGACGGTGAAAAAGTTGGCGCGGTAGTCCGTATCAGTATGCTGGAACGGAGTACTTTATGAACCATAATATAGTGACTTGGTGCATAGCTGAGTAATAGATATCATTGAATGATGAAACCCCATGACAGCTAACCTCTGCATCGTCTATATCATAGAGCATGCGTGAGTTCAGTATCCGCTCAAAACGTATCAAGTGGGGGCGAAGCGCCTCCTCCTCGTTTCTTAACCGCCTTAGTATGTCCACCAGGTCCTGTGTGATGGCATGTCTAGAAAAAACTTGCAGAACACTCGATCTCATTACATCTACGAGCTTGTGCACCTCATCACGTAACCAGGGTTTCCATCGGTCTCTGCAACAGTTTCGTAACGAGCTGCATGTTCGTCCGACTCTTCTTCACCTGCATCTTCACTGCTATACGTATCGACTGTAAAGGAAAGCTTGGACTTTATTTGTGAAACTTTTCAGTTGAAAAGTTGCTTTCAAACGCCAGAAAGGTGTGAAGTCGTGATTAATGCTTACTGAGACGTGATCGTGATATCGACTCGCGCTCTAAAGCGACAGCCACAGAGCGAACTTGTTCGTTCATAGCGGTCGTATTTCCAGGATCGCACATGTGCCATCCCTTGAGAAACTCGTCTATTCTATCCACTAGTCCATCTTCTGCCTAAATCTTACTTGATACATTTCCATTACGAATTTCGTCTCACCATGAAGAGCTCTTTACACAAATCAAATTACTCACCTCAACGACACTACGGAAATGAGCAACCTGGTCAAGCAGTGTTCCAATAAGTGAAACACGTTCTAGAGCGGGAGAAGCAATGTGAGGATTCCTGAAGTTTTTAAAGGTTGCTACTGCCGAAGCAGATACGAATGAAAAGATTGTTGTTTCAATATTTGCACCTCAGCGCAGGGAGAGATATATGAAGGGTCTGGTCGTTTTCCCAATGTACATCGAAACGACTGCTCTGATCCGGGGTCAAATAGGGTATATTACTTATTGCCGAGCGAACTAGCTCCTGAAAAACAGTTTTAAGAGAACGGTGCTGCGAGAATTCCGAACCATTCCATGTTATAAACCTCAACACGAGCATTGTCGGTCAGAATTCCACTTCTTTCGAAAGGAACCACATACGTGATTCGTTCTCGCTCATTCCTTTGAGGACCGAACATAGGGAAAAAACGACCATGGTGATGGTGATGATGATGATCTGCATGACTGTCAACATCGGATTGTTCATTCTGCACCGGAAGTAAGGGCCTAAAACATAGTAGAATTGGTAATGCAAAGTCAATCCAATAGGTGACACGGAAATTGTAGAGCGTATCCAGGTACTGAAATCAGTGAATAAACAACCAAATCTGAAGTGACAGTGAAAGAAGAACTTCCAACACAAAATTTCATTGAGTGGAAATACACATTTCCTCTAAAAGATTTCCATCACTATAGCATGAAGCACCACATTTGCTACATTGTGTATCACTATGTATCACGCAACTGATACGATCAAGCATCTTACGTGGAGATACATTGGTTTAGGGGCAGCGGCACGGATTTTTGGTGGGTTCCAACAACAGCAGAGGCCCAAACTTTGGCGATTTCATGTCGGAGAGTACTCAAGACAATCACTGTCCTTCAGCTTTCTTCTAATCCTCCATACAGAAAAGAGGAAATGATTGAGGTCTCGATATTAGCAAGAGCGCAGTTCTATGGAATGACCATAGAAAGGTTGTGCCGCATCCAGATAAGCCAAGCTTTTCTGAAAACTTCCACTTGTGAATTTATTAAAGATTTGAAGTGAAAGTGAAAGCATATCCACAAATCGAGCGAATGGAAAAGTCCTACGATTTGCCATAGAAATGAATCCGAAACACTTCTGGCGACTCTTCTCGATCATTACACTTTGATGTTTCAAGCCCTGTGGCCGCCGACTGGTCGTGGATGGTCTGATCTCTTCAGTCAATCAACGGTCTCTTGGATTTCGATTCACTAGAAATCCTCGCTATCATTCGGTTGGTGTCCCAATTTTCCCGATGAAGCCATACCGTCGCCACGGTGCATATGCACTGATATTACATAAAATATGTGGCAAAAAGACTGTCGATATGGATGCATGAAAAGCTAGCGCAAAACGTGCGCATATTTTTTCGCTGCTATGCACCCACGGCACGATTTGAGTGCGACCACAGGCAGCATTAACAGCTCGCGACCCCTTGGGAATCCGCCATAACTTCAGATGAGAAATACTAGTATCGACCACTTCTAGCACCCCTTTTACCTAATCCTTATCCTAATTGCAAAGGGGTCGCACTAAAATTCTATTGAGCCGATTTACAACTACTCATGATTCGACGGAATTCTTTTGTACTTTTGCTTCACAACAGTAATCACATAAGAACGAATCTTTGAACCTTGAAAAAAAAAACAAACACACATGTCAGCTGGACGTTCCACTAAGTGAACGACGTGCCCATCTCGCAGACCGCACGCCGACAGAGTGCTATTTTCGTTCTTCAAAACATGGCCCTGGGAAAAGTAAGCATAAGATAAAAGGCAATATCTCTCTATACGATATGAAGAAAAATGATATCGCGTAAACAGGAGGAGCATCAAAGGAAGCTAAACTCACCGCGAAAATCATGCGCTGACGGTCTGGAGAAATATGAAGACGTTCAGCTACTTGTAGACGGAAATCAGAAAGCAAAGTCTGAATGAGAACATCAAAACCCAACTCTTCTGCAATGAGATACTAAGCAAATCTACTTAGATTCACAGACGAAACGGCAAGGAATAGCTGAGCATGTCTCACATGTCCCTCGGCGGAGCACTTTGTGCTTCATCTAGCGTACCGCATTGGAGCCAGTTGTTTCAACTCTTCAATGCCGAACACAACTTAAGCGTAAGGAGTGAGCGACTTCAACTCAAACATCCCCCTACCATGTAAGTGCTTGTAGGTCCGCCGCGATGTTTGGCCGTCTGCATTTTGTTCATTCGATTCAAAGCGTTGATGTCTATGATGAGTACATGGAAGAGTAAACCGACCGCTTACATAATGAAGAACTAAGTGCTGTGGAAGTGCCAATAACGATCATGTTATGACTGCAATACATCTAGCCATTCTACGTTGCAAAGAGTCTTTTCAGATATGACATCAGCACATGATGGTTGCAGAGCAAAGGCCCAGCGGCAGCTTGGAGACCTCCCAGGTATTTATACAACTTACTAACCTGATCGTCTACTTCGAACGGATGATCAGTTTGATCCATGATCTTCAGCCTGATATTCATCCGCATTGTTCTAAAAACAAGCACTTATCCAGCGACTATGTAAACTTGGAAGAAAGACATAACGAAAAAAACCATTAAATTCGGAAAGACCCCGAAACAAAAGGGGCCGGTGATAAATGAATCGGAGGAATAACAGCTGGTTAACATGCTTCTGTCTTGGCATGGAGAGAAAAAGCTGTGGAAGAAAAAAAAACCCCACCCTTCATAAGAAATGGAAAGTTTTGTATTGGGTAGAAGACACAGCACCCCAGAGCCCTTTCCCTTACGCCGACTGCTGGTCTCTTCTAAACTTTATGTTACATGCAAATGGCTGAAAACTCCATTAATAGCTGGAACATGAGCACCGATTCATATGAGCAAAAAACTGCGGTGAAAAACTCACAACACTTCTTTAAAACCAGCTTTTTTTGACAGTGGAAAGACCTGATTGTTGAGTTCCAAAAAAAATTGCAGGTAGTAGCTCACGTGTGATGGAAAGCATAATAGGAACTATAGTGGTGACTTTTGAAGTAATTCGTCAGTCAGGTTAATTGACGTTTGACCGAAACGAATGAAATTCTTAAACCAATCCACGATTGTGAGTGGTAATGGGGAACTTGAAGTTCAGAGGTTGCTTTCAAAGCACTGAAGCAATCTGCACCTCAAGGACAATGTGGGATTGCAAACTATGAAATAGCATCTACTGCTTTTCATTGCAAAGGAACATCTATCTAAAGACACATAACCTCTGTCGAAAAGCCCAACATTCTGGAATGTTTCCATTACGTCCTACTAAAGGTCGTTCAAACAAAAGTATGCTGTGTGATTAGTGGCATGTCGTTGGAAGGAATTGAGAAGAACTTAAACGGCAAAATGTGACATTGCTCTCCCCGGTGCGGTTGCGTCGCGGCTTTCGTACTGGAGCATATTATCTCGTCCAAGCGCGCTAATCTCCATGCCGCTAATCTGCTTTTAACTGGGGGTGGTAGTTTTCTTCGTTACCTTTCCATTTGCTGCTTATTGTAGTAATATGTTTTCTCTGGAGTGTACTTTATCCAGAACGTGCACCGTCTTCATAGTGTATTTTATGCAGGATTTGCCACTTTTCTATGAAGATGCGAATTCAGTTTCCACTACTCCTTGCGATGTTTTCATTAATTGCGCGTGCGCTATCAAAATGCTTTTAGAAAATCTTTTATGCCAAGGGTCCTCTGAATCTTAAGACATGTTATGTTGAGCGGTATTAGTTTTCTGATATGCCTTCATATTGTTGTTACTTTAATTCAAGTTATCGGAACTAGCATAGATTTCCAGGTTTTTCAGAACTGAAGCTGTAGAGTGGTTTTTTATGTGATATTTTTTATGTGATATTTGTTGAATTGATTTGATTTGTTGAACACGTTTCTTGATGAACAGTGGGGTGAAGTAAAGTCGGGGGGGGGGGGGGGGGGGGAGACGCAAAATTTCCACCCACGTCATAGCTTCTTTCCTTCCCTAGGCTTAGGCTAAAGCAGATGAAACCTATGCTTTGACAGATGCTTTTTCATGAGGGGAGGGGATATCAAGTTTAGCCTAAGCCTAGGGAGAGAAAGGAGCTTCGACGTTGACGCAAATTGCGTCTCCCCCTCTCCCCCCCCCTTCCCCCCAACTTTATTTGACCCGAACAGTGTTGACTATAGCAATAATGGATGTTAAACGACGATTCCGAAGACATTCCACCTCAAGAAGGACCACATGGCATGGAAGATTAGCGCGCTCGGGGAGATAGTATGCTCCAGTACGAAAGCCGCGACGCAACCGCACGGGGAGAGCAATGTCACATTTTGCCGTTTAAGTTCTTCTGAGGAATTGAAGGTCACCTTGGAACATAGTTTATTCGCACGATCAAGCATCGATGGAGTTGTGTTTCAAACCACCCTCTTAATGCTTTTTTTTTTCATGTGTGAGGTTAATGTATATGCGTGTGGGGGATAAACAAAGTTGGTTTAGGCGACTAGTACTAACCGCCTCGACTCCTACTGTAGTTCATTTCCATTTTGGTACATTCTTGCTTATATTTATTTATTTATTTATTTATTTATTTCAATACGTCACTAGACGTGCCTTAACCAAGACAATGTCGTTATTGCTAACTCAGAATAATATTAAAGAGAAATGAAGAAAACTCAACAGTACTCAACCAATGTTTAGGCTAATTACCAGCTGATGATATTTTCAGGCCTAAATTATCTAATACGATGTACAACAATTGAAACGGAATCAGATTAATGAATGAGGCGATGTATTAGTAACGACAGGCTTTTAAACTGGGAGGCACCCTTTGGAAAATAATTAGTTGATGTTAAGGTATGTGGTAGTACATGTAGCACGACCGAAGTGATATATGGTATGGACCTTGGAGATAGTTCCTCAACCTCCTCTCCTGCCTTGGAAGCTGTAATGCGTGACCTTGACAAGCGCCGCATCAGCCGGCTATGATGCCCTTCGCCACACCAGGGGTCATAGGCACTCACCAAAACTCCGAGACACGGGTTTACCGGCCACCCACGTGGAATTGGCAAGTGGGTAGCATGTTAAGGTATTGACATCAAGCTCGAAAGGCAGGAGGATAGTGAGCTCGATGTTTAAAATTAGTATATCACTAGGTCAGTTAGAATAAAAATCACTACCTAGTACTACCATTACTTTACAAATCGAATTCGCTCTGTGAGTATAGGTAAACCTCCTCATTTTTTGAAAGCACAATCGTATAATCTCAGAATGAGACAACATTGCGGAATGACTGAATGGTAGGTCGTAATGCAAAGAATAGTTCAGAAAGTATTATATATCGACTTTAGATAGTCAAGAGTTTAGTACTGTCATCTACAGTCGTTAGTCTTCAAGACTATCTCTCCTTGTTCTTTTTTAAATGGATTGAATTGGAAGCATCGCATCACGACATTCCATGGTTGCTATATGTTGCTGTAGCATAATTGTATAGACCCGTAGTTGGAAAAAGTTTCGGCTGTCACCTTAACATATCAGTAAAAACTTTCTCACAGCATGTACTAGTTAACATCTTCGATGTTCAAGACGTCAAAGATGTTCAGTTTTTGTAGCTGCGATCGAAACTGAGTAGAGTCATTGCACAACAAGAGATTATGTGGCAGCAGTTGCAACCACCTAGCGGTGCGAAAAAAGAAGGAATAGAAGGTTGTGTTAAAGTGATAGCGATGCAATTTTTTGTAACGAAGAACATATCCATTTTCGGTCCTTCTATATGGCCGAAATATCCAGTATTTGCTAGCCTTCAAATTGATTTCCCTTTTGATTATGCGGAAAGCAAAGGTCATATCATTTATTATCCTTCTATATTTCAAGCTCTTCATGTTCAAGATGATCAGTCGATCTCTGTAGGTAGGTATAGCTTGGGGATATCTCGAATTCGGGAATGACCGATAAAAAAGGATTCTCGTGAAAATTCTTTGGACTTTCTCTAAGCATTTAATGTGCTTATTGAGATGTGGATTCCATACTGTAGAGGCATATTCCAAATGAGGTAGAACATAGGTTTTATATAGTCTGATTAACACAGAGGGGTCATTGCAATGAACATTTCTCAGCATAAGGAACAGTGCGTTGAGAGCTTTCTTTATCACCATTGAAATATGACCGTTAAAGCTCAGTGAGTCATCGAAAAGAATTCCTAGATCATTCACTGAACTTTCCAGTCTTATTGAAGTGCCAGAGACCTGAAATGGAATCGGTTGGCTCGGGCCCAAGTGCAAATGAACTGTTTTCTTTAAATTGAGCGGTATTTCCCAAATATCAGACCATTCTATCATTCGTTGAATTGTTAGGCTCAAGGCACTGTGTGCTACAGATTGCTCCTTATTGTCATAGCTACAATAGATCCTGATATCATCAGCAAACATTTTAATTTCAACCCAGGGATGAACCTTCAAGAACTCTGGTAAGTCTGCTGTGTATATCAGGAATAGAAGAGGTGAGAGTGCACCTCCTTGGGGAACACCACTCGTACAAGGGTGTCGATTTGAGTATTCATTGCCAACCTTGACTGTCATATGCCTTTCTTTTAGGTAGGAGTCTAACCAAATCAGGAGTTGTTCCTGAATTCCAAGGTGCTTAAGTTTCATGATTAACTTCCTATGACACACCTTGTCGAATGCCTTAGTTAGGTCGAAATATATAACATCAACTGATTTACCAGCATTGAGAGCTATTAACCAGTCGTAGAGGGAGTCGCATAATAGGGAAGTGGTAGACATCCCTGTGATGAAGCCATGCTGCTGTGATGGTATCAGCTTACGTCTACTAAGCCATGCAGTCAATTTTTCACAGATTAACTTTTCAAGGATCTTACCAGCAAGGTTTCATCATCTTATATGAGGAATTCCTGTCGAGTCGTACTTCATGCAGATCTTTCACCAGAACTTTTCACTTTGCATCTATTGTGGATCAATTCTTCTCTTTTTGTAAAGCACATGGCACAGTGATAACTCTGCGTTTCCTTATTTCGCTGGTGTTCTTTTGAAGTACCGTCACTACCAAATGAGCGGTTCATAGTTTTGGAACTTGCGGACTTGTGGAACTTGCGGAAATGAAGACACTCTCCGCTTTTTAGTTTCACAAGACGGCAGTACGCAAATGCACGGCAGTCGGCGTCTGGTATATAATTGCGGCCTTAAAGGTCTTGATATCAGCGCGGTCCTTTGAACACGGTGAAAATCGGGATTGTTGAAGACTCGGGGTTTTTGAGGCAATCGTTGCTGGCGATAATCTACGCAACCGTAAATTTCGTAGAGGGTATCTATGTTCAAACTTCCTTTAGGTGTGGAAAATGGTCCAGATACCGATAAACAGTAATTTGGTATCGGCGCCATTTGGCGCTGTGACTTTTTTCTTCAAGTTCTTCTAACTTATAATTAGCGGCGAAAACGGTGCCAATGTTACTTTGGGGAAGGAGTACCAGGGTCAAACCTCCATCGAGGAACCCTCGACAGGGGGGGGGGGCTGGTGGGGTAGTACAGTGTGTCCCAAAAGTATAGGTCCACCCTATTTTTCATCCATATCTCCAGAATGGACCAGCGATTCCTTCCCAAATTTTTATCTGTCTTACCTGATCACTGTTGCAATCAAGCGCCTCAGTAAAACTGAAGACATAAAATTGCAAAATTTTATTTGCTTTTTTTCAAAAATGAGGGTGTCCCAAAAGTATAGGTCTACACAGCTTTTCCGCCTTGCTTCCATCGAGGGGTGAGTTGTGAAGTAATTGTGTTGACGCATCTTTCTGAGATTTACCCTACAGTGCCATGCCACGCGCTACGCAATTATCCGAGTACGAAAAAGGACAAATTCTGGCCTACAAGGATATGGGACTTAGCAATCGCAAATTTCTGAGAAGATGGGCCTACCCAAAGCTTGATCAACAGCTTCTGTCGCACCATGGATCTGTACGGAACGAAAAAGAGAAGTGGGAGGCCGCAGAAGCTTTCTGAGAGGCAGAAGCGTCGGATCCTCATTACTGCGTCCAATTCCAGAAAGCATGTTTGTCGGCTGTGCGGGGACTGGCACCTACTGCATCGAAAAGGACTGTGCACCGACTGCTCAAGCCGTCTCTTCACATCGAGCGAAGACGGTTGTCGTCCACGCCATACCCCACGAGGGCGCACGAAGAGGCTCGAATCCATTTTGCCAAGGAACATGTCAATTGGATGGGCGGAGGTGGTGTAGTGACAGGTGGCGCGCACCCCACTTTCATGGTGCCGGGATCAGGTCCCGCATCAACGCCCGCCCCGGCCAACTAAGCTTTCCATCCCTCCGGGGTCGGCAAATTGGCAGCTTTATCCTTTACTGTCAGCTGGACGCATCAATGGGATGAGGTAGTCTGCAGGATTGCATTGCTGACGTAGTAGTTCGCACAGTAATAGTAGTAGTGTTGCACGTGATCTTTTCTGATGGGAAGAAATTCAGTTCGGACGGACCGGACGGCTTAGTTAGTTACTGGAGGGAGTTGAGGAAGGAGCCGCGCTACTTCTCGAGGCACGGATTTGCTGGTGGGTTATGGTCCTGGGTTGTGTTATGGTTTGGGCCGCCTGCTCTCGCTTTGATAAGAGCAGGATTTTATTCATCACTCATCGTATGGAGTCCAGGGCTTATCAGGACGTTCTAGAAAGTAATTTACTACCATATAACAGCGTGCTTACATACAGTAGGTGCCAGTTCCCTGCACCGCCGACAAACACCCTTTGTGGAATTGGACGAAGCGTTGAGGATCCAACGCTTCTACCTCTTAGAAAGTTTCTGCGGCCTTCCACTTCCCTTTTTCGTTCCGTACAGGTCCATGGTGCGACAGAAGCTACTGATCAAGCTTTGGGATAGGCCCATCTTCTCAGAAATTTGCGATTGCTGAGTCCCATATCCTTGTAGGCCAGAATTTGTCCTTTTTCGTACTCGGATAATTGCGTAGCGCGTGGCATGGCACTGTAGGGTAAATCTCAGAAAGATGCGTCAACACAATTACTTCACAACTCACCCCTCGATGGAAGCAAGGTGGAAAAGCTGTGTAGACCTATACTTTGGGACACCCTTATCCTTGAATAAAAAGCAAATTAAATTTTGCAATTTTATGTCTTCAATTTTACTGAGGCGTTTGATTGCTACAGTGATCAGGTACCACAGATAAAAATTTGGGAAGGAATCGCTGGTCCATTCTGGAGATATGGATGAAAAATAGGGTGGACCTACTTTTGGGACACACTGTATTTGGTCTGCTGGGAGGGAAGTGGGCCGTAATCGTTTAGTTAGGCAGTGATCAACGGAATTTCTAAGGTTGAGGGTCCAAAGTGTAAAGGGGAGATGTGATAAAACTGACTGACTGGGTTCGAACCCGAAAATAATTTTATTTAATCATCACGGAAACCTCATTATGTCGCGCGATCCACAACGAAGCCTGCCAATGCCAATATCCCTTTCGTTGGTCCGCTGGCACCGAAACCACGTACAGAGACACCTCCGAAATTCACCGATGAACCATGGGAAGCGATATCTATTCAGTACCACCGTGGATAAATACTCCAGAAACTATGGGATGAAAACGAAAAATTAGCTGATTTAGACTTCTTTCATATCCTTCTACGACTGCGTATGTGGACCAGAAAAGCGTTTGAATCCACTGAGAATGGGACGGAAATCCTCTTGCGTGGCGCATCCCAAAATGAGGCCAGTCGAGGCCAAGTACCCTTTCGTTGGTCTTCTGAAAGCTGAAGATGCGTAGGCATAGCAGGCACAATGGATAATCTTCCGAAGATGCGTGGGAGGATTTCGCAATTTAGACGAAAAGAAATCCCTCGACTGTCTTCTCTCAGAGTAACTTTTTTCATTTGAAAGATATGACAGAGTTCATGGCATAGTTCAATTAGTCATTTGAGTACGGCGATCTCGCAGACCATGGACAACAAGACCGCACTCATAGGGTTTAGTTTGGAGGAAGTTATGACCATTTGAAGTGGAACTTTTCGAAATTTTCCTCTACTATACACCCATAACGAGAACTAAGCAACCATCAGGGAAACCAGCGGCAAATAGATTGGTTCAAGGAAGTTATTAAGAAAACAGTTTACAGTACTTTGAAGTGGAGTCTAAGTAAAGTTTCAAGTATTCAAAAAGTGTCCAAATTTAGTATGGAGAAGATACCGCGCCCCATCTGATCGCCGCGTTGCTACCACAATAACGACGCGGTGATCTGATGGGGCGCGGTGGAGCGTATGCATGGCTCCTATTTAGTTTCTAACTTTTTTTTCTCTTGTTTTTTCATCCTTTATCCTTGCCGCATGACTTGCTATGACTACTATTGCTATTATTTTTAAGCCTCATCCTTTGTCAGGACGAGCGCATTTCTAATGGTCCGTGACGCTTTCGTTTCGGAATATAAGTATTGATTTTGTTAGGTGCTTGTCTTAGACGCTTTTGTTTTGAAATATGAGTACTGTGTTTTGTCTGGTTCTTATTTCTCTCATTTTGTTAGGGAGTTGGCCTCAGTCTTTTTTTTGCTATCCATAGGCTCTCAATTTCCTGGTGAATTGCACTGGCTGGGTAGAAACCACAGAAGTACCTGGAGAAAGGTGGGGAGTCGTAATTTTTAAAAATTTTTCTTGATGCCACGCTTGACCCTGAGGAGTACACCAATCTGTTTGGCATCCGGCGCTACTTCTGCCTTGGTTTGGGCGGGGAAGACAGCTTCGTACATCGAAACTCAGGCAAAAAAATAGGTGTTATTGTCAGGTACCACACACTTTTGTGCCACGCTTTTTCACATGATACCATCCTACAATCATCTGATTTAAAATCATTTGAACACTTAAGTTATACTTCTATCTAAGCCTCATTGAAGAAAATGAATTCCCAACCAAGCCCATCGCAAGATACATGGTTTATAGCGTCAAACGCCGAGCACATGGAGTATTCGCGCCGTAAATGAATTTGATTTGGGTGCTAATGTAGTTGATAGAGGATTCCTACTGCGCTTGGCTTTTAGCGCAGTTCTGTCTAGGCATTTCCCTAAGCCTTAGCACTACTTATGATGTCTCTTAAAGAGGTGAACAATTATCTGCTCTACTTTTAGTGACCTGAAATCGATGTGGTTTTTTTCGTTATCGGGTAAGTTTGAATTTTGATTGGTTTTAGACATGTCCCTGGCAGGATTTCGCACAATGGGACGGAAAATCGTGTGTGTGGGCAGGAATTACAAAGATCATGTTTTAGAACTGGGCAATCCTATCCCGACGAAGCC